>OV725083.1:29685847-30285847 GCA_928085145.1 Nezara viridula | reverse complement strand
ATATATTGGAAAGAAGTTGGTTGATATGCTCAGTCAGAGAAATAACAAAGTAAAAATAAATAAATAATATTTATTTCTAATTCCGTTGTGCTGATGTTTCGGCCTAAGTTTCAAGCCTTCATGAGGGCTAAGAAAATCAGCCTTCAGCTAAGTTCTTTCTTTCTATGACTGAATACCCCAACCAATTACTGACCAATACAAGTACAATTTATGAGTGAAAACATGTAGATTCTAAATTCAATAATAGGAGCTAAAAACAAGACATTGGGTAAAATATAAATATTAACCTCATCATTCAAGCTATTTAATTCATTGTATAGTTGCTCATTCTCCATTTCAAACATCTGCAATTCTTCCCCAGACAGATTGTTTTCTTCTGTCTCATTCACAGAAGCAAAAGTTGAATACCGCAGACGTTCAGAATCATTAACCTTCTTTTCCTCGATTTCAGGTTGTGATTTACTGCTATCTTGTTGTTTTGTTTCAGCTAAGCTGTTAGTTTCCTTAAAATCTAAATTACCTTGGGTTAATTTTGACATTTTTTGTAATTCTACAGTCAGTTTTACCCTTATTGCCTTTTGTTCAGTGTATATTTTGCAAACGGCCTTTAAATAAGACTCAATTAAGTCAAGAATGGCTCTTCGATTTTCGATTTCTTGATTCTCTTCTTCGAAATTATAAGTTTCTTTCTTGTAAGAAGAAATCAACTGGGTACAAGCCTTTATAATATGTTGGGCTTGATTATCAACTCTGTCTCTATCAAATTCAGTCATATCATCATTGTTAATAAAATTAACAGGAGAAAGATTCATGTATGACTTGCGTTTATCCAGCAGGAAATCTCTAAGCTTACTAATTTGCTCAACAAGATCCTTGAATTTAGTAATGCAAGGACATTTTTCTTTAGATTTATGAAATAAATCATTATCTTTAACGCTGCCTCCTATTGCCTTTATTTGTTTTCTTTTCTCCTTCACTGAGCACCTAAACAAGGGAGTTAAATCCATCTCCTGGATTTACAATATTATTGAAAAAATATTAAGATAGTTCTGAAACGTTTACTCGTAAATAAAGTTGCGTCATCGAGATGAAAGACAATTTTCGTTTAATATTAACATTAAAACGAACGAAATCAATTGACAAAAAAAAAAAATACAAATACACAACACTTTGACAGCATGAAACACGTCAACTTTGGGGAGGTTATATTTATCAAAATGGACACCATTATCAATAATGACATTTTAAGATAAAACAGAAGATATCTCTACAGTATAGTAAGAGATAAGGCAGTCAGTTACTATAGAATAATTTTATAAGAGGGAAAGACTACATTCAAATTGGTTTATTTCTATTTAAATACATATTATGGCGGTTTTATCAGGTTTAAAGAAAATATTAATTGCTAACAGAGGTGAAATCGCATGCAGAATTATTCGCTCAGCCAAAAAACTTGGAATTAAAACAGTTGCAGTTTACAGTGAAGTAGACTTAAATTCAATGCATGTTCAAATGGTAATTTATTCGTTTCTACTAGCCTCCCCCCCTCTCTGAAAAATCAGACTATTATTTCTTGAATTTCAAACTAATTAATGGTGTGTTTCGTCAATAAAAAAAAAATCATTCTTTTAGATTCCTAAAGACATAAGAATTATTAAATTCTTTATTCTGTTCCTTTAAAAAATTATATTTTCTTGTTCAGTTAGTATGTATTTTTCTTGAAATCTCAATTCTGATTGTATTTTATCATTATATTGTTGTCTAGTTTCTTTTTGAATAAACATGAGCGTTATAAAATTAAATTTATATTATTTAGTATTTAACTCTTATTAATAATATCAAGATTATTTTTTTAGGCAGATGAAGCATTCTATATTGGTCCTGCAAGTGCTCAAGAAAGTTACTTAAGAGGTATAATATAAATATTGACTTATTACTTTGTATTGTTAATTTTTGGAAAATAATTTATGTGAAAATAACTAAGAAGTGTAAAGCTATTTGGTTTTAAAATGGATCAATTTATTTATTAATTTTGAAATACTTGAGAAAAACATCTGAATATGTTTTTAATTATTCTTTTAAAAGTGTATATATTATGTAAGGAATAATGTTATCATTGAGTTTTTCATTAAAAAAAAAAACTTCTGTTATATATTACATAAATTGGGTGATAAAAAATTATTTAATCATTTTTTTTTATGAATATTACTCGTATTATGAATTAGTTAGTTTTATATATTTTATTTGTTATATCCATAGTTCCATATAAAACTGATCAAAATATATTTGAAAAGATATTATTCTTTAAAGTTTTAGTAATAATTTAACAATGAGGCTTATGAATTGCTATTTTTAAAAATTTTTTTTTCTTTTATTTGGTTTCCACTAATAGTGAGTTTCCTTAACCTAAAATGCTTGGATGGAATTGCTACTTAATACATTAATGTGCCTATGTTTCAGAAAGTTAGTTCCTTCCATTTCCAGAGTTAGCTAAAAAAAAAACTTTTTTACATTTCATTAAAGGATAAGAATATTATTATTATTTGATAACTTACAACTACATAAATGGTTCTTATGAGCTTTAACTAATCCCTGAAAAGGATGTTATAATTGGTTATTCATGTTATATTATTTATTTTATTTTTAATTATAGTATAAACAGAAAAGTAATAATCATGGTTTTTAAAATAATTGTAATTTAAATATTGCTATTAATCCTATAAGATTTATTATCTCATATGAGCCATTATAATAGTCATTTTTATTAAAATGTATGGCTCTAGTTCTTTCATTGAGAAACTTATATTATTATAATTATTAAAAATAAATATTTTTTTGCTCCTGGTAATATACAATAACAGAATTACTTAATGACTATAACATACCCTGCTGATAATTTTGGTTTTTAAATTGGTTTTTATATTTTTAAAATGACATCTAAATCAGAACATTACAATTTCAGTCTCATTTATTTGTTTTCATAATATTTTATTTTATTATTAATGAAATATTTTCAGCCCTTTATTTATATCCTTAACTTTTAGTGTTAATTTTTTTTTTCATTAAAGGAAATGAAATTATTGAAGTTGCAAGGAAATCTAATACTTCAGCGATACATCCTGGTTATGGGTTTTTATCAGAAAATGCAGAATTCGCTGAACTATGTGCAAAATCAGGTATAATATTTATTGGACCTCCTCCATCAGCCATCAGAGATATGGGTATCAAAAGGTTAATAAAACACTTTTTAATTATTTCAGTATTAATTATGACAAAAATTCCTATCAAGTTCACAGAATTCTGCTAACCTCTTTTTGAAAAAATTCTTCTTGAAATAATAAACAATCTTATATATCTGAGGAACTTTGTATGAAAATGTTTGTGTTTGGCATTGTTGTCAAGTACGATTCCTGGAATCAATGTGGATGTTACAAAAACATAATCTTTACAATAACATAATCTAATTTTATTTATTTATTTAATTGTATTTATCGAAATTGACCGATGACACATGTCTATTTTTAGTTTAGCCAAAGAGTTGATGGGTAACGCTGGAATCCCTATAGTACCAGGATATCATGGAAGTGATCAGTCAAATGATAGGCTTAGATATGAAGCTGATAAAATTGGTTATCCTTTGATGATTAAAGCTGTGAGAGGTGGAGGAGGAAAGGTATGATAGTATTTATTTTAACAACTATTTTAAAAAAAAATATTTACATTCATATTCATCAAGGTATATGTATAATAGTATGGGAAGAAATCAATTTATTTCTATTTTTGCTCAAAGTTTTGGTTTAATCAACCATTAAAATTATTATGATCTATACTTATAAAATACATTATTCCTAAGGAGTCTTTCACCATTAGTATTTATATTAATACATCTATATGTTACCTGTTTTATTTTTCATCAAAATATTAATTCATTATACTATGTGCTCATTTCATCACATTTAACATTAAATTATAAGTTCAAATTGTCTGTTAATTTGTTATATTAAAAATAGACACTACCACCAAGCTCTGAAGTTCTTGTTTGAATGCCAAACTGGACCATCTCTTCTCCCATTATATTATATACAGTCGACTATTAAACATTTAATTAAAAATTTCTATATAAATAATTAATTATGTAACCCTTATTTCACAGGGCATGAGAATTGTGAAATCTGGAAATGACTTCTTAAATGGATTAGATTCAGCTAGAAGAGAATCGCTTCGAGCTTTTGGCGATGAAGATGTTCTGCTTGAAAGGTAATAAATGATAAGTTGTTTTTTTTGTTGGCATTACAGACACCTTAACAAGCCCGCTCCATTTTTGCTGTATTGGGCTATTTCTTTCCATTTATCTGCGTGCAGTTCTGTTGTATCTTTGTTTATTCTATCTATCCATCTGCTTTTTGGCCACCTGGTCTTTTGCCTTATATTGAGGCATTAATTGTTACATAGAGGCTTCCAGATGGATTGCTATGAGCTGCATGCCCCACTCATCTTAACCTCTGTGCCTTCATATCATGGGACCAGTTTCTGTAAGCAGTTCTTTATTGGTATTTCTTCTCCATGTGTTTGTATTCTGATCCCAGATAAATGGTAAATGTGTGTCAAAATTTACTTAAAAAGTAATAATATAATTGAAGCATAAATACCACGTGTAAGTGTTAAATACCTGGGACCAGGTGTATTTTATTTGTTGTTTTTTATTTTTTATTTATGTTTATACATTTTTCTCAGTTTTTTATCAGAAATAAATCTAATGGCATTTGCAACAGCATCATCAATGGTATCCATTTTTAGTGCAGTTTGTATTTTTGTGAACTCTATGAAATAATAAAAATAGAAAATAACTTTATTCTGGGACAAAGCCCCTTTAGAATAACAAAATAGAACATAATTAAAATACTACATCTGGCCAAAATAAAACAATAATAAAAAAGAGAAAGTAAAGAAAATATTAGTTAAACAAGCTATATACAAAAAAAACAAAAAACAAAAATCTATATACAAAACACTTAAAACTATGATAAAACACTTAAGACTATGTACAGTAGGAAAAATTATAATTATACTCTTTTGAAAAATAAAATAATAAAAAATACATTGAGTTCTTCTTTAAAATGAGGTGTGTTTCTGCTAACAAAGAAAAGACAAAGCTGACAATATAAAATATCAGTTTATTTAAATAATGATTAATATGTAATGTAGTTTATAATAATGATTAATATTTAAATAATACCATGTAATGTCGTTCCATCGAGTTGAAATCATTTACAGATCCTTTGAAATAATGGAAAGCTATGACCAAATGAGTACATTATCATAGATAGATAGATAGTTTATTTTATTTGTCTAAGGAAATTCCTGTACAAATAAATATAATGGTATATTTAACAATGTTAGATCTTGAGTCTAGTACTGCATTCAAACATAACATTAACAATGTCTACAGCATTAAGTATGACTAATATAATAACAGATTAGTAAACGATATATATATATATATATATATATATATATATATATATATATATATATATACATAACAATTAGTAAAACATTTTTTATTGAGTACATTATCATCATTGAGTAAAAATCACTTTGTGGAATCAGGAAATCAAAATACTTATTGATTTTGATAAGTGAAACTTTAGAGGTTTTAAAAGCAAAGTATATTTTTACGGCGTTGATGGCCCTAGGGTTTTACGCCTTAAAGCCTAAACAAACAGGTATATTTTTAGGGATGTTCTTAGCGCACTCTTCTATCATATTCCATTTATTACTAATCAATACATAACAACAACTAATCGATATAGCTTCTATATTTTTTAAAAATGTTATTATTTTTTTTTTAAATATGCTTTCACTAGATACATTGAAAGGCCTAGACATGTGGAAGTTCAAGTATTTGGCGATAAACATGGGAATTACGTCCATCTCTTTGAAAGGGACTGCAGCATTCAACGTCGTCATCAAAAGATTATTGAACAGGCCCCTGCTGTAAGTTACTTATCTTATTATAATACACTGTCAATACATCTAAACATATTTCACGTTTAGAATAGCAAGTTTATATTAATATGTTACGAACGTTTTGATAGCCTCTGATCGATGACTGTAAGCGAAATGAGCTTGGAGGTGCTGGTGTTAGTGCCGCCAGGGCTGTAAACTATGTTGGAGCAGGAACAGTCGAGTTTATTTTAGATACGAAAGATTCTACCTTTTACTTCATGGAAATGAACACAAGACTTCAGGTATCAGATAGATTTCTATAGGCAAGCATATAGAGTATTTATAAATATGAGAAGGAGTTGGTCGGGAAGGGGAGTGGGGGTGCGGTTAAATAAATACTAAGTTTTTAAAAAATGGTATTTTTAATTGTTTCGCCTGGTTGTCAATTAAAAATACTATTTTTTAAAAATTTAGTATTTATTCGACCGCACCCACCCAACCAACTCACAGTCAACCATCTCTACATCAGTATTTATAAATAGGTATTTTATATATAAATTAATTATTCCGTTCATTTTATATTTTTTTAAAGCTATTCATCAAGACATTAATTTTATATTGTTTTTGTTATAATCAATTTTAGAAAGAAAGTCTTTTAAGTGCTGATTTTAAATTAAAAGTTAAATTTATAAATTATTATTGTAAAGTTGACTATTATTATTCACAAACATACCTAAACATAACACAAACTTTCCTAAACAAAACATAAACAGTATAATAAAAAATTCTATAAAAAATTGTTAAAGCACCATGGTATATTTCAAATAACACTATATACAATTCACAATATTTCTCACTTCTTCTTCAGTGCTTACTATTTATTTTCAAGTTAATTTATTATCAGCCATATTCAATTGAAAAAATCAAAATTTGAAATAAATTAGCTAATATTACTTAAAATAGGTCCTCATATAATATTGGGAAACATCATTGTATATGTTTATAATAAATAGTCTTCCCTTACTTCTATAAGAATAACCAGTCACTGAATAGAAATGAGATGGATGACATGTGGGTGACTCATGAACAAGGTAATTTTACCTTATTTGAATCATTTAATAGGAAAGAATGGAGTAATAATAATGTTGTAAAATAATTAAAGGTGAACATGACTATAATAAGGGATTTTATTATTAGTAGACGCTTGCACTTCGCATAAGTGAAAAGGACAGGTACATGATGGGTATTTTAGATATATAATAAGAATCTTTATAATTTGAAATATGTTAAAGTTAATATATGATTGTAAATTGAAAACATTTTTTAGACTTGAAAATGGCTCGACGAGCCGAAACGTCGTAACTGTGATGAGTAGTCATTAAGTTGAAAATTTTTTTAAAAAATTGGTGTAAATATGGCTGATAATAAATTAACTATATACGATGATTTAAATATTTCTAAAGTAAACTCCTACACCCACAACAAATACACTACATTTCACTCTTCAACTCAAAATCATCTCAATTCAATTGTTCTTTCAATTTATTCCTTCCTGTTACTTGTTCAATGTCATTTAAAAAGAAACTGTTCCTTTATCGATAACTAAATTAATGTCATTACCAAGAAAATTCAAAGTAAATAATCAGCTACATCAAACTTGCTAGATGTGCTACTTCGCACAGTTGCAAATAGAGTAAAAGATTAAAAATAAATATAAAAAACTTAAATATTATAACAGCAATAATATCCATACAAAAAATTTGTTAAAAAAATTATCGTAAACAAATCAAAATTAACAGTTATAATTTATCATATTTTCTTTATCATTTTTATTTGCATGTTTTGGGAATGCTTTGTTCCATCTGAAATTATATAAATAAATCATTGAAGATTTTATAATGAGCCAGTGTTTTACAATTATTTAAAATTAATTTTTAATTTAATTTATATAATTTTCTATTTAAAAATCTTAAATTTTAGACCTGTGGGCAAGAAGTGAGGGGAAAATAATGAATGAAGAAAGATCAATACTTATAACTTTAATACAATATCTATGAACGTTTTTTGTTTTTTTTAATCACAATACTTTTCTGTGTTATACTAATAAATTATATAATAATTTCATTTTGAAATAAAGGCCACAATTGAATACCGAGTTTCAGTGTTTTTTCTTTATTAAAAATAAAATATATATACATTGGTATCACCCCATTAATTAATAGACTTTAAGTGAATGTTTGGTAACGATGAAAGTCTGTCTAGGTTGAACATCCAGTAACCGAAATGGTAACAGGTGTTGACTTGGTCGAATGGCAACTACGAGTAGCAGCAGGCGAGCCTATACCTTTAAAGCAAGAGGAGTTGAAATTATCAGGGTATGCGGTAGAAGCTAGAATATACGCTGAAAATCAGGATTTCATGCCTACTGCTGGAAAAATTGAAGCTATATCTCTACCTCAGGGAGAAAACGTTCGTGTAGAAACAGGTGATTCATATAATTATTGCGGTTTTAAAAATAAATTTGTTCTTCAACTTTCTTGAAAGTAAATTTAAAAAAAAAAAAACATAAAAACATTACCATATCTAAGAACTGTTTTGTACATAGGTGTGAATGTGTTTTATTTGTTTTGTTATTATTCGGCTGATCTGTTGTTTTAATTATTTTGTATATTACTTTATCTTTTTATTTATATATATATATATAATATATATATATATATATATATATATATATATATATATATATATATATTTTTTTTTTTTTTTTCTTTTTCCTTTCTTATGTACATATTGTGTGAATGAATACTATAGCCCTAGTACCAATGCCCTTCAGTGTGGCAGACTGTATTAATACTCAATAAAAGTTTTAAGAATGAAAAAAAAAAAAAAGAACTGTTACGCTAGTTCATTAATAGTTGCAGATAAAGCTCCCATATATTATGAATTACTTATGATTTCTCTGTTATTTCCATTACTTTTAGTTTATACCAAAGTCCTAAGTCACTATATTTAGGAATAATATAGTCACTTCAAGAAAATATTATTAAATATTATTTGATAATAAATCTGATAATTGAGTGTGATGTGGATTACATCATCGTCTTGTAAAACTAAATTACTGTTAGACAAGGATGGTTCTTCCTTATTAAGTAAGTGGGCAAACTCAATAAATTAATTTCTGCATATCCTGGTCATTATTCATCCCTATTAACTAAAATTGGTCAAGAAAGTAGGAAGAGTAGGTACATAAGTATTTTACATATAAATATAAAAAGAGTATTAAAAAATAACACAATGATACAAAAACAAAAAAAAAAAGATTTACTTCTGGTCAGAAATATTACATTAAATAATAGAGACATAATAAAACTTGAGTATTCTAATGATATAAGCAAAATCAAAAAATTGAAACTATTTACAAAATACTTAGAACTACTTACAATACTAATGAGACATTAAACAAAACAATTGCGACTTAAAATTTAAAAAATAAAAAATAGTAAAGAAATATAAAAGACAGAAAGGAAAACAATAAATGAAAAATGTATTCCTCTAATAGATGAGTACTAATTAAAAATAGATAGAATAAGATATAAAGGATGAAGAAATAAATATTTATATATTCTCTCTTAGTGAAATTTTTTTTTTTTTTTTTTTTTATTATTTCAATGGAATTTACAACTGTATTACATAGAGAATACAATAAGTAAATGAGAAATTTGTAACATGGCATGTACAACATGAAGAGAAACTACCCATTGGTAGAACTCAAATTAAAGTTCTATATTAGAAGATCCCGAGGCCATCTTCTTTTCAGACGCCTCGGAGGGTTATCAGGGATCGAGGAGGAAGCAAGGTTTGAAACGAGAGGATTCGGATGATTCTGCAGTTTGTTATGGAAGGAAAGGTATCTGGATTGGGCCAGATCGGAAACATATGGAACATTAAGGTCTTTATGGATGATTTTATTTGTGACAAAGTAAGGAGCATTGAGGATTTTACGAAGGATTTTGGATTGTAAGGATTGGATACGAGAGGAATTCGATGGTTTAGTGGAGCCCCAAAGCTCAATTCCGTAAGTCCAAATAGGTCTTATTATTGTCATATATACGAGTCGTTTATAATTGATTGAAAGCTTAGATCGTTTGTCTAGTAAGTGCTGCAGTAGTCGAAAACGTCGGGCGGTTTCTAGTCGTTTCAGTCTGGTATGGGGGTTAGTGAAAATTAAAACAAAATTATAACAAACATAATAAACATAGGAGAAATTAATGCCTTCGAAAACTTTATATAACATTTCTCAGCATAAAAAACACTTTCATGATTTCATGGTTTAATATGTACAGTGAGAATAATTCAATTCTATCATTTTTTTTTCTTTTAAATTTACCTTGAATTTTTTCTTTTCTAGGTGTAACCAGTGGTGATGAGGTAACTGTACATTATGACCCGATGATTGCAAAGCTGGTAGTCTGGCATCCTGATGGGAAAGAAGTATTTTCAAAAATGGAGAACGCATTGAAGAATTTTAATGTAATATTCAAATAATATATCAATGGAATTATTTTCCTTTAAATTAAATTGAATTATTGCAAACTTATGCAAATTTCCTGTTAGATAGTTGGAATTGAAAACAATGTGGATTTTCTTAGAACGCTCTGCTCAAACGAGAAGTTAATTGATGGAAATGTTCATACAGGCTTCATTGAAGAGAACAGAGAACATTTGAATTCATCACCGCCAACTAATGAAGTAGTAATCCAGGTATACTCAAGAATTAAAAATCTCTTACTTACTTTTATTTTACTATTTGTATATTCTTTATATCCAGATCAGCTTAGTGAGCCATACATGAGTATTTTAACAATATTAAATTTTTAACAGTTGGCGTGGTGGAGATATAGTTTCATACAAAAGATCCCCAACTAAAGAAACATAATGTTAAATAACTATGAACTGGTTTAAATTTTGTAAAATAAATTTATTACGATAATAAACTAAAGAAAGCTATAGTAAAAAATATATAATTGAAAAAAAAAAGCTGTCAAAAATTTAAAATAGTATGGAATTCATATTAGAATGTATAGCCTCTGCGTTTTCTCAGTTTAGTTATATCTAATTTCATAGATTTATTTTTTAAATTCCATTTCAGGCAGCTATGGGATTGATATTATATGAAAAAAGTAGTTTAAAACTTCAACCCGGCTTTGATAAGAATGATCCATTCTGCACTTTAGGTCCTTTTAGAATTAATCACAACTATAAAAGAAGCATTAAATTCAATTGTGCTAACAAGGGTATGTGTTCGAGACAAACAGTTCATATAGTATTTCTCAAAAATAAACTTTTTTTAAATCAAATTTTTTTTAGAATATACAACTGAAATATCATTTGATAATGACGAATGGTATCATGTAACGATAAATAACCAGGAGACAGTTCAAGTTCGTGGTGAAATCAGCAATAACGACTCATTGATGAATTTGAAGTTGTTCACGACAAAGAAAGTGAAGCAAAGCAAAATCGGCATTACAAGTGATGAAATATATGTCTTCTGTGATGTAAGTATGACTGAAGTATTTTAAGCATTTTTAATTTTCATATATTAAAAAAAAAAAAAAATCATAAAATGTCTTTTAAGGATGGAGATTACAAATTCTCTTTATTAAAAGATGAAGATTTAGAAGATGACAGCTTATCAGTAGAAAAAGGTGGAGAAACAGTTTCTCCGATGCCTGGCATCATTGAAAAAATAAACGTTAAAGTAGGAGATTCCGTTAAAAAAGGAGATAATGTCGCTGTAATAATAGCAATGAAAATGGAGGTGAGTAAGTTTGAATAGATTATGTTAATCAGGTGTTATAGTTTTAATTTAAATAAATTATAACATATCGAGAGCCACACTGCAAAAGACAAAATTATTTATAAGACAAAATAAACCGTGTACGGTAGGATGGGATAGCTTTGGGACTGGGTGCGTAACTTTGGGATAGCAGGTTAAATTTAGTTTGTGACGATTCCATGATGGATGTACTGTTGGTTCAGTCTGCAAAAACGTACTTTGTGTAGGCATGTACACTTTTTTACTCATAGGCTTGTGCCTAAAGAACTGCGAACATCAGATTATCTAAGTATTAATATCGGCCATGAAGAAATTAGCTTCTAATAGGAAATGGCCTTCAATGCCTGATGAAATTCACTATTTAAAAGGACAAATCTTCACAAACCCGCGAGAAATTTTCACACTGAAAGAGCTGCAAGTTTACAGCGATCTCTTGGCTTCAGTTAACAAAAACTAAATTGTATGAAGTGTTAGAATAATGTTTGTTAAGGCCTAACTGTTTTAAAAATTATGATTTGCAATATTTTTGTATCATTATTACGAATTTATTGTTCTCATGTACTATTATAGTATTATGGTATTGTTGGATACAATCGGTACACACTCACTTTCCTTGTCATTTCTTATGTAAATAATGAGCCTATACAATATCGTGGGGTAACATTGGTACAAAATCATGTTTTCTGCCGTTTCTAATGGAGATAATGCACTGTACCAATTTTACTGCAATCAATTGGGTAAGATTAGGACAAATAAAAAAAATTTCTAGTAAAATATTCTTATTTATAGAGTAATTGTTCTGCCATATTTTGTAAGAGGAAGACTGTCCTTACATTTTAATAATTTTTTCAGCATTTTAACTTTGAAAATAAAGATAGAAGCAGATGAAAATTTTGAAAAGTGTCCCAAAGTTACTCTATCGTACTGTATTTCTTATTTTATGAAGTAGATTTTCCTTTCAACTTTTATTACAAGTTTAGGAAGAAGATGTAATGTTCTAAATAACGTCTTTAATTTGTTTTTATGAATACGTCCAAAGCCAAGATTAACCGTGTAAGTTCAAAACCGCACATTCTATCGAAATTATACTTATAGGCTTTTGCAGTGTGGCTGATGATATGTTTTTGAGGCCTCAATGGATGATATTAAAACATTACCTTAGCAAACTTGGATCAGAAGCAGTCTCAGTTGAATTCAGTCCTGAATTGGTTGAAATTTATTTCATGGTAGACCCATGGTATTAATCTCAACCTTTTCACTTTGGATATTGTTACCTGTAGAACAACCTCAACCTGATGTTCTTGCCCTAGTTGGAATACATAACAATGATAAGTCCCAAATAAGCAAACATCTGGCAAAATTTTATATTTTCTCAAATAAAATATTTATAAGTAAATGTTAAAATGTTAATGATGATTTATTGAGTATCATGAACCCCCCAAGTACATTTGTTGAGATAGGTTGATAAAACATTTTAAAAGGGATTTTGCACGTTTTCATAAAGAGTGAATCACAACTGAGAAAGTGCATGTTTCATCAATACAAATAAATAGTAGTCGGACAGAGCCAATTATGGTGAATAAGTCCCTCCCCCTCCTTTTAATTAATAAATAATAAATAAAGCCCCTCTATTCAATCAATCTTTCCCAAATGGATGCTTTGATTGTTTTCTTCACTAGGTTTTACTGTGTGTGTGTGTGTTTGCTGTGATTGTGTATTATCATGAAGCATTTTCACTTCACTTATGAAGCAATTTAATTTTTTCAAAACCAGTTTATGTTGTCTTTTTTAATATTCTGGAATTTTTCCAGGCAAGAGAACCAGTTTTTGTCAATAGCGTTCAATATTAATGGTTTCATCAGATTTTAGCAGCTTTTAATAGATCACACCAAGGTTCTACGTTTTCGACAGTCGAAATTACCACTTTTGAATTTTTTAAACCACTCAACACTATGATTTTCCTAGAGCATACTCACCATATGCTTCAACAAGCATTCGATGTGGTTCTGCAGCAGTTTTCTTTGAAGAGTAACAGAAAACTAATGCTGTTCCCAAATCACAGTAAATAGGAACAAAACTCAACATGCTTGACACTATTAAAATTATGTTGTTATATGAAACGTTTACTGTTTTGAGTTGAAAATCTTTGCCAGCTATCAAAGAAATGGTAACTACATTAAAAAATAGAGTCATCTACGGGCGATTCCATTTTCCTTTTTGCATACCTGGTATGCAAATAAAAAAAAATTTGTTTTTTCTTAAAATGTTATTTTTTATTTTATTTTAAATGTTATATTTTATTTAGCATTGGTGAAATAAACAGACAGTTCCAATTTTTATAGCTTTTTGATTCGCTTTAAAAAGAAATTTTCTATTTGGCTTGGAGCGGAATCATGAATTGTTTTTAGTTTTTTTAAAAGCACATTTATTTATTAACATTTTTTTTTTCAGTACATAATTAAAGCTGAAAAGGATGGAAAAGTGGCTTCAATACATTTCAATGCTGGCGATAATGTTGCGAAAAATGTTCCTATCTTAACTTTAGAAATCTAAGTTATTTTATACTATAATATACATTGTAAATTGGAAGATTGATCAAGAAAATGAAACATAAATTGTGTCTTGTAATGAATGTTTTTAAATACATATTTTTAATAAAATAAAATTTTATTTTTTCCTTAATTTATTTTATTTTTTTCATAAGTTTTATATAACTGAAAAAGAAGATGTCTTCATGTGAGAATTCTCATCTTGTTGTTCTTCTAATTAAGATTCTTGAAACTTCACAAGTCTAATTTAAGAATTTACCAAATAATATGCAAATAATTTTTTATTTAACTATATAATAAAATATAAATTACTGCTCGAGATCAAGATTTGAGATCCAATCCTACTTAACATATATGTACCCTATATACTTATAACTTTTGGAAATATATTCAAATCTAGCCTAAAACTTTGATAAAAGTATCGATTGTCTGAGAAGTCTTTGATTTTAATCGATAAAATAAGTCTATAATGTTGTAATTGTATGTTAATTAAATTTTTATTAAGACTTTCAGTAAGTTTTTTGGGATATTGCAATGTTTTCTGTGGTAAGGTATCATAAGTTTGTTTATATTACTATATCTTGTAATTCTGTAGTAACTCTATATTATGATATTTCATTGTCTCAGTTGTTTCATTTTATTTTATAGTATATAAATTACAAAGGTATTAACTTTAAATTTAAAAAAAGAAAGCAGTGTAAAAAGATTTCACACCAGGATATAACACACCTGGGAGGAATGAGTAAAAGACTGTTTTGCTAAGAGAGACCTACATTGGAACAACAAAAAATTGGTTAAGTATTGCAGAACTTGGTTAAGGTTTTATATAAATGTACCTCACGATGAATTAGTGAATGGTTGTGCTGATCATATTTTTTTAAGATAACAACAGAAGGTGAAGAACAAAATATATTTATTTGTGGCTTTGGTTCCATAGGGATAATTATGGTATAGAAATCATCTTCTATGTGTTCTAGCTATTGTAATCACTAAAAATCTATAACTTAAGGCAATTTAAACTTAGGTGTAGTTGATATAACCTGAGAAACATAGATATCATATTTAACAATATCAAATATTAATGCTTAAAATGAAAAAAGGTAATTAATATTTATCCTTTTCTTCTATAAGCTTATCCAAGTGCTGATTGATGAGGTGAAGAAAAATATAAACCGGCTTGGAGATTGGTGCTTCAAAAGTAATTTAATTTTATCAATATCATATTATCCAGTGGTTGTTATGAAATTTAAACAAATGAAAAACAAAATTAAAGAAATGTTTATGTATTATGAGCATAATTATGCTTTATTTTTTATGTTTATGAGGGAATTTGAATAATGTTGTGAAGTGAAATAAAGCCTGCGAGGAGGGAGGGAATGTAAGGTAAGTGTTTTTTCAAAGGATGTGAGAGGCGCATAGGAAAAGTCCTTGCATTGGAGCTCGAGTAACCATCTTTAGTTGTACCAATGATAATATCCAGCTAATTCTAATAGTTTAACATATGCGTTAGCTGATAACCATAATTAATTCATCTGTTATAAATAAATAATAATTTTTTCACCAATAATTTGTTTATTTATTCTCTGAATTCCTCAAAATTTATTTTTTAAATTTAATATGTTTATATTATAAGTCTTAAGAACCTTAAATTCTAAACATTTATAAAATCAATTATAAAAAATATCCAAGCAATGTATCATATAATACAAAAGTTAAAGAGGAAAAAGAAGTATTTGAAATAGGAAATCATCAAGAATATTTTTTCAATTATACCAAAAAAACAACACAATAATATAAGAATTTTTACAATACAGGAATCAAGGAATGTCACAGGTACTCGAAACTACAATTCAAAGTTGAAAAATTTTATTTATTTTTTATAGGACATTATTTATTTTAAATTAATACAATGTCAAAGTGTAAACAAATAAAATGAAATTCAATTACATCAAACAATGAAAGATTTTCTGACATATTAAATACATTTGTAGAATTACGTAATTAACATTATTTACAACAAAAAATTAAATTATGCCTCTGAGAACAGGATTAACAAACTTTCTATAAATAAATGAGCCCACATAATCTATAGCTGTCAACCACTGACCATAATCGACAAAAATTGATGAATATCATCACTGAAACAAAAAATATAACAACTTTAAAACATACTAGGCTTATTGGATGAATGATTTTGAACAATGTGAGTGTTCAGTGTAAAAAGTATTGAAAAACTCCTGAATAAATTAAAATTTCTTGTTATTTTAACTAAACTGCACTTTACTTGTGCAATAAGAAGTAAAATATTGTAAAAGTAAGGTCTTCATGTAAGTGAAAAACCGATTTGTAGAAATATCAAGCTAAATTTCTTACTATTATCAACATTGGAGAGATGACGATAGAAATACATATGTGTTTGTCATTGTAGCTATGACCAACAGTAAAGAGACAATGTCTAATTAAATTGAAAAAATGAAAGAAATACATATAATTTTGTAATGCATAAATGTCTCCAGGTTATAATTTAAAATATGTAAAAAAACTTACAAAGATTTTCTTGATGTCTTCACTATATTTACTTAATTTTCTGTTTTAATTTAAATATTTGAATAAGTATTGTGAAAAACATTGCCAGATTAAAGTCTGAAGGAAATCCTCGAACAAACAATTATTTTTAATATATAAACAGGTGCAGTTCATATCATCTTTTTGATACGACCTCGAGTTAATATTCACCATTTTATAGTTTGTCCAGTTAAGAATAAATTTTAAAAAATAGATTACATTTATAAAACAACATTCACAATCTATCACCAAATAAAGCCAATTCAAATCTAATTTTATATCTGTATTTATCTTCATCTATACGTACATTTCTTTTTGGTGTAAGCTTCAAAACAAATATTTTCATTTTTACACGCTAAAACTTATTTATAACATTGATGTGATAATTAAAGTCATAGTTTATTTTATATTTGAAATTTTCAAGTCCTTTGAGACCATAGATCACTCAGAATCAAGTGCTGGGAAAATTATTTTATTCCGGTATAAATAGTAACACATTTTAAGAACAATACCACATTTTAAAACATATTATTTACTTATTAAACATTAATAAATGTTTAAACACTTTAACACATTTATTATTCTTATATTTCGTTTTATTTCCATAGATAATTAAGTCCATGAGTGATCAAAAGAAAATACAATGAATAAAGCACTAAAAATAATTAATTACATATAAATGATCATGGTTGGATTACAGGGATCCGGAAAATCATAAATATTACTAATAAATCGGTTATTTACAGTAGTAGTTAAAACAACTGCCAAAAGATAGCAGCACCAATCAAGAAACCTTTAAAAATAACAGTTTTAGTAAGCGCCGCAAGAGGCCAGCACTATCCAGACATGCATTACCGAGCCTGAATCCGAGCGAAAATTTTTAATTTTGTATTAGGATAGTGGGAGGTCAAAGGAGCTCACCTAGTAGGTATGGTCTAAGTGCACGTGCACTTGAAGTTCTAGCAACTGCCGCCAGGAAGCAGCACTAACAATCAAAACAAGAGCTTCATCGAGTGAGCTCCTTTGACCTCCCACTATCCTAATACAAATTTAAAAATATTCCGTAGGAATTCGCCTTCGAATATTTCGGACTATTTTTTTTAGGTTTCTTGATTGGTGCTGCTATCTTTTGACAACTTTTAAAACTAATTTTTTTTTTTAAATTGTACATTATTAAGACAAATTAGACAATTGGAGAGTTATTTGAACAGTAAATAAAATAAAATTATTTCCAAATAATACGATTTTGATTAAATTCATGATCATCTTATTTTATTAGTTGTTTTAATGTTTGAATTCAATTATTTCATCTGCATTTTGGTTTTAAATGCTGAAAATTCAGGAAATGTGGTATTTTCATTAAAAACAAATTTCGCTTATATAATAAGAGTAATGAAATCTTCACTATTGTCTTCAAACTAAAAAAATCTTTCTGCCAAGAGGTATATTGAAAAAATTATGAATTTGGACAATGATATTCGTTTGATTTGGTTGAAAAATTGTTTCAACAATTTCAAAAGTAGTTTGTACTTATAAAGTGTAGTAAATTACCTATAATATAGAACATTTGAGATAAAATCTGGCAAAGGTATGGAATTATAAACTAATATAACACAAATTATGAATTCGGATAATGATATTGGTTTGATTTAGATGAAAAATTGTTTTAATAATTTTTGAAGTAGTTGTTACTTATGAAGTGTGGCTATTAATCTATAGTATAAAAAAAATGGGATTAAATCTGGAAAAAATATAGAATAACTTTTCTGATTTCTAAAAAAAATGCTTATATGCTTATTATATACGCTTTTCATTTATGGTACTGTATAAATATAAATCCATGCTGTTTCAAGCTTAGTTCAAGCTTCTCCAAGAGTCATTTCCAATGCAGTCTCAACCTAGTTTAGAGAAAATTATAAAAACCTTCAGCTTCAGAAATGGAAAAATGGGTGATTTCATACAATAAAAAAAAGAAGAAACTTTGTGGGATCATAGAGGTGCATTGTGATGCATTTATTTGGGAATGGTACAATTTTTAAATAACTCTTCATCATATAAGACCTTTTTGGAAGTCATCATTATTGAGGCTTTTACTTAAGTGATTATTTATTTACAATGATAATTTGTATGAGTAAATGATATAAATTAAATTAAATACAATCCAGGAAGGTTTAAATTCTTGTGATTAACAATTAATTTTGCAATCATTTTACTATCTTAGTTTCAATAAAGTTTATATTCTAGCATAAGGTAGATAATTGTTTTGGCTCAAGGACCACAAAGTGGAATTGGAAATTAGTGGGGGCTACTTTATTTAAACTTAATTATATAAGGTGAAGATTAGTTTTCATTAATAAAAATTGATTAGGGATCAATATAAGGTAAAATTTGAAAATATATTTTTTCTTTTTCTTTACATTAATTTTATTTATTTCATTTCAGATTTTTGTAAGAATGTCTGTTCTGCATCTGCCACATGAAAATCCCTCGATTGAAGAACTTAAGAGAAAATTTCAAGAAGAATGTGTCATCACATTTGAAGACTTAATTTTATACATATAAATTATACAGAGATTGTGTTTATAAATAACTTATTTTACTTGTCGGGGCTGGGGAAACATTTTCCCATCACCAGACACAGTAACTATATGCTCCCTTTGACATTTTATAAAGTTTATTTATTACTTTTCTGTAGTTATAATATGTATGTTGCTCCTGAATTTGTTCAACTAAAAAAAATTAATGGACAAATTTTATCAAATGACAAAAGCAGTACCTTTGTACAGTCGGATCTATGTGGATGGGGGAAGCTTTTGGGCTGAAGCCCACCCCGAAATGGTAAAATATAACCATATCTTATGAAAAAATATTTAAAAAAATATTTAAAAAAATATCCATAAAAGTATTATTGCTGTGTAATTACATTCAATAGGACTTCAAGAATTACTTATGCACTATTTCATATAGTTTCTTTGTTTTTATTCCAAAAAAATTCTCATTATATATATAAAAAAAAAAAAGTTTCGGGCTGAAGCTCCTCTAAAATTAAATCCTGCATCGGTTAGTGCACCTTTACGAACTAATAATAGTTACAATGTTTCTGATGGTGGGAAAGCATTTCCCAAAACATTAAACAAATATAAAGAAATGTAATAAATAAAAACAGGCGCCAGTAAGTTATAATTGCCAACTTCATCTGATATTATTTATATTTGTATCTTAAGAAAAATAAATAAAATAGTTTAATTTAATATAATTTCTTATTCCATATTAAAAATAATTGGATAGATTTAAAACATTATAGATTAGATATTAAGAAATTAGTGCACTCTCATGAATGTACTTATAGGCAGGAACTGTTCACATTTTGCGTTTCTTAATTCAAAGCTTTCTTAGTATCAACTTAATATTTACATCAATGAGGAGGAAGTTTAAATTTAATAAATGATTATCATTATATGAAATGTTTTCTTTCATAAAGTTTAAATGAAATGGTGAAGTGGAAATAACTACCAGTAGTGAGTGTTGTGAAGGGTATCTGGTTATAGCCCGGTAAATCCATTATCCAGCACATCATTACTCAAGAGTTCAAGAATAAATAGCTTTTCAATGATATTTTCTGAAGCTTTTGTGCAGACATTAAATGTATATATATATATTAGGCATATGAAAGTAATAAAAAAAAGTTAATTTACATTTGAATGTTTTAAGTTAAGTAGAGAGGTATCACTTATCTATCTAACGGCAGACTCATCCTCATTATACAACTGTTCATTTAATCTTACTACTCACTCAAATAGCAGTGGATCTGCTTGAGGAGAATTAAAACACAAAATTAGGCTTTTCTTAGATTACCTTTTCTAAATTATTGGAGGAAGTTTGTCAACTGTTCTATATATCATAGGTGATAAATATTCTGGACAGTCATAAAATCTTTATAATGACTGCGTCCTGAATACTTATCACCCATTACTTTTTCTAACTGTTCAGGATGTAAGTTTTCAACTATTCTTTTCTTTAACAATTTCTGTCATTCATACACCTATTTCAGATGGAACGGCTGATATTTGATAAGAAATCAGTAACTAATTTTTGAAGAGATCAATTTGAAATTTATGATTATTAGGATAAATAAAAAGAAAATTTTAAATAAAAATAACGTTCTTTCATTATATAGAAAATAATACAACAATAAAGAACATAAGGGTATAGAATAAAAGAAATCCTTTTGTCATGACAGTTTTAAAATAATATTTCAAAATGTATTACAAAGTACTAGCAATACTATCTTTATTATATAGTATCTTTATTAGATATTATTGTAAAATTATAGAGATTATTATTTTTTTCATTTCTGAAGAAAAAAGGAAACAAGTTTACTTATTTTCAGAATCTTTTTTACCAGCATTGGAATTATTATCTGCTTTTTAAATTTTTTATATCAAATCCTTTTTGGTTAATCTAATGAATAGTCACTGAATTATTTCATATTGTAACCTACATTAGTTCAAATTGTTTGTTTCTCTTATTTGAATTATCTTGTTAGTCCAATTTAACTGATTATATTCCAAATAGTTTATATCTAGTCACAAGCACTTTTTCAATGGCAATATATAATCATTTTAAAATATCAATTTAGTATAATTATCAAATAAGAAGTATTGTTTCTCAGATGAACAATTTTGAAATTATAACAAAAAATGCATACATAGTAATTGTATGAAAACAAAATGTTAAACAATATTCAATATACAAAAAATACATATATACATTCTTTCTGTTCTTGTTACTACATTTAAGGACTTTAAATACAATAAAAAAACAATTTCTGTGCTAGATTAGTTAAAGATGTAAGTGATAGGCGCTCAAGTATGCGTATAATATAAAACAAAATCTACTTAACGGCTTAATAATAAAAATACACTCAAACCTCAAAACTATTTGCAATACACTATTTCACTTTTACTCTTTTACCACTCCATACTATAAAAGTTTAATTTAATTTCTAGTTGATACTGAGATATTAGTGTTGAAATAATTTATATACAAAATATATTGTAATGCTCAAATATGTAAATTTTTATTTTGTGCAGACATTAAATGTATATATATTAGGCATATAAAAATAATAAAAAAAGTTCATTTACATTTGAATGTTTTAAGTAAACTAATGGAAGGAGGGGAGGGTATCCTTTGCCTGCCTAATGGCAAACCAATCTCCATTATACAACTGTTCATTTAATTGTACTACTTACTCAAACAGAAATGGATCTGCATGAGGAGAATTACATCTCACAAAATTATTCTTTTCTTAGATTACAAATTACTTAAACTAGTAATCTTAGACACAAAATTACTTTTTCTAACTGTTCTAGTAAGTTTTCAACTATTCTGTTCTTTAACAATTTCTGTAGAGTGCTACCAGTGGGTAGTTTCTCAACAAGCGTGTTTCATGTAATAATATTTCTCTGTACAAATTTACTTGATGTATTCATACTAATACAGTTGTAAATATCATAATAAAAGTTTAAACAAAAACAATTTCTGTCTTTCATACATTTTTCATTTGTTATTTTTTTTCATAAAATGTTTTCTTTTATTATTCTATGCTATTTTTAATACATAAAAAAGTGAATAAGTCTACACATAAACAATACAATAAAATACCATGTAGTAACAATAATGAAGTGAATTTCAATATTTAAGTATTTCAACATCAGGCAATGTGACTGCTATTGAATTGTTATTTTATGAAAGACAAGCATTGCTCAACCTTATAATACAACATGGAGAATTTAAAGATCAATGAAAATTTATAAAATTAAGCAAAAGGTATAACTCATATATCCTACCGCAAATACTGTGAGATTCAAATCACTTTTAATTAATTAAAAGAAAAAAAAAGTACAATTCATCACAAATGGATATCATACATGATTAAAACTATATCTATGCTAAATCATCCAAGAACATTAGTTAATTTAAATTATTACATTGTAAGCAGGAACACTGTCAGACTTTAAACAAATAAAATTAAATTAATTTAGTGAAAACAATAAAAGATATTCTGCCATATTCAATATATTTATATAATTAGACATTATTTCCACCAAAAAAATTAAGTTATGTTGCTGAGAACAAGATAACTGTAAATAAATATAAATGAATGAGAATATTTCAACCAAAGAGATGAAGATTATGCTCACACACGTCATACCGAACTCTGGCTGTTCACTAAACACAACTGACAGGTATTGTTACTGAAACAAAGAAAATAAAAAGATTTAAAACATCATAGGCTTATTGAATGAGATGAGTGCGTATACAATGTAAAAAGTATTAAAACATCCGAAAATAAATCCTAAATGTATGTTATTTTAATAAAATTGTATATTTCTGATACAATAAAATGTAATTATTTTTATTAATTAAAATAAACAATTTTAAAAATGGAATGTAGGATACCATCACACGTCTAACCAAACTCCAGCTATTCACTAAACATTACCAACAAGTATTGTCACAGATATTTAAAAAAAAACCTTTAAAAGATACCAACTTTAATGTATAAATACTTTGAACAAGGGGATTGTACAGTATAAAAAGTATTGAAAAACTTCGACACAAATTCAAATTGTATGTTAACTATTATAATTAAATTACATTTTACTGGTGTAGTAAAAATTAAAATATTGTAACATTAAGATCTTTATATAATGTCTAAGCTTATAGCAATACCCCTAACTTTTCTAAATTTATATCTGCTATCAACATTAGAGGTATAGGAGTATATATGCCTATGTATGTTTATTTAATTATTATTTACCCTCAGATATTTATAATTTCTGACCTTTAAAAATTTTCTGCCTATACTTGCTTTTTGCCAAGCGAACTGACTGTTCAACCTCCTTAGCTACACAAAGAAGCAATTTTAAACGATGCTTCTGCCGCCATTGACTTAACCCTAGAACGACACACTGGAGTGCGACACACCTCACAACATTTTAAATATTACTTTACTGTTATATAAGTAGCTTTTTGGCCAAGTTTTTTCATGTAAATAAACATCAAACATAGCCAGACTAATTACAGTCATAAGCATTCAATTGTTGGGCTTATATCATTATTGGGAGTTATCGAAAGTCATTATGGGGTATCCCACCCCTCAGTGTGCTGTCTATGAAACTGTTCTGTGGATTCTGTATCCCACTGTTTTTTTTGTTATTTTGAAACTTTGAATAATTCAAGTGTGAATTTCTAATGTCATATTTGTTAACAGCAAGAAAAAACGGGGCTGTCTTTTCAAATTTTCTTTGGAATGTTGAACCACGCTGGTTTAAAGAGCACGATATTGTTCAGCTTATTTAACTGGGAAAAGAAGATGAAATGGAGGAATTATTTATTTGAATTAGGCTATTCATTACTTCAGCTCTGTTTGAAAAGAAGACTGCAAGTGAAGACACTCATATGAACGGTGTGTTGCAACGTAAAAGAAATTTTGGGAATTAAAAAATAAATGACTATAAGCCAAATATTTGTTTTGCACTAGAGAGAAAATTATGAAGACAAAAATGGTTTGTCAGCAATGTAAGAGACCTACCTGCAACGAAGACTTTTTGCTTGGATTGTTGTGGTCACATAAATGGCCCCCATTTTAGGTTATATTATCTTTTTAAGTAAAAAAATATTTTTTTCCTTTATTATGTATATATATATATTACATTCCAAATATATATATTTAATTGCTATTTAATATATATATGATAATTGATCCTTTTTTGATTTTTTAGAGATGTAAATGATAACTTTTTACTCTATGTTAGCATATAAAATATATTCTCTTACCTTGAATTTATTTATTTATTTGTTTTCCTGGTTGCTTAGCTTATTTCTGAAAAGTATTTGAGTCTTCCAGACCATGACAATTAAATTATATGATACTTTCATGCTTGAGATGTACCACACCCCAGAGTGTCAGAATGAGTTGACTTTTTTTAGTGTGTCATTTTACGGTTAAGAATTAGCCCATTATTATTATCATTTATATATTATGGTAGTTATAAATTGAAGTCTAGGAGAATTTGTCTAATTATATGAAATAGTTTAAGATAAAAGATATATAGTTTCCTCAAGACCTTCATCAAGAAGATATTCCTGTACAATTAAATTCAAAATGAGTGAAAAAATTGAAGGGTTAGCCGCCTTATTAACTTATTTTCAATTAGTAATTTAAAATCTTTAAAACAATATCAGATTAAATTCTTGATATAATCGGAGGTTACCTTATGTGACGTTGATTTACAATTTAGCCTGGTGATCTACCGGAACCGATCCTGTTCCCGTCCAGGTCTGTGGGATGTGGAAAAAGGGGGCTGACGGAGATCCCTACGCTTCTGGCGCAGACCACTTCACTGGGGTTGCAAGACCGGTCGGGGGAGGAGTAAGAGCGATACAGCCACTGACACTCATGACTTTAGTGGAGATCTGACCATTGCTAGAACTCCAAAATATACATATTTACAAAAGGTGCGTAGCACTGCCGCTTTAACTACGTAATGTGGGGATTGTAGGGAAAGGGTGGTGCTTGTATAGGGATTGTACAACGGGATTTGGGTGATGAGAAAGGGGGGTGAAATGTGGAGATTTGGCTGGGAGAAGGTCATAGGATGGATGTGGGGATGAAGGCATGAGGCAGGGATGTTATTGTTTATGTTACATAGAGGGAGCATGGGACTAGTGTACGGAGGACTGGTATGGAACTGAAAGGTTCGAATGCTGTGGGAGTGGGAGAGAACTTAGCTGTTGCCATAATTGGGAGTCCGTAAGTCCAGGTGTGGTTCAGTATTGTCTTGTAGATGGGTAATTGTTGTTCACAGAAAGTTTAGAATTTATATATTATGGTAGTTATACAAATTTAAATCTCGGAGAATTTGTCTATTTTATATGACACTCCCCGTCATCAGATAAACAAACTCCCCCCCCCCCCCCTCCCCCCGCCCTCCCCCCCCCCCCCCCAACCCCCCCCCCTACCAACGCACCCCCACCCCCCCCCCCCCCCCCCCCTACCATAAAACGCCCCCCCCTAACCGCACCCATCCCCCCCCCCCTCCCCCCACTGTACAATTAAACTTCAAAATGAGTGAAAATTGAAGGTTACCCGCTTATTAACTTATTTTCAATTAGTAATTTCAAATCTTTTAAACAATATCAGATTAAATTCTTGATAAAATCCTCGACCAAAAGATATTTGAATATTTAAGCAGGAGAAAGTACCTTTAAAGACATGTTCATGAGTTCATATTCATTTAGTTCTTCAAATGTCAAAAACATTGATCAGCGGGTGTGGATAAAGATTTCATATCTAAAAAAAATGATTGAATTTAAATAACAGTTTTCAAAATACCTAATCAAATAAAACCAATTCAAACATATTTTTTTTTATCAATATTTATCCTTACGTATTAATATTTTAGGTAGGATTTCATTAAAAAAAAAAACACTTTCATGTCTGATTTTATTACTTTCTATAAATATATTTTTATTTTATCACTATAAAATTTCTTTATAACTTAAGATTCAAATAAATCTTATGAGACAATAAGAAAACTTTATAATTTATTATTCTTTTACCTTTTATATCCATAGATTCTTAAGTTAGTAAATACTTAACATAAATAATGAATCAAGCATACACATAAATAATTGAAAATGATTTTAGCACAACTCAATAAAAAGAAAATAATATTGATAAATTTATTATTTTAAATAGTAGTTAAATGTTAAAAGATGGAAACACCAATCAAAGAAACTGAAAAATAATCATTTTTTACTATGCTTCAATAAATAAATTAATTTAACGAAATAAAATTAATTCAATTCCAAAGTGTAATTCCTAGAGAATATTTTTCATTTTGTATTAGGATAGTAGGAGGAGGTCAAAGGAGCTTTGAGTCATTGACTGGCTCCATAGTGCTGCTGTCTTGCGGCAGTTGTTAGAACTACAAGTACATGTTCTGGGGGGCCTAGGGTAACAGAACCACAGGATGACTGGTTTTTTACTTTGAGAATTTTACGAAACCGGCACCTTACCGTTGTTCAAGCGATTCATCAGCTCGAAGAATTTTGAGGTTTGCAAATTTCTGAACGTACCGCTCGGAGAAGATTAAATGAGAATGAATTAATGGCTTTTCGTCCAGTAAGAGGACCAGAGTTGACCAGAACTCACAGAGTACCACGGCCGGCTTTTGCTCCAGAACACAGTCATTGGACTATGGAGGAATGGAGTGCTGTACTTTTTACAGATGAGTCAAGATTCGCTCTTCGATCTCCAGACGGGCATGAAAAGGTGTGGAGAAGAAGAAAGGTTTATTAGTAGACTTGTATTGAATAATTGTTTTTGGTCACTCTCTTTTAAGTTTAATTAAATTATTTTTAATTGATGTAGATTTTGAATATTAAAAAAAACTTAAATAGAGTTTGGCCATTAAAAAAACCTAGTTGTCTTACACCTCCAAAAATGTAGACATTATTTACTGTTTTTAACCAAGATAATATTTGTTTGATCTGGTAAAAAAAAAATAATCAAGGTAGTTTGTTGTTAAGCTGGAATTATAAATTATCTGATATATTGAAAACATGAGATTAAATTTTAGATATGCATGAACATTTTTTTAAGACTTTATCTATAAAATATACATGTTTTTAAACTCCCAATAAGTACATAAAAAATATAAATTCATTATTACCTTACATGATTTAATTTAGTATAATCTGTATTGATATTGAACTAGCAAATTGGAGTTTGAGAGTCTATTTCCAATATAGAGGTCCATCTAAGAATTAATGTTATTCCTCAGAGAATATGTAGCATTTCATTCTTCCATTGGACAATTTAAATTTTATAAAAACTTATTAGGTTTAAATTTGGGTTTGAAACTCACGAGAGTACGCAGAGGAGGGCTATTCTTCCTCATGAATAATTTGAAACAAGAGGTTGCAAAAAGATTTGTCTAAATATTGCAATTGTAACTAAATATTTTTAAAGAGTGAATACAAAATCTTCAAACATTCATAAAAGTACATATTAGTGTGGAAATTAATACAATCTCGTTGTTTGAGATGAATTAATAATGATATCAGAATGGTGATTTTCATATTTGATAGCATTTGTATCAAAAAAATAAAACACTTAAATAAGAAGATATATTAAGTACAATATATCTTTTTAAACCCAAAAGAAATAAACAGATTTTCACCTATTTTCATTTTTTCTTAATTCTTGACACATCTAAAATAATTTTATATGACTAATACAACATTAGTTAAATTGACTACGTCTTCACAATTCTGAATGAATTTCTCTTTATTAGTGTGATGATTTTAAAATATTTATACAGTCGTGATCATAGAAATTGCACCACCTATTTCTTTTAATTGATATGTTGATGACGCTGATTCCATTGAATTTTTTTGTTTATCTTTACTCATTAAGGTTAAAAGAAAACTTTAACAATGTTCTAACTAATTTTAGGATAAAAGTTGTAATTATGACGTGTATAAAAAAATATTAAAATTGTGACGTTACCTGAAGTAAATGAATTTTCACAAGAAATAGTAACGAGAATAGGGTACCACCAATCAACGGTAATAATAGTTTTGAGAAAAAAAAAAGGCACCATGGAGCGAAAGAAAATTAAAAATTTAGAAAAAAACCAAACAAACAATTTGACTTTTAATGGTGTAATTGTTTTTAGAATATCATTTCAAAACAAGCAAAGAAATATCTGGATATCATGCAGATAGCATTCTGGTAACTAAAATGAAATTTAATAAAATTTTTACTGGGTGATCCAATTTCTATGACCGTGACTGTAAGTACAGACAGGCTCTTTCTCACCATTGAATACTTACAAAATTATTAGAGATGTCCATCAATTTATTTCTATAATATATCACCTAATGTGCAACTAGCATGGTAGCAAATAGTGAAGACTGGGAGACTACAAGGCTCAACCAGAACTAATTCAGCCCTAATGCTTAAGATGCAATAACACGTTTTTATTATAATAGATCTTCGGCAACTACAAATGTTTAACTATATAATATTATTAAAAAAAAAAAAAACTTCTTTTAAGTAGAAATCAGAACATTTTAAATTTTTCCAGAAAGTATTATACCACAAAGGTAATTTTTTTTTTTACAATGAAGTGAACAGACAACAGTCCCTATGGTCTTCTTGCAGTACATGTATAGCATAAACAATAATAGCATTTTGGTTATCTTACATAAAGAAAAACACGTAAGTGTTGATAGAAGAGATTAGAATATTCTTTAAGAATACATGATGGATAAATGTAATACTATAATTATATTTTTAACAAAATATAAGTAATATGGGTGATAAATAGTCAGGACGCAGTCATTATAAGATTTTTTTTGTTATTGTTGATGTTTCAATCCAAACTTTTGGGTCATCAGGACATATTACCAGCAGTGAAGGTGTTCCTACTGTATCCTGGCTATTTTATCACCCATGATATGCAGAACAGTCAACTGACTTGCTTCAATAACATAAATAATACAGACTTGAAATGGAAGAAAATTTTCTTGTAGCAACATTGTGGTAACATTTTATTTTCATAAACTTTTAATATAAAAGTATTACAATCTGGCTAAAATATCTTATTTTTAGAGTATTTACACATTAATAAATATTACATTTTTTTTTTTCTTTTTACGTTTCTATAACATATTTATATTTCAGGATAATATGTTTTAGCAAACTTCGCTCTCCAGCCGGTCCAGTGTTTCTTCTTTGGCCGCTGACTTTTTGGTATATATTTTCTCATATGTTCGTAATATTTCCTTTCTTCGAGAGGATCTTCATCTCTTTCAAAGGGTCGTATCCTCGCCTCCAATGGCCGAGTTTGGAACTTGATTTTATAAATTCTTTCCCAGTCATAAATTTCATAACCCAACTTGTGTCTTGGCCTAAAAATAATTTACAATTAAAATAAAAAAGTAATAATTAAAAATAAAACAATTGACAGATAATTTAGAATGCAAAATACATCATATGTTCATGTTCCAGCAATGGCAACTAATTTAAACTCTTAATTTTATAACAGTAATCATATAAAAAATTGTAAATAATATTAGTCGTGATAAATTGATTAAAATAAGCTGAACGTTGTTAAAGTATGATATTCTTGTCATAATGATTTAATAATTGATTAATTGATTTGAGTAAGGATCTTTGATACAACCGACAACTATCACAACTTAAAAATATTTTCAAAATGATGTAGAGTTGGTTGACCGTTGATATGATATGAGAAGGAATTAGTCGAGGGTGCGGTCAAAAAAATAAAAAAAATTAAAATATATAAATAATTTTAATTTTTGCCGACGTTTCGACCCACTTTGCAGGTCGTCTTCAGGGCTACAAAAGATACAAACATGTTGAAAAAATAAAAATAAAATAAAAAATAAATATAAGTATATATAAATTACGAAGAAGTTGTCAGATACAGAAATAAAAGATAAAGAAAATAAATACATGATAAGAAAATAGATTTATTTTCTTTTATCTATTTTCTTATCATGTATTTATTTTCTTTATCTTTTATTTCTGTATCTGACAACTTCTTCGTAATTTATATATACTTATATTTATTTTTTATTTTATTTTTATTTTTTCAACATGTTTGTATCTTTTGTAGCCCTGAAGACGACCTGCAAAGTGGGTCGAAACGTCGGCAAAAATTAAAATTATTTATATATTTTAATTTTTTTATTTTTTTGACCGCACCCTCGACTAATTCCTTCTCATAAAAATATTTTCCTATTTAGAATACATGGGTATTTTAAGTTTCACAACAGCCATGAAGAAATAAGTCCAAATTTCCGATACATAAGCAAAACATAAAATAATAATGACAAAATTGTCAGGATGTGCAGTCAAAAATTTCTTTATCGAGTTTGCCTATGTTTTGGCCCAAACATGTTGCCATTAGGGCAATGGTTTCAGCTCCACTTCTTTAAACCACTGTCCTAATGACCAACATGTTTGGGTAGAAACATCGGCAAACTCAATAAAGAAATTTTTGACTGCATATTCTGACAATATTTCATCCTTACAATTTTAAAAGTGAAACCTTTGATTAAATTTCTCCCAAAATAACAGTTATTCAGATTGGCCAATATATTTTACATCCTGAAAAGTGCTTAAAAATGAAATGTATAATTGGTAATTCAATTTTTATCATATTAGACCTGGTATAATGAAATATTTTATCTATTGCATAAATTATATAAAAAAAGCCACACAAGAAATTAATATAATAAGCATTAATCCACAATACATTTGAAAGATAACAAACCTATTCGAATACATATGCCTAAACTGTGCATGTAACCAATCTCTCCTATCTTCATCTTGTATATGAGCCAAAATCTGTTCTTCTTTTCCTAAATAAGGCTTCATTTCAACGCCTTTTCTTTCCACTGGTCTGCACAAATACATAGATATCAGCGCTCTCAGTGTGTCATCATTCCATCCTTTAAGAGAAATAAAACTGAAGCATTAAGTAATTCATAACAAATATTAACCATTAAAAATTAAAAAGTGAATGGAAAATAGTGTTTTATATATATATATATATATATAAGATAAAGACCGGAGACTGGCGGTATCAGCCTTAATACTATCTGGTAATGTAAATAAACAGGCTAAGTGTATATAAGGAGGCTTATGGAACGAATAAAGCAGTGTTATTTCAGAAGTCGTGTATGTTACATCTTTTCCCTTTTCCTTCTTTTTTTTTATTTCTTAAGTCCGACGACGCTTAACTGGTGCCGAAACCCGGGACAACGTCAGGGAAGTAATTTTTTTTTAGTAGACATTTTTTTTTTGTTTGGTGTTTAAGGAAAAGGTGAAATGCCGACAGAAGGATTGATTAGACCGGGAGTACTAAGCGTACCGGAAATTCCTCAACCTCAGGAGATTCCACAGATCAATCAGGTACCCCAGATCGCGCCTCAGGTTCAGGTACCTCAGATACCTCAAGTCCCTCAGGTAGCACAGATCCCTCAGATCCAGGAGATCCCTCCATTACCAAGGGACACGTTGGCAGAAGCACACGCCAATGCCTTGGAATGGATGAAAATAAGAGCAACAACCACGCAGGACTTACGGAGGGCCATTGCGGACCTAGAACGATTCGGAGGCGAGGTAGGCGAGCTCAACCATTTCTTGAAAGGCGGAGATCGTCTTATGTCAAGAATCGAGGTGAAGGTGGCGGAGGACCTGGTGAACCTAGGGGACGCGGAAGAACTAAAAGCAGCTCTTGTGTGCCGAGTAAGGAGGAACGTCCTGAACCAGATCCAAGCGGACGAGGAGACTCCGTGGCCGGTGATTAAGGAGCGGCTGAAGAAGGCTTTTGGAGGAGGTAGGTGGACACCGGAAGAGGACATATTCCAAATGTTTAGGGAGCGGCGGGCCCAACGACAGTCAAGGGGGCAATATGCGGGAGTACTCGTGGCGAAGTACAATCGCATAACCGAGAAGATGCGGGAAACAATGAGCGTGGGAGAGGTCGAAGCCAGGATGGAGTTTCTGTCGACAATATTGAAAGTCCAGCTGGCTTAAGAAACGGGGAAGAGGGACGGACTGCCCAGAGAGCGATCGTTCCTCGAATGCGCCCAGGAGATGATCGACCTAAGTGCCAGAGAGGAGGAGACACGGATGGATGTGGAAGAACCGGGTTGGACCCGAGTGACTGATAGACGACCATGGACAGCCCCGACAGGTTGGAAGAAGAGGGACACAAGGCAGCCGAGTGGAGAAAAAGCCCCGACGAGGGAAAGAAGATCGGGACAGTCTTCGAGGCCGAGGAATGGGCCCCGGAGGGAAGAGAGAAAATGTCACGGGTGTGGGAAGCCGGGACATTTAGTAGCGCAATGTCCGCGCACCAGATGCTTCGAGTGCGGGACGGAAGGGCACATAGCAAGGCAGTGCCCATACATATTTCACAGGAGGGAGAGACCTCAGGACGAACCCATGGAGGTGAATGTGCAGAGGATGAAAAGACGAGCCAGGGTACATCAGCGGGACGGATCTTCGGAGGAGGCAACCGAGGAGTCAGGAGCGTCGGGAACGGAGACGGACGAACCAGGCAGCAGCGGAGGTGAAGGAGGTAGGCGCAGCCAACGGAGTGAGCAGCGACGAGCGGCGGCAGAAAGGAGGAAGCGGGACGACATCTGAGGAGTGTGTCGGCAGAGAGGCGACCGCACAGCAATATGCAACAACATCCGAGGTAAGCCATGCTGGTTGCCAATTATCGAAGTAGACGGGGGAGTAAAGTGTCTTGTGGACACGGGTAGCTCGAGCACTATTATGACTCGAAGGGCGTTAGGAAAAGGGTGCGGGAGCGAGAGGGTACTCCGGATACAGAAATGTGACTGCCAGCTGATCACTCTGGGTGGTCCCTGTAGTGTAGAGGGTGAGGCGACAATTGGGCTTGATCGGTGGACAGGGAAAGGGGGTGAGCTAACGGTGCATGTGGTGGAGAACATGACTCGGGAATACCAAGTCATAGTAGGGTGCGATTTGTTAGGTCAGGTAGGGGCGAGCATTAGAAATCGTAGAGGAGTCTGGAGCGTTAGGTTAGGAAAGAGGAAGTTCGGATGTATAGGGGTCGCGAGAGAAAGAAGGGTGCGGATAGGAGCGGTGGACAGAGTGGAGGACTGGAGGAAGTTGCTACAAGAGGAGTTTAGGGATATCTTCTTCAGGGAAGGTGAGGTATTAGGGGTAACAGGGAGGACGGTGCACGAAATCCCACTGAAACAGGAGAGGGTAACTTACGTGAAAGAGAGAAGATACCCGCAGGCGTTGAGACAGCATATTCGGGAGGAGCTAGATAGTCTAAAAGAACAGGGAATCATAGTTGATAGCACCTCACCATTCAATAGTCCCCTGTGGGCGGTGAAAAAGAAGGCAGCGCCGGGGGATAATAAGGAAAAATACAGGGTGGTAGTAGACTATCGTAAATTGAACGATAACACGGTAGATGAGAAGTACCCGATCCCGAGATTCGAGGATATACTCGATAGGTTGAGTGGGGCCGTGGTCTTTAGCACGCTGGACCTCAAGGCGGGATACCACCAAATACGGATGCACCCGGAAGACCAACACAAAACAGCGTTCACATTTGAAAGGGGGCATTATGAATTCACCAGAATGCCGTTTGGTCTGAAGAATGCGCCCATAACATTCCAGCGTCTGATGGACGAATTTTTGAGGGGCATCGATGACTCGGTATGCCAGGTATACATGGATGACCTGCTGATTTTTAGCAGAACGGAAACCGAGCACGTGGGACATCTGAGGGCAGTATTCGAAAGGCTCCGGCAATTCGGGCTGAAATTGTCAAGCGAGAAGTCTCTGCTGGGACAAACGCGGATCAATTTTTTAGGCCACACTATCTCTAGCGAGGGGGTCAGACCGGATGCGGCAAAGGTGGAGGCAATCACGCGGATGGCGGTACCACGGGACGTCAAGGGGATTCGTAGGCTTCTCGGGACGCTGAATTATTACCGGAGATTCGTACCCGAGATGGCAGAGTATTTGGTACCCATTAACAATTTGTTGAAGAAAGGCGCGAAGATTGTGGTGACACCAGAGATGGAGAATAACATTCGAAAATGTATGAATAGGTTGCTGACGGAGCCGGTGTTAGCGTTCCCGGATTTCGAGAAGCTTTTTAATATAACCACTGATGCGAGTGAATACGCGCTAGGGGCCGTTTTGTCCCAGGGGGGGAGTGAGGGTGAACGACCGATAGCATACGCGAGCCGTCGGCTTACGGGTGCGGAATCAAGGTACAGCGCTTTGGAGAGGGAGCTACTCGCGATAGTATGGGCTATCGACCATTTCAGGCCATACGTATTCGGGAGAAAATTTCGAGTCCATACCGACCACAAACCCCTCCAGTGGGTAGGAAAACTCAAGGAAACCTCAGCTAGGGTCACAAGATGGAAGGAGATCCTAAGCCAATACAACATAGAGGTGGTGTATAAGCCGGGAAAGGAAAACGTGGTGGCAGACTGGCTCTCGAGGGCCATCATGATCAACGCGGTTGAAGAGGATAGGGGAGGACCATCGCAGGACGTGCGTCAATTCTTGAGGGAATGGACTCCCGATGGCGAAGGGGCAAATGACACCGCAGGGATTGAGGACAGGGGAGATTCCCCAGAAGAGGAGAGCTCAGCGGAAGAAAGGGCAGCGGAGATGGAAGAAATAGAGGAGATCGTGAACGACAAACACCGTCAGGTGATTTGGAAGACACGAACAACCGGAATCATGAAGATCGATTTCAGAAGGTACGGGAGAAGTAGGATCCGCGTCATTTGGTCGCAGCCCGGGGTCAGCGAAGAACAAATCTGTACGGCACTGAGGGATGCCTCGGAAGCGGGTAAAACGCACTACCTATACGTGGGAAACAATACGGTATGGGATAAGATCAAGCGAATGTGGAGGTCCGAGCGAATAGGCGTGGACAGGACATTCATCCGGTGCAAGTATGCTGTGGAGACGGTACAGGACGAAGAGCAGCAGCAAGCAATCACAGTAGCATATCACCAGGGGAAAACCAATCACCGAGGCGTTAATGAGACGCTGCAGGCATTGCGTCGGAAGTATTTCTGGTGGGGCATGAAGAGGTCCATCCAGGAAGTCATTGGGAAATGCGAGATATGCATGCGCACAAAATACGATCGACACCCCCCCAGAGGAGTTCAGGAGGAGACACCTACAGGGAATATGCCGCTACAGGACCTTCAGATTGACACGTTTAGCTGGAAAGGGTTTAAGTGGGTCACGGTAATCGACATATTCAGCAAGGTGGCGATGGCATACCAAGTGATGGAGAAGTCAGCCAATGCAGTTGCGGAAGCCCTACAAACCTGGGTGCAGTTCTATGGGGTCCCCGAGAGGATTACTTCGGACGGTGGTAGGGAGTTCGACAATGCCGCGATTAGGGAGGAGGTGAAGCGATTGGAAATTGCGTGGCATTATAACACCCCAGGACATCCTAAAGGTAGAGGCGGTATTGAACGGCTGCACAGTACGTTAAGCGACCACGTCCGTGTATATCAGGGTGAAAAAGGGTTGGAGCCAGATGTGGCAATGAGGAAAGCGGTAACAGCCTATAACCACTCGATCCACTCCGTAACGGGGTTTTCACCCATGGAAGTTCTATTCGGGATGCGCAGGCCAAGGCGGGATTATGGGGAAACTACGCTTACCGAACCGTTAGTGGATCAAATTCTCAGCAATAGGGTAGAGGTAGAGAAAACATGGGGAAAGATAACGGCGAGAATTAAGCGGGAAAAGCGGAAGCGGGTGGAAAGGCAGAATGTACAGGTACGCGACCAAATGGGGGAACTAAAAATAGGAACAATAGTTTACCGGAAATTGGGAACCAACAGAGGGAAACAATTGCTACGGTACGAGGGTCCATTCAGAGTGGTTGTTATTAGGGAGCATAACCTGGTAACTATTGAGTGCGTGAATGAGCCCAGAAAGAGGAGAACCGTTCATATCGAACAATTAAAGCTCCCAATGATAGAGTCGGGACATAGACCTACGGATTCGTAGTACCCTCACCGCTGTATATAAAACAGAGAAATATGTTTTTTGTGGCTGTCAAAACAAAACAAGTTGTAAAAAATTTTTTTTTTGTTGTATTATTTCATGTATAGAGGAAATTGTGTTTTTTTTGTTGTTGTTAGGAGTTCTCAAGTGGTAGGAGTTCTAAAGTGCTGTGTTTAGTTTCAGTGTTTTTAATTATTTTTCTTTATTTATTATTTTTTCCAGTTGAGTGGAACTATTTTATTTTCTTTTAAGGATATACTGTAAAACCAATTGTAAAGTGTTAAGGCTGGTCACCGTGGGCTCCGATCGAGCAATATTTAAGTTTCCGAAAATCCTGTTCGTAAACTGGTGGGGGGGAGATAAAGACCGGAGACTGGCGGTATCAGCCTTAATACTATCTGGTAATGTAAATAAACAGGCTAAGTGTATATAAGGAGGCTTATGGAACGAATAAAGCAGTGTTATTTCAGAAGTCGTGTATGTTACATCTTTTCCCTTTTCCTTCTTTTTTTTTATTTCTTAAGTCCGACGACGCTTAACTTATATATATATATATATATATATATATATATACATATACATATAAAATAATCAAGAAAAATCATTTCCCTAATTAAAAATTACCACAATTAACAAAACCACTGAAGTTTTAAACCTTCGGACTAAAAAAGTTTTTGAGAAAAGGAATTTTTCAAATTAACAAACTATAAGAACCTAAAAACTTATTAAATAATATGAACATATATTTATAAACTTAATCATACCAATGAATTCGCTGCCTTTGATCTCCTGATACAGAGGAGCAGGTTTAAGGGCAAAACAAACATTTGACCTAGGATTGGATTCAATGAACAAAGAATGGAGTAGTGTCGTATTCAGCTGATATAGGTAGAAAGCAAAAACTCTTCCATCAGTTAGTATACACTGATTCACCAATGGATATGTCAACTCGCTGAAAGTTGAAAACCCTAAAAAAAGAGCAAACAAAGCCGTATTAATAAAAAAAATAACAGTGATTCATTTTATATGTTTGAAATATATATAAGCTATTCAACTTTAACAGTTTTTCATAAATTATGAGATAAATTGCCAAAACTTAGAATGCCAAAACCATTAAATTTTTAGCAACATTTATAAAATAAACATTGGAAGATAAAAGCAGCAGTTGTTATATACTATATAAACTGAGGCTCAATGGAACCTTCCTACATAAGTAAATATCTAAGCCAAATTATAATGGTATTTGAGGGCAGACACAATTTGTATCTTACAGGCTAAAAACAAAAAACCAGAGGTTGAAACTTTTACAAAAAAAATTCAATTCAACAGTTTCTGTGAAACTTAGTTCATAAAATAAAAATTCATAAAAAAGTTCTAAGGAAGTTTTTGTAATAAAGTTCCAGGTTTATGGTAAAGGTTAAACTTGAATTTATTCAAGCTCTCAAAAAAAAGTTCTGGAAAATAAAAAATGAACATTAATAGGGCTAAGAGTTATAATTTGTCTCAAATGTATAACACATAATTCGAATGTTCCGTTTGTTTGATTAGTAGAATAAAATACAGTTTTAGATTGACAAAACTTTTAAATAAATTTTTTTTAAAAAGAAAAGATCTGTAAAAACTTTATTTGAAAAGTTGCAAAGAAAAATGTTCTAGTTCCAAAAGAAATGAAAAACTATCGTAATAAAAATTCCGGTGATGGCGAAACTTTTCAAAAACAACAGGTTTTTTTTTCTGTTTCTAGCTCTGTACAAAACTGTGATGATAAAATATACTCATTATGCAATATATTACAAAAAAAATATAACATCATGATCCACAAATTAAAAATATTGATAGTACAGCATTCTTATAATATATATGTATATATTTTTGGGGATCTTTCCCTTCCTTGCCTTTAAGGCTATATTGGGTTTTTACGAGCCAGGGAGTGTGGGCGGGGATTTAAAAGACTCTCCCGGCACTGGGACACAAACTCGTGACTATTTTATTTCAATTTGTCTCATATATCATGTTGCCGGGCAACAGCCGAACACACGTTTGGTCACTCTGTCTACAATATATTTATAGATAATAAAAGAACATTACCTCTATTTTCATGGACTATCCATATAATACAGAAAATAAATATTAACTAAAATAGCATCCCGATGCAAGAAAAAATCCTCTAAATCCTTGATATTAAGAAATTTTTTGATTAATAAATGGTCAATTTTATTACGCTTTCTTTTTTTGAACAACTGTATTTGTTAAAGAGAATTCGATGACATTAAACCATGTACATGCATTTTAGCATGTATTCCGCACACTAAAATGTATTCCACAATTTTATTAATTTTATAAACTATTGATATCCTTTAATTAGATTTTAGTTTTAATATTCAATTCAAATATTGTACTTTTAAAAACTAACATGTATATAACGGATGTAAAATATAACTATATCAATATTTAACAACATATTTAGTTAATAAAATTAATAATATAATTCACATTTTTGAATAATTTACCAATGTTTGGGCATGTATCAGATGAGTCTATATTTAATCATTTTAATTTTTCTATTATCTATTTATTAAACTAAACTTTTATTTATTAAACTAAACTTTTATTTATTAAACTAAACTTTTATTTATTAAACTAAACTTTTATTTATTAAACTAAACTTTTATTTATTAAACTAAACTTTTATTTATTAAACTATGATAACAGATACTATTTATGTAATTATTATGTCTATTATTTAGTATACTTTGGAGAGTCCCATTTACTATTGGCTGATATGGCAAAAGGAATATCTGGTTGGTTCATATCAGATCCTATTCCAGCCAGTTTGTCAGCCTCGTTATTTCTATGGAATCCGTAATGGCCTGGTATCAAATGAAAAGCAACTTCTGTCCTGTTTTCTTATAATTTATCCAACTACAGATGGCATTTGGATTCATATTATATCCATTGAAGGGACATAATGGGTGCCCACAAGGCAACTTTTTTGTTTTCCTCTCAAGGACCTAGAGAATGGCTCTCACTTCATCTTCAAAGTTTGTAGATACTCTTCTGACCGAGGCAGCAAATTGAAATTTCAAGAGGGCAATCTGTCGCATACTTTAGAATGCTTAAAGTGCATGATTGGTCAGATAGTCCTCTGTGTTCCTTGGATAGTATAACTGAAGAATATCTCGAAACATGCCCTGCTTTAAAAAAACATAAGATGCGCAACCCTTTTGCTAGGAGAGTGAAATTATATTGAGCTGCAAGATTACACATGGATGATCAAGCAGGAATTTTTCGGGTGGAAAAAAAAAGAGTCTACTATTTATATATTAAACTAAAGTATTCATTATATGATTATGATTTTTTATTTTATCAAAAGTGGCAAAATGTACTGCAGCCAGGAAGGCCTATTGTGCGCAATGCTTCTTATCAGAGCAAATGTGCATGATTATTTACAAAAAAAAACTACCTCAAGCTATATAATTCAAAGTAAACCTAATGTTAGTGATACCTTGATAAGACGCCTGTGAAAGTAACCAACTGAAGGATGCTAAGATAGCTTGAGAATGCAGAGTATTCTGTTGATCATGTTCACCGAAATGAGATGGCCTTTGTGCAAGGTGTTCTGTAGCATGGTATGACATCAGCCCAAATTCATTCTTGTCACCAGGCCAAAAACCTGAAAATAAATATGAATATTAACATTCTAATTAGCTATATAAATAGCTATCTAACTAGTCCATTTAAAAAAAGTAATATGTAAAAAATTATTAGTTCGAATAATACATACATAAATGATAAATGATCCAAAACATTCATTTATAGAAATAACCATTATCCAGTTTTTTAAAATGAAAAATGGTATAGATGTTTTTTTTATTTTTGCAAGCACCTAAGCTAAATATGAAATAAAATTGTTGAGATCTTAATTTGAGTAATAATAATCAATTTAATTAAGATTAATCTTAATAAATTAAATTGTTCATTATAAGGTTTACAAATAAAAAAACCCATTAATTTATACATATAAACATTGATTTTTATATATAGTAAACACCTCCCTGTTGCGTCTCAGCCAATTTAAAAAAAAAAATTGTTTACCCCCTATCCAGCCATTACTGGCACATGGTGGGGAGGGTATATTAAAGTATAACCAACATTTTCTAATCAGTGGAGGAAGGTCAAGATTCATTACCACCACAAAATAAATTTTAACTGGTACTGCTCAAGGTAGATAAGGTTATGACGCCTTGATACGGTAAGCTATCATGCTCTCATTTCTCGGCCATCTAATACTGAGAGCAGCATTAATTTCATATTGAATATTTGATAGTTGACCGTTGCATTATAAAGGAAGGATATGGTCTGGGGTAGCGGTCATAAAAAGGCTAAATAGTAGTAAAACTATTTTATTAAAAGCCAACGTTTCGACCCGACTTTGCAGGTCTTCTTCAGGGCTAGAACAGACAAGATACAAACAGATAGAGAATTGTGTAAGTTACATAATATTTAGAGAAAAAATTATAAACAAAGTGAATAATCTTAATAAAATTATAAACAGTAAGTAAATTAAAATATAAACAGAGTAAGCTAAGTAACAAGATCCTAAACTGAAGTAAATAGATGGTAACAATTGTTGTAGTGTAATATATAATACATGCAAATGTGAATAAGGTTATTCACATTGTTTATAATTTTTTGTCTAAATATTATGTAACTTCCACAAATCTGTTTATATCTTGACCGTTCTAGCCCTGAAGAAGACCTACAAGATTGGATCGAAACGTTTGGGATTTGCATATATTATATTACAACAATTGTTACCACCTATTTACTTCAGTTTAGGATCTTGTTACTTAGCTTACTCTGTTTATATTTTAATTTACTTACTGTTTATAATTTTATTAAGGTTATTCACATTGTTTTTAATTTTTTGTCTAAATATTATGTAACTTCCACAATTCTCTATTTGTTTGTATCGTGTCCGTTTTAGTCCTGAAGAAGACCTGCAAAGTCGGGTCGAAGTGTTGGCTTTTAATAAAATAGTTTTACCACTATTTAGCCTTTTTATGACCGCTACCCTGGACCATCTCCTTCCTTTAGCATAATTTCACTTTCCATGAGCTTGTTGGTTACACATAAAAGCTGAACAGAGTTTATCTCATTTCATAACAGGATATCATTAGATCTCCAGATGTTTCTGTCATTCTATCGTTCAACCATTTAGAGATTACATTTAGACAGTATATTAGGATACCAATTATCAAGCTAAAAAAAAGTCTAATAATAACAATTTTAAGTTTGGTATCTATCATTCTGGAAACATAACTTCAATTATATTTTTAAGGTTTTCATGTTTTGCAGTGCAAAGACTCTCAGAATTAAACAATTCACTAAAATATATTTTATAAAATAATATGTTTACAAATATATATAAATACGAAATGTTTGTTTAAAATAACAAAACAGAAATGTTTACAGATAGATAACACTTAATATTTTTATTGACAAAAATAAAGCTCACCTGGTATATTAGTTCCGTGTCTCCGACCTAACTCAAGCCCATAAGTAAGAGTTGGGTCATAGCACTCTGAAAATGCTGCATTCAAAGACACCTCTTCTTGTTCGCTGCTGATGGCATTAGTATCAAGGGTATCCAATGGAAAAGTATGCCGAACTTGAATAACTGGATTTCCTAAATACTGAATCCAGTGTTCGACTTTTTCATTTATATCTTTTTCAGACAGTTTTTTATTTTCTTTCCTTTTATTGTATTCTTCATCATTGGGATGAAAACCTCCAACACACCAAAATGCTTCTTGCCGTGGTTCGTAATCCACCTGTCATTAGATAAAATTAAGATATTTATCTTTATTAAGATATTTATTATCTTTTAAATAAGCATTCAATAAAAAAGAAAAAAGATACATTAAAGATTCATGAGAAATTGTATACAGTCATTAGAATTTTTAACTTTAAAGGTGGTCACTAATAGTCATTCCAAATGGAATAAAGCAGTGATGACTTCAAGGAGGATCGCCTGACTCCATCAACCATGCTCCAACAGGCCATTTTCAAAATTGTTTTAAACTAGTAAATACTGTAATTTCAAGAATTAATATCAATATCACAATATTGCATTTACAATCAGAGGGGTAAAATTAGCAACTTTGCTACCTAAAACAACTGAATAATGATTAATGTTAGATCTTAAAATTAAAAAAAAAATTTAGTAAATACATATTTTATATTATTCGGGGGCAGGATGGCCGAACTGGCTAATGAGTGTGCCCAGCACCCATTAGTGATAAAATATTACCAAGTTCGTGTCCCGGTGCCATGAGCTTTTAATTCTGGCATAATTACCAGCCCTCACCCCCTGGCGCGGGAAAACCCCCACATAGCCTAATAGACGAAGGAGGGGGAAAAAAAAAATTTATATTATTCAAAGTCAACAAACTTAGAAAACTACTTCAACAGAAAACTTTATTTAACTCTTTAGTATTGATAGGATATAAATTGTAACTCTACAATAGCAATGACATTAAATAATTCAATCTTTAAAAAGAATCGGAAATTTTAAGCTTAGTATAAATTCATATCCAATAAAAACATTTATTTTCTTATAATTAAAATTAATACTTTTTAACACAGTAAATGTTACGAAACTGTAAGTTATCCATTTAAATATTTTTATAATATAATGTACACAATCAATATCATGAAGTTTAATTATATATCTGAACTACAATTTTCATTGTTTTTTTTCTTCAAAATTATGAAAAAAAAAACATACATTCCATCACTACTTCATCAGTTTTCACACTCATCATCGATTGGAGTGATTGAATTTGGAGTGTTTTTGTAGGATCTATGGAATTACAGCTACTGAACATTACTTTAAAGATTTCACACTCACAGTCGTTTCCATTTGGTATAAAGTGATAAATAGTGGACGCCTTAAGACATTAGTACGCAGATATTCGTCAAAGTATTTAATTTATATACCATTATTAATGGTGGTCATCCGGGCTAGGAGGAAAAAAATTATAAAAACCACAAAATGAAATATTTGTGATAATAAATTAAGTTATAAAATGTTCTACTTCCTATAAATATTGATAAAGCAATTGCACCTATATATGGTAACAATTACAAATATTTCTATGGTACATTTTATATACATTAGTATGGTACATTTGTATCAATTTGTTATCATTAAAAATAAAACTAATTTAAAAAAAAAGGAAAGATAAGTTAATGCAATAAAATACCATTGACTCCATTAAGTGAGGAAAATGATTTGAGAAATATGTTAGGAGGACATTATTGATCTTATGTACCAGTGAGATACATTTTTCACTTTTGAAATTCTTTGAATTCATTCTTTCAACCTCTGGATCATTTCTAAAACATAATGCTATTATTATTTCAACTGCTACTACATTAAAAATAAAATACAAGTTCACATTTCTAACTTGCCTTCTTCCTTTAAGCTCAAATAAAAGTGCATCTTGTAAATGAGGTCTTACTCTGTCGAGAAGTTCTTGGGATTCCTCTAAATTCAGTCGTTGAGCCTTGTGAAATCCCACACTATCAACTTCTTTTACATGAGTTCTTGTAATGTGTTTCACAAGAGGTAAAAAATTGTAAGGATATTCACCCTCTTTTAAAATTAATGATTTCCAACCATAATATTTATCCATATTCAGGGCAAAAAGCTTTTCCTCAACAGTGTTCAAAGCTTCTATTCTTTTATGCTTGGCTAATTTCTCTCTATTAGCATTCGCTTTTTCTGATATATCCAAGATTTCGGGATATTTAGGAACTTTGGTATATTCATTTCCTGCTTGGAATGAAACCTGTCTATAAACAGAGGGTTTCAATTTGATTTTAACAATCTTTGAGGAATACATTGAACCTGAGTTATTCTGATGAACTGTTAAAATAAATGTAAGTTATTGACTTCTAATCATATCACTAACTCGTTTTGAAGCAACTTAATAAAAATATGAACAGGGTTGTTCTGAAGTCAGGTTATTTAGTTGTCACCAAAGAGGATATAAGATGGCAATCCTTTCTTTCAGGAAGGCTGAACAGAAATTCCAACTGGTCAATTTGAATAAATAAAATTATAATTAAGTGCCTAAAATCAGATTAGACGAATAAATGAATTAAAGAAATGTATACTTGTTAATATAATATATGCTACATAAGTAATGGATTCGAAATTCAAAATAGAAAACTTTGGGTTGCTCCCATTTTAACTTTAATTTTTTTTCCTCAATAAGATTGGAAAAAATATATCTTTATTTTTTAAATATATACTGCAATTAAAACAGAAATTACAATAAATCAAATTGTCAATAGTCAAGACGCAGTTATGAAAGTATTTTATAAAATGCTGATAACTTAAAATGTAAAATATTCTATAATATTAATGCAAGTCAATGGCAAACGGAGAAAATAAAATTAGATAATTGTTTCATATAAGAAAAATTCTTCATATAAACCTCTTTTAAAATTTTAAGAAAATCTTTTCAGCCCATTACTGAGGGAAAATCGTCTGTTAACTTGTTATTATATTTTCCTTATTTTTTATTTATGTACTGAATTTCTTGTTGTTTTATAAATTTCTAACAGAGATGTTTAGAATCAGTTTAATGTATTTTATGGTGAAACTGAATAAAAAAATAGTCCTCGTACTGAGGGACGGGCATAGATACTTGATGCTCTGTGAAATTATGTCATGAACGCCTCACTCCCTTTCCAAATTGTTTAGGACGAAATGAGACACATGTGAAGAATATTGTATATTACTTTACATCGGGATTGTATTTCTCTTATTATGGTTCTAATTCAGTTGCTTTATTAATAATAATAATAAGGCTTAGCGAACCCGAAGGTTCGATGCCGACACCACCAATCGCTTGTTACACACCTCCCTCCACCGTTCGCCGTCCAAACCCAGTCCCTTCAGATCGGTTTTAATGCAATCTTCCCACCTTCGCTTCGGTCTACCCCTCGGACGCTTACCATTCGGCACAGCAAATATTAACCTTTTAGGAATTCTCTCGTTACTAAGCCCAACAACTTTACAAGCCCATTTGATTCGCCGCGATGAAATTACCTCAATTATATTACTCGGATACAGCTCACGCAATTCGGCGTTGTGTAACCGTCTGAACTCTCCGGTTAACTCATCCTTCTTCGGTCCGAATATTCTACGCAATACTTTATTTTCAAAAACCTTAAGACGCTGCTCATCCCTTAATGTAAGCGGCCAAGTTTCGCATCCATAAAGAACTGTAGGCAAGATAATTGTTTTATAGATTCTAATTTTTAAGTTTCGGGACAAGAGGCGCGAACTAAGTAGTTTTATCACAGAAAAATAACAAGCATTCCCCGCCTTCAGTCTAACCTTAATCTCTTCTTCAATTTCGTTTTTTCTAGTTATCGTAGAACCTAGATACCTAAATTTATCTACCTGTTCAAACATATTACCATCTATATCGATATCACCAGTAATATCGCCATTTTTGCAGCTAACCATATATTTTGTTTTATCCACGTTTATTTCGAGTCCTAGTTCTTTACCGGCTTTCATTAACGTTGTCGTATTTAGTTTTATAGTTTCAACGTCTTCGCTTAACAGTACCAGATCATCAGCATAGCCCAGCACGGATGTTGTCCCACCCAGATCCAAACCTTTCTCGGTTCGCATTACCTCCCTAATGGCATGTTCTAATGCCAAATTGAACAGGACAGGCGAAAGAGAATCCCCCTGTTTTAAGCCCGAACGAACCTCAAATTTTTCGGACAAATTATTACCAATTCTAACTTTTTTGAGTGTCTCCGTCAAGCACATCCTGACTAGATTTACTAGTTTTTTTGGAATCCCCTGCTCGATTAGAATATTATACAGTTTCTAGCGGTCAATAGAATCCACGGGCGGATCTACGGGGGGAGGGAGGGATTTTGGGCTGAAGCCTCCCCCAAATGGAAAAATATAACCATGTTTTACAAACCTCTTAAAGTATTATTGTTCGTGTAATTACATTTAAAAGTACTTAAGGAATAACTTAAACACCATTTCTTATAGGTAGTTAGTTTCTTTCTGTTTTTCCAAAGTAATTATCGTTATTTTTATGAAAAAAAAAAGGTTTCGGGCTGAAGCCCCCCCAAAAATAAATCCTGGATCCGCTAGTGATAGAATCGTAAGCCTTTTTAAAATCTATTTACAGCTGGTGAACAATACCGTTATACTCCAATTTTTTCTCTAATATTTGCCGTAAAGAAAATATTTGATCAATAGTCGAACGATTCCGTTCGATGCTTTATTAATAAGTTTTCTAATTTTTAACATCCCTCAACATGTGGTGGGCTCTAAGGCTTGCCCTGCCCTAGAGCCGGCAGTACTAGCCACGGGCGGATCTACGGGGGCGCTTTCGGGCTGAAGCCCCCCCAAAATGGTAAAATGTAACTATGTTTCATGTAAAAAAAAAATCTCTTAAAGTATTATTGTTCTTATTATTAGTGGTACAAGCGAATCCAGAATTTAATTTTGGGGTGAGCTTCAGTCCGAAAGCTTTTTTTTTTTTCATATGTATAACGATAATTACTTTGAAAAAAAGAAAGATACTAACTACCCATATGAAATTGAAGTCCTATTAAATGTAATTACACGAACAATAATACTTTAAGAGATCATTTTTTTCCATAAAACTTTATGGCTTTCGGGCTGAAGCCCCCCCAAAATAGAAAATATGACCATGTTCTATGGAAAAAAAATATTAAAACATTATGTCTTAAAGTATTATTGTCCGTGTAATTACATTTAAAGGGATTTTAGGAATCACTTAAACACCATTTCATATAGGAAGATAGTTTCTTTCTTTTTTCCAAAGTAATTATTGTTATTTTTATGAAAAAAAAAAAACTTTCGGGCTGAAGCTCCCTCCCCTCCAAAAAATTAAATCCTGGATCCGCTAGTGCCTTATAAAACTAAGTTTTTTGTCATAGGTAAGTCCTGAGTTACAAATTGCTATTAATTATTCAGTTTTTAGTAAAGTATTCAGTAACCATGTTTTATGGTAAAAAATATTAAAAAATTATGTTTTAAAGTATTATTGCTCGTTTAATTACATAGTACTAGTAGTACTTCAAGAATCACTTAAACACCATATCATATTGATGGCTAGTATCTTTCTGTTTTTCCAAAGTAATTATCGTTATATATATATGAAAAAAAAAAATTTCCGGGCTGAAGCCCCCCCCCCGAAGTTAAATCCTGGATCCGCTAGTGACCAGAATGAATACTGTTATAACTCACATACGTGAGCTGGAATTATCTTTACAAATAAAATTACAAACTAAGAAAAGAGACGGAGGATTTTTTAAAACATTTTCATATTAAATAGTTGATACCATTAGTGGTATGTTCACTCACACCAAATGTGATTGCTTCCGGGAAAGCACAATTTGAATTCATGTCCGTTTCGGACTATTGAACAAATTTTCTGATTTTTTGTTTGTAGATGAGCAATCCAAGCGAAATAAAACCAAACATCCTTCCAAATCTGACAATAGCCTTCTTTTCTCATGTCCGCGAGTTATACTTATTATACCTTTACACTTCCACCAACGACAGATAGATTTCTAATATAAGTGGAATGTGGAAAGAAATATCATTGTTTTTCAAATATATTATTTACATTTTGGTTCCTGATTCGTGACGCCATCTGGGAGATCTCCCCCATGGCCTCATTCTTGGGAGGCTTGGTCTAATTCTTTATTTCATAACTCTATCCACCTCCCATATTTCCCACTCATTGAAACATCACTTAGCATTCCAACTGAACTATTAAATGCACTTTGCACCACAGCCATGTGCAAAAAAACAAAAAAGTTTAAGGACTATCTTATATTATACAAAACTTCAAAGAACTTGATTTTCTGAAAAAAGTATCATTGGAATTTCTTTACTCACCTTGCATTGTGTCAGTCACCTCAAACTATTAATACATGTTCATTACTGATGTAACAAGAAAACATAAACAGGAAAAGCCCTAGCCAACATCCTTTTGTCTCTTATGTAATCCTGATAAGCTGGACCTAATCAAAGTTCCTGGAAAAATGGGTTGGAATCCAATGCCAGTAATCTATCACAAGAGGTCAGGACTAACCACAGGCGCATCTACAGGGGGAGGAGGAGGGCTTTCGGGTTGAAGCTCCCTCCCCCCCCAAAATGGTAAAATATAACCATGTTTTACAGAAAAAAATATTAAAAACTATCTCTTTAAGTATTCTTGTTCATGTAATTACATTTAATAGAACTTCAAGAACCACTTAAACACCATTTCATATAGGTAGTTAATTTCTTTCTTCTTTTTTTCTAATTAATTATCTTTACATGTATATGAAAAAAAATCTTTCGGGCTGAAGCCCCCAAAATTAAATCCTGTATCCGCTAGTGGGACTAACTGACTGTATTTTGGAGCTCGGTAATGAACTCTAACTTTCTGGAAAACAGTATATAATATTCTTGGGTGATAAATATTCAGGAAACAGTCATTATAAAGTTTTTATTGCTGCTGACGTTTCAACCCAAACACGTGGGTCATCATCAATGCTCAAACAGGTCTTGATAATGACCCACATGTTTTGTTGAAATGTCGGCACCAATAAAAACTTTATAATGACTGCGTCTTTAATATTTATCATCCATATGTAGAACAGTCGACTAGCTTCCTATAATAATATATATTCTTAATTTATAATATTTTTTTAACAAATCTTATGCTGACAAGTTCCTCTATTAAGGCTATGAAGAACACAGAGTCAAAGACAGACACATTGGTGTTTGATAGAAATTAGAAATTATTATTTATTTATGATTGTTGTTTTACATTATTTCAATATAATGACAGGACTCAAATGTTTACTTAACTTTGTATTTTACAACTGCAGGAAATTCTAGTTGAGTTAGCACAGTTATAGTAGTGAATATAATTTAAAAAGATTTTTAATAATTTTGGACATATAACTTTAATGACTTGTGAAGTTACTAATTAAATATTAAGCATTACTGTTTATTTGTTATTAATATTCAGAACAAAAGCCTCTGTACCACTATAACTGTAATTGTGTTATTTCCAGTATTGGATATTTAAAACTTATAAAAGAACCATCCATGACGTCAAACTATCACATGGCTGACAAAGGAAATAGTTGACACAAAGAACCAAGATTAAAATCCATTTCTGACTAATATATGCCAACGATCAATGAACACATAAGAACTTACTACAAACGATTTCATAATAAATTACATGGACACTCCAACCAGCTAATTAAATAAATGGCCACGACTATTATGCGGGAGAACTCCAGAAGAAGACTGAAAAGGGTCTGGATGAGAGATCTACTTACGTAATTGTATGTAAGTAAGTAAAAGCCATAGAAAGGATGCCGCTGGGTATTGCTTTCCCTCATGCCTATCAAGCCTTTTTATTTTATTTATTTTATATTTTCTCATGACTGTGCCAGCACATCTGCTGATTGTCAATAGTTATAATTGACAGGTGCGTATAAATATATGTAAGTGCAAAAAAAAAAAAAAAAAATCCATTTCAATGACTTCATTAAAATCCATTACATCAGTTTCAGAATAGTTTTACCTCCTCTGGCTTCTAAAAGGAAACAGATTAAGAATTCATTTAAAATTAAGATTCAAAACAAATTAATTTTTCATCAGCCGTGGAGACTCTCCTAGGGTCCAAATCCAGCCTCTATAAAATGGGTGCTCTTAAATATATAATTAAGAGAGAAAACTAGGAGGTTGAGCATGATCCCTGACCCAATCACCAGTACTTCTTTACATAGTATTGAACCCAAGACCCTTCATGGGTTGTAGAGGTACTTTTTTTTTTGTTTTTTCTTAACGGTTGGTAAATATTTACCTGATTTATATTGTCCCTAAGATGACCCACACAGTGGGGTAAAACTTGGTAACAAAAACTTATTTTGTTTATATATTTCATTGACTGATCCACAACTAATATAATCAATATCCTCATATGATAGCCTAGCAACTATTTTTTTCTGAAAATTATATATTCTTTCATAATTAGAATCAAAATCATTTCATCTGTCCACAATTGATGGAAAACAAAATTAAATTTTTTCTGTAGGATTTTTGCCAGAGAGCTATCTGATAAATAGTTTTCATTTTAACAGAAAAAGTAAATAGATCATGGCGAAAAACTAAACTAATAACCTTTATGTTTTGATTTCTTAATAAGTGATTGGATTTCTTAATCAACTACCGTTTAAAGTGCAGGTGAACCTCCATGTATTGAACTTTCTATTAAATGTCTATAAATACAGTTTTTATTCTAAGATTCGAAAAGTTTTACTAAGAAAATTTCTATACTTCTCACTTAACTCATAGCAGTAAAATGACATAATTTTTTAATCTGTTAGCTCCTACCACTAATTTTAGCAATCTTGAAATCGCTCGCATCAAAAAAAGTTTGAGAACTCATTTTGTATACCACTATTAAATATGCATGTTCACATTTTATACATACAAATCTTAAAACAGACAATTTTTAAAAGATTATATCAAGCCTAACAAATGAACTGTAATTGTTTTAGTATACTTAAATTTATATGATAGTCAATGAGAAAAATAAACAAATGTTTTCTAGTTTTAAGTTCAATACTTAGATGCTCAACTAAATTTTATTATAAATTTATCTCTAAAAATAAGCGTTTGGAAGAAGAATTTAAAAATGTTTGTGAAGTTAATTTCTTCCGTTTATTAAAAATAATTTATTTCCTCATTTCGTAATGTTTTTGGTTATGAACCTATCTTCAGAATATTATTTATTGTAAAATTTACTGTTATTATTTTATTACATTTACATTCTCTTCTTTTCCAATATCCATAAATTAATATCATTCTTAATTATTTAATTATATTATTACACTGAAAATGGACTCTTTACTATGCTCTTCTTGTGCTGAGTGACACCCTCCCTCCATATTCTATGTAATTTTTATTAATATATTTAATTAAGGATAAAATAAATATTGATTTGTGGAAATCAGATGAAAAGAGAGTGGATAGCTGTCATAAAGTAATAGAAACGAAATATTAGACAGTGACACTACAATAAATAATGTCCTGAAGATAAGTTAAAAATCTGATGTCACAAAATGAGGCAATAAATAACCTATTTTCAATAAATGGAATAAATTTACTTCACGAAAATTAAATAAGTATTTGGCTTTTATTGGAAGAAAACATATATAGAGTGAGAGAGAGAGAGAGAAATTTTTAAATGGAGAAAACCGTATTTCAACATTCCATGTGAAAGAGATTCTTTATATTTCCTTTTTATTCTTGTGTACAAAGAATAAATAAATATTTGTAATAACAAAAATTTACATTGGTCCATATATTTAAAAACTAATTAAAATGAAAAGCTTAAGACAAATGGAAATTGAATATCCATCATATAAGTCAGTTCGGTGAAAGAAAAATACAAAAAACAATTTCAACCTTACTAACAATAATAAAAAATAACACTGTAAAAAAACATTTGTATTCATTCACAAAATTTTGGAAAGATTTATCAATAGATAATTCTTAATTTTATTTTTCTCTCACTTATGCTAGCTTTAATTTTAAGCAGGCAAGGATACAACAGCAGTTTGACAATCTCCTGACAGTAATTAAATAACTCGTTTATATTTATTCTAACTCAACCTTCTAACATGTAAACATATACATCTTTCGTAATAATTATACATAAAAACTGTCTCAATAACAAATGTCCATGACAAAGTAAATTTTCCAAATTAATACTGTAAAGACAATATCAGACATATATGCATTGAATATTTATACAATCATATTTATCAACACATTCTTCAAGTTTTTTTGTTGCTTTTATTTTTTTTTTTTTTTACAGAATAATTACATGTCATTAAAATTCTAGACATACGAAAAAAAAAATTAAGTCTCAAATATAAATGTACTTACATTTGAGATAATACTAATTACAACTATTAAAATTAAATATTATATACATGTTCTGCCTTCCCATTTTTAAGGCATAATTTAGGGGATCCAAAAAATAAAATAATACATATAAAATACACATTATTTTAACCATAAAAGAAATAGAAATTAAAATAAAAACAATTCTCAAAATTAATCTGAGGTGTCTATTCTACAAGAAGCATTAACTGACTTCCAATTATAGCTTCCCATATTATAAATCTCAATGTTGAAAACAATGAAATTTAAGAAAGGCATTTAAAATGTCTTCTTCATCCGCGAAAGCACAAATTAGTGTCGGTGAAACATATGTCACGCACTGATTAACTGTTTTTCGATCACTCCTCAACTCAACAGATCTAAGCTTCTCGGAAAAGAAGTAATAAACTTATCTTCCAGTTGATATTAACACAGCCAGAGAGAAAAAGAGAGAATTATTAGCGACTGACACAAACTTCAGTAGATTACTTCGTAGACTGTAGCTTTTTTGTCTCCAGAGCCCGTCACGATATATTTGTCGTCTGCAGATATGTCACAACTGAGCACCGATGATGATTCTTTAGACTAAAAAATAAATATTAAAGTATATTAATTACAGACTATAAAGTTTACAAATATCAGGTCATAATATAAGAAAAACAATTTTCAATAGAATCAGAAGATCAGTTTCATAAAAACCAAGGGATCTTAAATGGAATCTAAGGAACAATGTTGGGGCTCGTGATAATATGAAATAAAATGAAAAAATAATTTTATTCTGGGACTAGAGTCCCCTAAGAATAATAACACGAGTTACAAATTTATGGATCTTAGTCTGGCTTAGAATAATAAAAAATACAAACTAATTAACTGTTGATTGTTATTTCAATTGTGCAGTTGATTGAATTAAACAGTATACAAAGACAAGTAGTTTATCATGTTTGTGGAAGTTTGTATGTGGAGTAGGTGGTGGAACATGAGTTGTTTGAAGGAATTTGTGGATGTATGAAGGTAAGAGAGTTCCAAAAGGAGGCAGCATGACTGATGAAGGATTTGCTGAAGAAAATAGTTTTATGGAAGGGGATATATAAATCTGGCAGATAGTCCTCCATACACCAAGCAGCCGTACTCAAAGTGGGGGAAATAAGGGAGGTTACAATGAGCTGTCTGGTTAATACTGTTGTCAAATTCAATTCAGTACTTTTATAAAGGAAATAAATAAAAATTATATTTTCAGACAATTCTCACCAACAATTATAAGATTTAGATTTAGATTTAGCAACTCTGAACTAATCTTGAAAAAGTACAAAATATCAGAGGTTGAAACTTATATGAATTTTTAAAAAGTTCCATTTTAATAGTTTCTGTGAAACCTTTTTAGGAAAAAGTTCTTAAAATAAAAGTTCTAAGGAACTTTTATGTAATAAAGTTCCAAATTTAATGGGATGCACAGGAGTACCACTGAATAGCTTCCTATCCCCCTCGAAATAAGGAAGAAGAAATGGAAATGGATTGGACACATTCTAAGTAAAGTAGATAATTCTATCGAAGAAGAAGAAGCTTTTCTGTGGAATTCCCAAGAAACAAGAAAAAGATGAAGAGCAACAGAGGCATGGCAGAGATCTGAACAAAGTGACTTGAGCTGGGTTGGCAAGACTTGGCCAGAAGTAAAAATGATTGGTTGATGCGATGCTACAAAAAGTCACACTTGCCATATGCTGCACAAAGATTCAATGGTGATAATAATAAATAAATAAGAGAAGAAAAAAAATATAAAAAGACTTATGTTTATATTACTGTTACCTCAAAGGTATGTTCCATTTTTTTTCTTCTCTCTTAATTACTTTTATATATATATATATATATATATATATATATATATATATGCTCTTATTGCTCTTATATATATATATATATATATATATATATATATATATTATCATTTTTCTGATGTTAATTAATATTTTTCAATTTTTAACCCTGACTATGACCCACAAGCTTGGTTCAAAATGTCAGAAAACTTTCCTGACTGTTTTTCATCCTTAGATTTTTAACGGTTAACTATATATCCATATTTAAATAATTTATTAATTAAATCATAATTTTAATATTTTACCTGAAATATGGAGGCACCATAAGGAGTACGCCAGGCATTGAGGAGATTGTCTTTCCCCGTTGACACAAACCATTTACCACAAGCAGCAAACCTCAATGAAAGGACACATGATTCATGAAGATGAAGTTGATATTTATCAGGCTTAACTGCATGAAGAACTTCAACATTTGAATTTTCCATACCAACCGCCAGCCAATCACCTAAATAAACATAAATAAAATTTTAAAATATAATTTTTAAAACACATATATTAGTATTAAATATTGGTATGTGTGAAGATTAATAGCAATTTTCGAAAAATATGAAAAATAAAGATTATTGACATAATTTCTTTTAAGAATTGCCTAATTTTTATATTTTCTTTCTTTGAATAGCTAAGTAAAATCATATTTTTTAGGTCTACTTTTTAGCAGAATGAATTGCTTTCACAGAACTTTTAAATAAAGTTCTATTGAAAATTTCATTGAAAGATTTTAAGGGGCAAAGGTTCTGGTCTCAAATGAACAGAAAGACAAATGAAAATAAAAATTCCAGTTATATCCAAACTGATAAAAATAGCTAATTTTCCACTCTAAATACCGATAATATCTGTTAAGTAATCCTACGACATTCAGGTTTGATATGAGCGAGTTTTGATTATACATTAATAGGGAAGAATTCTACCACTAACTGGTAATAAAAAAGATCATGTGTCGAAAAAATTCCAAATACTGTTTGCATATATCAACTTAACATACATACTTAATGTTACAATTTCAATCATAAAATCCATTGAAAAAAGTTAAATTTTTTAATTTGTTTGTTGTTGACAAATTCTATTAGTCATAACAAAACTAATATAAAAAATACATTCAAGAATATGAGAGAAATTTACCTAAAGTTTATTATAACCTCATTCTAACAGGCACTCTCCAAAACATATTTAATATAATTTAAAAAAAAATTATAAATTTAAATCAAATCTGCGTTAATGTCTTTGTTGACCATCATAAAACATAACTCTCCTATTTATACAGAAAGGATTCAGTATTCACAAATTAGAGTTTTTGTGGTGATTTTCTTATTACATTAACCTTCATGTTAAGGAATTACTGTACTGATAATGATAAAACCATAAATGTATTCACCTAACTATTTAGAGTAACAATTGTGTATATTTATCAAACACAAATAAACCAAAAGATTAATTTAAATTTAATTTACAATACAATATTTTTTTTTAATATATGACAAAAAAAAAATAACAACCCTCTCCTAATTACCTGTTGGACAATAGCCAAGAGAAAATATCTGTGACGTGAAATCATGTTGGTGAAGTTGACGACCTTCCCTGAGATCCCAAGACCTAACAGTGTTATCGAGACCACCAGTCCACAGCTTCGTACCGTCTGCAGAAATATCTATACACGAGGCACCATCAGTGTGCCCTTGAAACTGCCTCACTAAGCTCTGATTATGGAGATCCCAGACTGCTATATTCCCATCGGAACAGCAGCTGAAGCACACCTAAAATATTTGTAAAATCAATTCTTGAATTAGATTGATTTTTATGTTTTTAAAATGAACAAAACAGAGAAAATGTTTTTAATTTATAAATTTACTTTTAAAAAATTACAAATCACAATTTGTAATTTTTGCGTACCTTACTGTCAGGACTGATCGCAAGAGCGTAACAAGCAGGCGCACTCGATGTCAGTTCTGCCTTTATCCTCGGCGTTGGTGAGGCGAGGTCCCAAATGCTAAGATTACTCGCTTCTCCGCCAACTATTAAAGTTCTAGCATCGGGTAGCAGTTTAACACTTCGTATGTAGTTGTCTCTTTGCTGAAACATAAATGATATATTAATTTATAAGTTCTTAAGATAGTTTCAATATGAATAACGAGAAAATACAAAAAATTCCAGGTTTGTGAACACCAATTGAAATGGTTGTAAATTTCAATTAAATTGTTCATAAAACTATCATTTGAAACCATTATTCATGCCTGCAGGCAATATAGGATACATAATTTAAACAAATCTAAAAGATGTGTATCATATTTTATAATTATCAAATTTAGAAATAACATTAAATTAATAAATTAATAATCTGGATCTCTTTATCTAAATAGTTTAAGGTTTAGGACAACAATATAGTAGAAATGTTAACTGATATATGATATTATCTATTTGGAATATATTTGGTCCTGCTTGGAAAGAATTTATCTATAATATCATTCTCTACCGTTCTCCTGCACTTCTGGTCTACTGAAAATGATTAAAAAAAAAAAAAAAAAAAAAAAAAAGGCACGGATATAAAAATGTTAAACATTCTCATACAATAGCAAGGATGAATTGGAATGTCTACAGATTACAAATCTATTAAAAAATAAATTCTAATTATCACAGGACAGGTTTATGGTCTCTGTTATTGTTTAAATTAGGACCTCATATAAAAGAAGTCCCCAACGGAAAAGAAGAGGAGTGACATGGCATGTTTCATGAATGAATTAGCTATATAAACTTCTTAAGATTGAAAACCAGTCGCTAAGAGAGTAAAAAAAATTAAGTAGAACATCTTTTTATTCTTCAAATCATGGTTCTTGTAAAATCAAAAGCCATAATCTAAACAATTTTAATATACCATTCAAAATACTTATGAATTTGATTTTTGAAATAGTTTTAGCTCTCAGTAATACTTTTGATCTCATCTATGCTAGTGATCTCAACTATAGTTCTTTTATTATGGAGAAAAAAATAAGCTATCTGGCAAATGAGGTGGTGGGGTGGTAAAGGCATCATTATCGTAATGTTTTAGGCCAAAAAAAACAAAAAAACATGAGCATTAACTTGCTGCAGAAATCATGAATTGTTTACCAAAATCAGATTTTTTTTTTAAATTGCTTCATAGCAGAATATCAAGTATAGAATAGATAGAATAGATAGGATAGGATAGCTAGAATATCAGAATAGAACTCATAGTACATTATGATTTTAAAATCGAAGAACACAGCGAGCATAACTTTCACATATAATTCTGAGCAATAACCATTCCGAAAAAATGTTATAGCATGAGTCAATTGATATATCTTCAGATATTTTCAACATTATATTAACATAATAATTTTGTTCAATTTTTCACATTTGCATCAGTCGTTGATGTGCTTCAGTGTGCTTGTCATCTTAAACATCTTCATGCCCTCCTTGGAAATGCCTATATCACTCATAAACCCTTGTTCACAAAAAGCAATATTTTAAGATTTCTAAAATTTGACTTTATTCTATTGTTAGCAAAATTTAATGCAAATTCTCTAAATCCATTTTCAAATATATCACCCAGAACAAAGGTATTTTTTTTTATGTCTATTTGATATGATTAATGATGTACAGATACTTTAATGACATGTTTACCAACACATTGATGAAAAAAACACATAAATCAGAGTAATGTATTCTGTAAAATTACAAAATTCCTATTATTTCTTGAGCATACCTTATGTACTCTCAGGCCTCTAGAATCCGTAAAGCATTCAAGAAGACTACATATGCCTTAACATAGAGGATCATCATCCCCACAGCCTGCCTGACTGGGAGAGAAACTTAGGGAGCTGTGAGGAAGTAGTTATCGAACCTAACTATACTTAACACAAACTCTATAAACATTCATTAAAAAATAATTCCAGAAGAAAGTTTTTTTTTTTTTTTATCAGTTTTGAAATAATCAATTCGAGTTTGCAAACTCGAAATATGTAGATAGTTATGTATTAACAAGTTATAGTGTATATACACCAACCAATTCAGTTTTTTTATTGTTAAATAAATATCTTTGTTCTACTGATAATAATATTTATATGAAATAATTATTTAAGTAAATCTATGGAAAAGATAATTGGACTTACGAGGCAATCTAATTGTGAAACAGGGGCCTTAGAGCCGGGCTGGCTTATATCCCATACTTTGACACATCCTTTACCTCCCGTATAGACGTATTTAGTAGGGTTGGATATAGTAACTGCACAGACCACTTCTCCATGGACTAAACTGTTTATTTGCCTAGCGTGTCGAGGGATTCCCGGTCCGATCAAGGCGTCTGTTGGGAATGGGACTGGCTCTAGCTGCCCATCTCCATTCATATGGAATGAATAAGCCCTGAAACAGCAATAAACAGTTATTAGAGAAAATTAATAAAATATAAACAGATGCCATTTAACAGATCTCCAAAACGGTTAAATTTAAGGTGAAATTTTAACTGATTTCTTTTTTTAAATCCTATAATTTTTTCCCTTACCTTAAGTAATGGAAAAGTATTACAGTTCGACATTAAAATTTTAAATAAATAATTAATTATCTGGATTTAGAATCGGACAAAAATGAACTTTGTTTTGGTTGAAACATGGCTTGCAGTAAACTTAGGTTACCATTTAAGGTAGAACTGGTTTGCAAAAGAAAAATTAGATTAAGTAGCTTAAATTTCAAAAGCGAATCTCAGAAACCTGATGCTAGATTAAAAATAAAGAAGTAATTCTTAAAGATGAAGAAAATAATTTACTTTTTTTAATATAAAGAATGAAAACTTAAGACTTTGTTTATAACCTAGTATAACATAATTAAAATAAATTCAAATATAAAGCTGTATTAATGAGCCTATAAAGCTATATTCCTGACTGCCACACTGGTCAGTCTATTAACTGCCTCCTGCAGTGACCCACCCAGTGGTGGTCGAAACGTCGGCGCAATTAAAAATACTATTTCTTAAAAATTTATTATTTATTTGACCGCACCCCCCAATCAATTCCTTCTCATATTATATCACAGTCAACCATCTCTACATCAATATTTAAGATTTAGTTTAAAATGACGAATTGTGACAAATATATTGACAGTGGCATGGCAAAATTGCATTTAAATATAATTATGATAGAATGTGTGGTTATGGGCGTTTTTTGGTCAATTGGCTTTTTGGGAGGCCCATTGCATATTCAGAAATACAAACTGAAAACTTAGTTCATTATAAGAAATATACATTTTATATTGTTATGAATAATTTTAGTTGTCACACTAACAGGCTTGCTGTCAATATAATTCTAAATTTTTGAAAACTTATAAGAATTAGAAAATTTAGTTCAGATTTCAAAATGAACAAAACGGCTTCATAAAAAATAAAAGATGTAATTTAATACTTTAAATGACTTACTGAAAACAAATAGCAAAACAAAAAAAGAAATCTAAACTTTTATTTAGTTGAAAAATAAATTTATTGTACTTACGGCTTTCCTCCTGGTATGGCAAGACCATTCGTGCCAACACTGGGTACTCTAGTATGCGGATGGGCTTCGTAACCCATCTGAAACAAATATTTATAATTTCAAATAAAGATTTGAAAACTCTATGAAAGAAGAAAATATTGTAATATCAATAGCTTATTAGTTGTTTAATATTTTTAGTAAAATTATCAAATATGTTTTTTAAAGTATATGTAATTAACTAAAGCAATTTAACAACGTTCCAAATATTGCAAAATAAATTGTTGAAAAATATCAAATAATTTTTTGAACAACAAATAGATTATAGACATCACAAATATTTAATTTACTTAAGAAATAAAGAACGAAATCACTTTTACATAAAATTACTCTGACTGTCATTAAAAAAAATCTTGATTCAAGCCATGGACGGTTTGAATTAAAACATTTAATAATAAATTGATATAATATCATAAGTTAACTCTTAATTAAACGACAGGTATTTATAAAAAAATTATCCATAAATGTTTAAAAACTTTAGAAGAACAAAGAGTCCTTAAAAATATGGAAGGACAAAAAAAAATATTATTAACATAGATATTTAATATTTTATTTTTATATTTAAAAAATAAAATAAAAATTTAATACAAATTTATTTGAACTTATCGAAACATAAATCCTGTTAAGTGAGAGAGATAAAGAAAAAATACTTCACTAGTTATGTAAGTAGAATCAAGAAAGAAGAGAATGAAGATCTAATGTAGCATACAATAGCTATTTAATGTATTTTTTTTTAAATGATATTTTTCATGATTCCTATGAAAACTAATAATAAAAACTGAAAAAATATGATAAATAAACAAATAAGAAATTGTTGAATGATGACCATCAAGTTTTAATATCCAAAATAAACAAAATGTACAATCTTTGTAACTATAGTCCAAAACTAAAAATAATTTACCAGCTTAAAATAGGTTTCTAAACAAACATAATTTTGGCATGAATGAAATGTTGGCAACAATCAACATTACAAAAAAAAAAAAAAAACAATAAGTTCATTCCAAAAAAACAACAACTAAAATCGAGATAAAAACAAAAAGCAATAAATCCCTAAATCAAAATAAAAAAGGAAGAATAAAAAGTTTTTCTCATGACCGACTACTATGCAGAATGTTACTAACTAAACCTAATTTTTTTTTCTAAGGTTATTTTAAAGTTTATATCTCATGCATCATGCACTGCCAACAAAAACAGTTACAGATAAATGTCCCTTTGCCCAGAATTTTATAGTCCACTAATCTACAAATCTACATAGATTCTGGATGGTATTAAACTGTTATTTTTCTCATATTCTTGGTTAACCGTAATGAAGTATTGTAACAGAAAACAAATCTCTTATCTATTAGTGTATAGTTCTTCCTCAATGTTCTGTAAAAAGAGAAATTCAATTTTTTTTTTCCAGATTAGAACATTTTCTCATGTAAAAATAGCCAAAAATAAAATTACTTTCTAACATCATTGAATATGCTCTCAAGAAAAATAGTAAACTGATGAATTTCATATTTCTACAAAATAATGACCATATTCAAATCTACAGAATAGGAAATTAACAAGGCATTGCAATTAAAAGAAAATACATTTAACAGTTGGGCCTATTACAAAGTAACCTCTTAGTTTAAGTAACTATTTTCCCATACAGAGTTGAGTTAATCTTGAACTTCCTTAAGAAAAAAATTACCTCATGCTCAAACAATTTTAAAAGATATGAATGCCAGTCTCCATTTGATGATGAAGTTTAATATATACTTTAAAAAAATAAAATTTAATGCAATATAGTAATAAGAGCTATCATGACATCAAGTATTAGATTTGCGGAAGCTTATGCATATTTTCAAGGTAAAAAAATCAAATGGCTATCAACATAATACTTAGAAAATTGGTATATTTCTCTGGTCTCTGCACCACCAAACTCTTTCAATAATTATTCTCACGATGATGTTTGTCTTTTGAAAACAATGTTTTAAGAGCATCATAATATTAAAATTCTATAACATAAATTTACAGTTAAAATTAATAATTTTAATTTTTTTTATCAATAATTTTAAAAAATAATTACAAAAAATATGATTGTCATCTGAATGTTACACAATTTGGTCGAGATTCGTGGGATTAAATTAAGTTTCTCAGAAATTCACTGATTTTATGGTTAATGTTTCGAAAATTCAGTGCAGGAAGCAGATAGGGAAATAATTAATAATTATTTTAATTTGGAGTAGCAAATATAAATATATTTATTTCATTAATGTATGAAATCTATCCATGATTTAGTTTGTTTTTAAAGAAAATTTTTCATATCGATGGTGTAAAGTTAGTAAGTAAAAATATAAAAATAAATAAAATACAGAGAAAACCATAATCAATACTCATTTATTAGCATGCATCCTCTATCACATATATAAATGAAAAGAATTTAAACTGAAAGAAAATTCTAATGTATTTGAAATAGTTCATAGAAAGTTACATGCAAAAATATCAAAGAACTCTAATGGCATGAAATGAATTCTAATGATCTGAAAGCGAGCACAATCCACATCTACACATTTAGAAAAGAAAAAAAACAACTACTTCTTTTATCACGGAAAAATAAAGATATTTCATTAAATAAGACTGACCAGAGTTGACCTGGCGTAAGGCGAGAAAGGGTCAGCTCGTGGCATGGGATAGCCGTGGGGCGGAAGTAACGGAGGCTTCCCACCACTAACACCGGGGAGGGTAGGAGTGCTCGATTTCGATACTGGTGTCCCGGGCTTCTCCATCTGCAACATTTAACTTCAAAATAAAAGAGCCAAAAGGAGACAATAAAATTTTATAAGCGAGAATACAAAAGCATTTCATATTTCAGAGCTATAAAGGTGAATAGAATTGCACAGAAACTATTATCTATTCAACCACGGAGGACAACTAGAAACCAGCAATGAGGGTGTCGTGAAAAGAGATACCAAAATAAATAAAGAGAAATTTTTTTTTTCAATAAATAGAGAGAAAACAAATTATCGATAGAAAAGTATAAGTTTATTCAATGCGTAACATTCATTTTCCAATGATACCTGCTTGTTTTAACAACTAAAGAAATAGTCTTAAAAAATGGTTTTGTTACCAATAACAAATTATTAATTACATGCAGATATTTTATGATTTATGTACATTGTTAATCCAAAAGACCATAGAGTTATCCGTTATTAGTTAATTAAAAACTAAAAAAAATAATTAAAGAGGGCCACTATTTTCTCTTTCTATGGATAATCTTAAGTAATTATAAACAATGTTTGTTATGTAAAAAATATAAAAGGGAGGTTTTCCTGTTTTGAAGAAACATATATACATAAAATACAATATATACATATAGGTGAGGGGGGGGGGAGGGATACAAGGCTGGTTTATAAAATTTTGAACTGGAAATTTCAACCTTCTAAATAAACCTAGCTTAGGCTAATCTGTTGATCCAAACAACTGACTTCCTCATCATATGAGAAAACTTTTTGGGGTGGGATTGTGTTGCAAGATGGTCGACATGACCAAGTAGAAGATTAGTAATGTAAAGACCTAATAACCTGCATAACAAAATAGTCAAAACAAAACAAAAACCTATAAGTTTAAAGACACCCGATTGTAAGAAAAATATTGAATGAAAAATTTTAATAAAAAGAAAATTATATGGAGTGTTAGGATATTAATAGATCATAATAATAATAACATTGTTAAATTAACTAAAATAAATTAATGAAGAAGAATACTCCAAAAATGAATAAGTCAAATATAGGTAGAAAAAAGGAACGAAAACAAATAAATTCATAGTTATTTCTTTCAACTAATCTATAGATTAGTCAGGTAATAAATAAGATTTTATTGTTATAAAAAATTATAAATATATCAATCAACAAAATGTTTAAAAGGGAAAGCGACACAGTGGAAACATTCATTCTAAAATATATCCTTGATGAGACTTTATAAAAAGAAACAAAAACGTAACAAATTTAATAAAAAATTATAAATATTACAACTTCAAGTTTTATTACTATGATGCAGGACCGAAAACAGACAAATTTCAGTTATTGGTGAGTGAGGTATAATACAGGACCATAGATAGAAAGTAAATTTATGGATATACATTCACTATATAATAAAAATAATACGCCTCATTCAACCAGAATCTCCTTATCAGATAAAGATTTGAAAATCTGAAATAATTTAATTTTTGTAAAACAATTAAATTAAATAATGTTTCAACCCACATCTTTGCTTTTTAACGATGGCGTACTCCTGTTAGACGAGCATGATCCTGATCGACTACTAGGCCTTTCCAACTTTATCGCTGTTCCTTTTTCAGAACCATTTTCTCGAATCTCTCCTCCAAGATGTTCTCCATTCTGTTGAGGCGAATTTCCTTCCTGCGGACAAACCACAGATATGTATACCTATATGTTTATCAGCATTTCACAACTCTTCAAATTTTGCAACTTTTGTATAATGAATGTAGTGTTGTTTAATGTAAAGAAAATATGTATCGGCTTTTATTATGATTCACTCACACAAGGATGTATTTATTACTCTTTATTAATAGAAATAAACAATACAAATGGAAATACAATTGGCAACACAAATGATGAACATTATTTAACTAGAAACAAATTTTTTTTTCTGACTTGTGGGATTGGTGTGAAAAATAATATTATCACAGAAGTATTTTACATTCTTAGATAAATTCTAATGAATCACTAATCCTTTTTTGACAAAATTGACATGGAAAGAAAAAAATATTCCTTATAACCAAATAGACAATACTGTTTTTCTTTTTTTAATAAAAGCATACAGTGATATAGGGAAAGAGAATTATTGAGGTATTGACAAAAGTTAATAACTATTTAACAAAATTACAAATTTTAAGTAAGAAAATTTCTAATAAAAAAATAGATTTATTTCAAAAATCTATATTAGAAGCAAGGGTTGAAACTTATATGGAACTATTTAAAAAGTTTAAGAAAACTTATTTTTTTATGGAAGTTATTTTTTAAAAAAAGTTAGAAAAATGAGAAATTAACAGTAACTGGGCTACTATAACAGATATGATAAATCTTAAATGAATTATCTGAGATTCTTATATTTTCTTTTGTTTAAACAGAAAAGAATACACTGCTGAATTACAATCTTTTAAAATGGTGAAGTGTATTTCTTCATAATTTTAAATTAAAGTACAAGGAAAAACCTTGAAAATTTCAATAGAAAAAAGTTCTAGTTCCGAAATAATAGAACAAAAAAAAAATGCTGCAAATTATTTCATGATGGTTTATTATTTTCAAACAACTATACATCTTAAGTAACATTACCTTCCTAGTTACAAAGAAAAATAAATAAAAGGTGATTCCAATTATTGGAATAACTTTTTTTTTTAATCATTAGTAATATGCTAAAAAAAAAAATAGCATTACTTCAGTAACACATTCAAAATTTAAAAACCAAACAAAGGATGTAACATATGGAGTAGAACATATAAAAAAAAAACTCGAGACCATATCTTTGCTCCTAATTATCCGATTTTAACGATTTTTTTTTTTTTTTTTTAGGAAATTCCTTAAACTTTTAAAAAACATATACAATATCCACAAAAAAGTGTATACTTTTTGAGTTATTCGGAATTAAATTTTACCATCCCTCGTAACTTTTTTTCCAGCTTCTTTTCGTTGAACTATGTTATATAGATAAATTTAAAGGGCGTCAAGAAAATGACTTTAGCGAAGTTTCATTGAAATCGGTACATTCGTTAAGGAGCTAGTCTATAGCACGCAGGATTTTCAGCCGCCATTTTGAAAGTAAAAGGCGGATAGTAGTGTCGATGAAGGAGGATCATCCTCGGGTGACTTCTGATTTTATATCCAAATTTGAAAAAAAAAATCGGTCCAATAGTTTCGAAGAAAACGCGCGGACGGCGGACGGACAAAAAAATGTTTTATTCGTTTTTCGAATTCTACGCATTCTGAAACGTGAAACCTCAAATTTTGAGAGGTGGTTAAATTTTTTGGTCGACCACAATAGTTGATTATTGAAAATAATAAACCAAAATGAAAATAGTGATTCCAGTCATTAAATTAGTGATAAATTTACATGGTTTAATTTTGTGTTACTTAACTGTGAAATTTTGTAGGGGAAAAGTTCCTAAGCTCGGCGTTGACATTAAATTACACTTTATTTTAATGATAATGCTAAAGAATAATACTTTTAATTCATTTCAGTAACAAGTTAAAAACAAAAGCAGATATTTAACCAACAAAACAGATATAACTTGTGTCGCCATCTGAGGAGGAGGCCGTGAGTCAACCGTATCTGATCGCCTCGAGCGGGCACTCCCCAGCGAAGGGAATCATATCCCACAATTTACACAGATAAACATATTATCAGATTCACCATAATTTCTCCTATTTAACATGAATTATGTAAGGAAACATAACAGTGTTAGTCACGAAGTAGGATATTTTCTAAGCCACGTCCCCTGTGATTGATGTAAACTACCTCTTGTTTGGAACAATAAAATTTTGAATAATAATCATATTTCACCATAACGGAGGCTCGATGCTGATAATAATAATTCCTCCTAACAATGCCATCGAAAAACCTGAAATAAACCTCCCTTCTTCGTCACTGTCCAGCATTTCGTTCATCGCTGATGAGTTTTTAACTGATTCGTTCTTAATCTGTCCCATTAACTTTAATGATACGTTTAGACATTTCACAAACTAATATATTAATGGTTATTTCACTATGCTAGTATTTCTGTTTCTTGTTTTTGACATTTTCAATCTGCTGTCGGTGCCAAAAGAAATAAAATAAATAGTTTGGTTTAGCGCTAATGGCGCTGTTACCTAAGTTAGATAATTGTCTGTTCCCATAGTTTGTGAAAGTCTGAACGCACTTTAACACAAACATTTAGATATTTCACAAACTATGGTTCATCTAACTTAACTGACAGCGACTTTATTGCTAAACCAAATTATTTATTATTGAAAGAAGTTAGTCGACCGCTCTGTATATTATGGGTGATAAATAATCAGGAAGCAGTCTTTTTTTAAAAAAAAAATTAAATTTTTTATTTACGCCAACGTTTCAACCCAAACATGTGGGTCATCATCGGGGCTGAAAATTTTTATTTATTTTAAAATACAATCAGAGATATAATATACGATCAATAATTTTATTTTTAAAAAAGTTCAGCCCTGAAGATGGCTCTCATGTTTGGGTTGAAACATTGGTATAAATAAAAAATTAAATTAAAAAAAAAAGACTGCGTCCTGATTATTTATCACCCACAAATTATTTATTTCTCTTGATATCAAGAGAAGATGGAAAATACCAAAAACAAGAAACAAAAATACTAGCATAGTGAAATAACTATTTATCTGTTTGTCCCATAGTTTGTGAAATGTCTAAACGCACCTTAAGACTTAAGCTCTCAATTTTCAATATTCTAGGGGAAAACCACAAAAGAAAGAAAGAGGAAAGAAAGAAACATGCGTCATCTCTTTATTTTTCATTGGATCAAAGTATATTAAGAAAAAAACAACAGCCTATCATGTCGAACACGCAACTTAACTGTTCCAAAGTAAATGGCGCAGGCCTTGGTCCAAATTAAAGACTATTAAATTGTGTTATTTAATAGATTAATACATTTTATTGTAATTCTTTTTAGATAATTGATAATGTATCCATTTAATAAAATTGTGTTATAATTTGTTTATTATTCTTTTGAGTAAGATGCTTTGGACACCTCAAAACGTAGACTGCCAAGGCCTACAAAATTACACTTACGTTACTGATTCGTACAGAACAGTAAAATTGATAATAGTTTTTCAATATTATTTCCTTTTTACACCTAAGGGTACTTGGCGTATTGTGTATCAATAATAATATTCTGATATCAAATCTTACTTTTCTCAAATATTCAAATAATTTTTTGATTTCTTCTTCGTCGTTACTGGAGATTTTTTTAATGATATTCGTGTACATTTTTAAAGGTTTAGCTTTGAGTTAGGTAGGAACTACATTCTCTATTGTCCAACAAAATAAATTATTTAATTAAAATCCTTTAGAGTAAGACTTTATTTTTTTTTAACAAAACTCGTTAAATAAAATATCCTATAAATGGCAAAACTCAATAAAATGAAGTAAAATTCCTATGGTTGCTATGGGGTCCGAAATAAAAACCTTGATTGGTCGTATAAAAAATAATATATCTATATATGATTTTTCTTTTTTAAACATTAACAAAGGATATTCAAATGCTGTTCATGGAATTTGCTTAAGAGGATACTCACCTTTTCTAGAAAAATGATTGGGTTCCTCTCTACCTGTTATTTCTTAGAAAGGTAAGCTTTCTCCCAGTCTTCAACTAATATAACAACAGTATAACGTTTTGCCTACTTATATAGTTTTTTTTAGCGATTTTTTACTTTAAAGTAACTTATTTATTATTTACGAATTTCCACATTAATGATATTTAATAAAATACATCTCCTCGAATACAAACTTTGTTAATTATTAATAGAGAATGGATATTCATGGCAACATTGTCAAACATTGGAAAATTTGATCAGATTATCTTTGTGTTTACAATGGAACTTGAAAACAAAATGTAAAATTTATTAAAGTTATAAATAAAACGAAATAGAATTGCATATTAAAAATAAACAAATAAATAGCTCACAAAATATATGAAGCATGTTTTTGGAATATTCCGAAATATAGTAGCTGTAAGCCCTTTAAATTACAGTAGATAAATAATCAGTAAACATTTCGTCGATTGAAACATAAAAATACGAACATGGGCAACACATCTCACATCGATGGTCTAAAAAAGTCGTAACTTCAAGACCGGCTTCCTCCCAAAGGGCGATGGCGCATGGCCCTTCACCCAAACAAATTTTATCGTTCTTCACTCATTAATACCAAAGCCAAAGAAAATAAAATTAGAAAAATTGTGGACCATATACTGAACTTGCTGTGGTTTGTACCCTGTTTTCCTCCTTGTTCAGTGGTTTGGAAATTCCTCTTTATTGAAACACCACAAAAATAAGATTACCTACACGAATTGACAAGCCCGTCGGAATATGGCCCCTCCACAAATTTAAAACTCGGAAAAATGTGTCTCCCTCAAAAATTCTGGTGGCCTGTGCCATCCCTTTCAGTGTACCACGTCTTGTAAATGCATATAAAAAGACCTCAATAATCTAGACCTGGATAGAACATAAAAATTCGGAGAAGAAAGACACAAGCAAGCAGCGCTCAAAGTTGCACCAGGGTCATCTATGATGTATTGGTATCTATGTATGGTATTCATCTATGATGAATACCAGAAAAGCTGAAAGATGTCACGTTAGAGAACAAGATTTAAATTGATATACAGAATCAATAAAGATACCATATAATGAATTAAAAGACCAAAATTTGACACAGAAAAAGTTAAAGCACCTTAAAATCAACAAGGAATGGAGACAATCAAAAATAATAAACAACATTAATGATTCAATTTTCTCAGTAAATTGACAAATAATGGATGCTTGAAATTTCCCAGTGGTAAACGGAAACTTATCGAATATCGATTAAAACAAATAATTAAAATACAAAAAAAAGTATTCAAAATGAAATTAAATTGTTCAATGAGAAAAACCGAGCTATACATTTTATCCTGTTTTGTGAGTTTCAGTATAAACGTGTATAAAGACCATGAGAAATTTTCATAAACACAAATATGTACAAGTGTTACAATATATTTAAGCATTACATTAAATAAGCATTTGTGTAATATACATAAACATAGAAATAAATACATCAATAAAATATAGATATAAATATTCTTACTTTTCCTACCTCATTGGCTACATCGACTACAAGTTCTTGGTCGCTCTTCTCTCCGTCACTCTCCTAAAGCCACATAAAATAAATATGTATTGTTAGTTACGATCCGACATATATACATTTATCTTATTGTTAATAGCAAACAGAATTGTTAATTACATAGGGGAAATATTAACATAAGACACATATTGACATAGGACAGTAATGTTGTTTTTCAACAACTATAAACATAGGATATAAAACTAACTAAGCACAATAGCGGATTAAAGGGTGAAGAGCTTTTGACTGAAGCCCTCTCTACTAAAAAAAAATCTGGTACGGTGCGCACATCACACAACTTTCATTTATCACCCACTTTTTAGCAGAAATAAGTATTTTCAGACAAAGGGGAAGTGAAAGTAAAAATTATACACACTATGTTGATTAATATTTCATTGTGGGTATTTTTATTTGTACAAGTACCCTTATATATACAATGTTTAATATTTATATACCTGTAATCTATACAATTAAATATTAAATAATACGAACAATAGCATCTATTTTCATATGTATATTTACACAATATTGTTGGAGTCCTTATTATATTAAGCTCATGTTACGTATGGAAGCGTGTTCTAATCTTTCGGGTGCGTTCGTATTCCTTTGGTTGCTCTATTACAACTATTCTCCGTTACGGTCTCTCATTTCTCCTTTAGTTAATTATAAAATTCTTTCATATTTTGTATTTAACTATCTTTTATATTAGAGATGAATGTGAAATGGTCAATTATATGAAATAAAAAAAAAAATGTACTTTAGGTGAAGCAAATATTGAAAATTAGCCATTTAAGTTAGAGAACAGCAATCAAAATAAAACCTACATTTTATTTAAAACTGCTTAATTTTACACTGAAATAATGAATTTAATAAAAATCGTAAAAATGTCCATGATATAAAGTGGCACTTCCGGTTAGCCGATTTTTACGAATAAGTAGTTGTAGCATACAACGTATATACAAACCTTAAATATGAAATTTCACTTTTGCACGTCTTTTCGTTTTTGAGCTAGACTGTTTATACACACACACACACACACACACACACACACACACACACACACACACACACACACACAAGACCATGTTGCGGAAATTGGTTATTTGGACTCAGGAGACCTCTAAACATGTATTTCCGTTGAAAGCTCTGAGTCGAAAATTTTCACGATCGCAATATTGCCCCTTACTAAATATTTTATATATAGGCGAGTGAAGGTAAAAAAATAATTATAATTCTTTTTTTCCATTTGTCCACGTCTGTTTTTATCTATGATCTGAGACAAATACTTGAACTCATAATATGTCTTCTTCTAATATTATAAGGAAGGTACCTCAGCAACTCTAATAAACATAAAAGCGTGAAAAAAAATATAAGCATCTTTCCCTAAAAACACTATGGTTTCTGTAATATTCGTTATTGAAAAAAAAACCTTATATTGCACCCTCCAAAAAAAAAGTAATAAATTCTGAATCTGCTACGGCATATAAATCATTAAAAAAATTATAAAAAATGTTGATTAAGCCTTGTTAGAGTTATTACACGGAAGAACAATAAGTATACATATAACAAGAAGTAGGAATAAATAAAATAAAAGGGAAGACGGAGACGGACTAACATTAGAAACCACGCCAGGGCCCCAGGACTTTATTGAATTGCTGAATATGTATTGGAGGAATAGGACTGATGATAGGAGATGGGTCCCTCTTTGCTTTGTTAGTTGGGACTCGCTATTACCTCCATAATGGCCTCCCTTTGATCTGACATTAATTTATCCAACGACAGCCGCAGAGCTGGCTTTGTGGCGTCTATTAGAAATGAAAAAAAAATCAAGATTTCTTTAATGCAAAACCCACAAAAGAAGGTAGGAATAAAGTATTGATATGAAACATTTTTTTCGAGCTATTCCTAATTTATATGGCCATATTAAACATAAATGATCATAATGACGCCGCTATACCTTCTTGCCAAAAGGTTGATAGTGGGTCATGAATTATTCAAATTATTCATCCTGGTTTTACTAAAATTTATTTCCAAGTGTGAAACAAAATTACCAGGAATTGCAGTCACATTTTTTTATATTATAGGATTAGACGACGTTTTGACCCAAACATGTGGGTCATCGTCAGGGCTATCGTTTGAAAGCCGAGACATGAATTGAACAGAGTTCTTGTCTCGACTTCTTAACAATAGCCCTGATGAAGACAAATACGTTTGGATCGAAACATCGGTTAACCCAATAATAAAAATCTGATGCGTCCACTCACGAATTTTTTATCTATTTCAGCAAAGTTTTTATATATTCAAATGTGCCCATTAAGAAACAAAAACGAAATTGAATTAGATTTGTTTTCCTGAAAATTTATCAAACAAAAAGATTTGAGTAAGATTTCTTAGATAAACAAAAGTTGTAGTGCTTGTGGAGGAGATCAGCGTAAAAAAATCAATACACTTTAATATTGTCAATCAAAAACTTTTTGCCATAGCCCAATATTGTCAGACAATTTCTGTTAAAAAGAGGAAATAATAAGATTTGTATGATGCGGGTACCCCAGATTTTTTTTCTCTCTCTTCTACCCCTTTCTGGGACAGAGATTTGAACTCAAAATAATTGAATGGCTGTAACTTCGTTAATAGTAGTCCGAAGTGAACTATTTTTATATAATTTTGCAGGGAATTTCATCACCTTTCAAGACAGACCAATGGGGATTCTGTAACGTACAAATAAGTCGAAAACCGTACATCGGAAATTTCACCCGATCGTAATACTTTCCTTACCTAGTATAGGTAGTAGGAAAGTAAAAAAATTGTGACTTAAATTCCTGAAATTATTTTTCATCCTTATTATTGTTTAATAGATTACTTACCCATCTCTAAAATTCATTTCGATTTTCACAAATGTACTGATATTGTTTTCCCACAAACTAAAAAAATAGAACGCATTTTACTTAGCGTTTTTTAGTCGCTTATTTTATATCCAAAATGAACCTTAATTATTTTTTTTTTTAAATCGAGATAAGTATAGATTCCTGATGATATCAGTATAAAATCCTAAAAACCTTACCCTCTCCATGGATTCGTTACTTATCCATTATATTTATATTTATATATATATAAATAGAGAGAGAAATAATAACAAAGGGAGAGAAAATGTCCATAGATACCAAACCAGGAACAGAATCACATTTATTTGTTTTAGGCCGAATAGGACTTTATCTCGAATGCAATAGTCACAACGAACATATGGAAAGAGGGCTTTACTTAAGCCGAAACGGTACGGAAAAACACACAATATAAAAATATCCGAAGGGAAATAGAGCTAGAAAATTGAAACAAACGGTCGGCTAAAAACAGGAGGAAAACACTAGGTATAACTCTCGGGAGGGCGAGATTACAATTTAGATAGAAGACAGCCTATATAGAGATAAATCATTGGCTGCGGCGATATATCGCTAATAACACCGATACCCACCGGCCCAGGGAGTGACTTATTCGACCTGCACATCCATCAGACTATTTAAACAGAACACATCAATTCATACCCGACCTTTTCACTACGTCTTCAAGCGTTGAGTTAAATTCTATGTTATCAGTAAGTTCCATATTTTTATTAGATGAGGAAAAGGCCCAGATTGAGTACATGATTCAACTTATATAAAAAATAAATGCTGACAGAAAACAATATGTCAAGGAAGAATAAGCGTGTTTAATAAAGTAATAAAATTATTGTAAAGTTCTATTATTTCATCCTCGTTAAATAATCAAATAAATTAATTCCAAAGTATGGCGCTGCCCCATCGAACGAAACTGTTACTATAATATCTTGAAAATAAATACTAATAAAATTAAAATAACCTACAAAAACTAATACATCAAATTATTCATGATTTATCACATAACAATGAATGATTAATTTAAGTTTCTTTAAGTTCTTGTAAACTCCAATTATACAACATTGTAATTTAATCTTCCTGCTTCTTATTTAACAATATATAAATATTTGAATTTTCCTTGATATCAATGAATTTGACCAAAATGATCTTTAAAATATTTACAGTAAAAAAATATTATTATCAGTCTAAAACTTTTTGTTTTTTAATAATCGTATTTATTTTTATTTTTTACCAATCTTCCGATGCTCAAGATCCCGGCCATGACAGAAGAATTATTTATTCTCTTTTATCAGCTGTGGGGCGACTCTGGGATCAGGAGACCCTCCTGGGGCACACCCAGGCTCTAAAGACTGGATACATTTAATTAAATAATTAGTTAAGGGGAAAAACCTGGCGGTCGAGCGTGATCTCAGTCATATCAGCTCCTTGCACAACCGTTGACTAAGAAACAGTATTTTCCCTAAATAGAACCAAACCCAAGACCATTCATGGGGTCATTTTTTAAAAATTTGTTTATTTAATAATCGCAGGATTTTAGTAAACAGTAATTATTTCATATAAGAATCAAAGATTTTTTTCTCAATTTAAATCTAATTGTACGAATTTATAGGACAATTTACTCGAGTGAGGAGTGGAAAGAAGAAAAGATCTTTACTTTTTTTTTTACGTACTATCTTTGCGAAAAACACCAAAACGTCCATAAAGTATTCACTTTTGTACTCTCTGTTTAAAGTTCTATATGAGCAAGTAACTTAACTCAGCAGTGAGCTCATTGATGTCATAGGTTCGTCTTTTTATAGACAGATCCGATTCCAACGATTAGTTCACCGCTGAATTTAGAAACTTCCGCTATTTCTTAATAATATTTCGCTTATCATAATATATTATTATATTTAATCTTTACAATGTGAAATTCTATATAAATATATATATATATATATATATATATATATATATTATAACCTTCCTAATCTATCCCTGATAGTCTTTAGAGGTGTCTGATAAGATACTAGCCACGGGACTTTCTTTTATTTCAGAACTGTAGTTAGAGTATTAATATTGCCAACAGCAAAAGTATTTCTTACAGTACTAAATCTCGATAAATTTAAAAATAATCGATAAAAATAAATAATCGATCATGATTAGAAAAAGTCACGAGTTACCTACTCCAGATATTCATGACAAAAATTGCAACCCGACTTGTTTCGTGACTTCTATCTCAAAATTGATTTGGCAGATGGCAATAAACAATAATATATGTTTTTGCGGTGAAAAAACAAAACAAAATACTAAACTAATAAAACTTTATGATTCGGTAGAGATATAATAGCGAGGGATTTAGGAGCATCTCACGAGGTACGGACATTAATTCGACACCGGGCTGAAATTATTTCGTGACGGCACCAGGGGATTAATCCCGGCAATTGGAGCGAATGGAGGCCAACCGATAAGGTTAACGTCCTCCCCTACGTACATAAAGCCAAAGCGTAGAAGGGAACAAAAAGAAAAATTGAAATGTAAAAAACACAAAAAAATAGAAAATTTGAAGGTTAATAATATCAGAGAACTTGTAAAGTATGAACAAAAATATCTTTAAAAACCCTTTCTGATTAAAAATAAAACATCCACAACTAGTGGGAGGTTTGTTTCTTTGATAGTAGGTACTCTTAGTATGATTTTTGAGTGATTTTCTGCGATGAGCCAAAAGCTTTCAATCACTCAAATCTCAACAGAACAGAAGATATACATGAGATTTTATTTCAGTATGCAAAACATGTAATACGAACAATATAACAAAATATGAATAAAAAAAAAATCTACTCATCTCTGATTCTTTAAATAATCCTACAACCATGAATTCCGTAATCAAATAAATTAAGTTCAGTAACCTGGCATCCCAATATATTTTAGAAGTTCTGAAAAAAAAAAAAAAGATGATCACATGATCGTAGAATGGTCATTCATTGCCGTCCTACAAACAGGTAGATTTGCCACATGTGATCTGTAACAATGTACTCTTATACCATAGTGATGAATAGCACATTTAAACATGCCCGAAAAACGTAATAATATGCACAATTCAACGCAATAAAATAACTTTTGAACGAAGTTTATCGACTGTTCTACATATCATGGTTGATAAATATCCAGGACACAGTCATTATGAAGTTTCAACTCAAACTTGTGGGTCATCATCAGGGCGTGTTTCGAGTACTGAAGGTATTCAATTACTCTAATAAGAGAATACCTTGAATATCTTCAGTGCTCGAAACACGTCCTGATGATGAGCCTCATGTTTGGGCTGAAACGTCGGCATCAATAAAAACTTTATAATGACTGCGTCCTGAATATTTATCACCCAAAATAGCTTAACATATTTATGGAATGATCGAGTTTCAAATCCTGGTACTGGGATTCCATATGCAATCACTGCTTTCTCTTCGTGAGTAATTTCGGCCTACTGGAGGTAATTCACACAAAGAGGAGTGAATCACTGACCTTGAACCTGAACTAAGACTGTAGGAAGACACTATGATCTTACAGTTACTATTTATTAACACCCTAATTTGGCTTACGGCAATAAGACTGGCTTGAGTTGCGCCATTGATGATAAATTTATCTAAATCTACTTTATAAACTATTGCAAAAAAAATCCCTGAAGTTCAGTTCAGAAAAACCTCTGCCCATTGGGTAGGCAAAGAGATTCCGAGATTCCTCTATAATCCGACTCCCACCTCAGTTTAGAGGTACCAAGCTTGAAGTGCTCACTGATTATATTCCTTTTCGGTGTTTACATGAATCAAGTATCGTGAATATTTATCACGAAAGATTCCAGATAATTTTGGATCCAGTGGATTTTTTTAGCCTATTGTAAATAGAGTTTTAAAATATATTTGTAGAAAATATATTCAACTGCAAAGCCTTTACAAATTGCTATCTGATGTCCGGCTTACGCAACTACTGAGACAAGAACAACAAACGCTGAAACATTTCTCCCTATCGATCTGGTGTTAATAATTCCGTGAGAGAAGTTGACTTAAAGCGGTTCGAATTTAAAATTAAGATCCAACGGACGGAGTGTGTATTTATAAGACCATGTTCCCCGCTCGGGATGTTATATTCACCATTTACCTCAATAAGGTCTCAATTCATTATTTATTTCGCGTCGGTTCTATTAATTTATCATTAACTCCCACTTCCAAACCAACTTGGCCTTTGGTCAATACGCACTTACTGTTTCGTAAGACAGATAAATTATTTCTTTCGACAACAACGTAATATTTTTAGAACGAATGACTCAACAGCCACAGTTCTTTTATCATGCTAAAAAAAATAGTGATGGGAATATGGAGTTATTCTAAACCATTTGCACGATATATAAATATTTTGGACAATAGCAATCCCCCTGTTCTAGAGAATCGCTCAGACTTACCGGCACCTATAGACATATCTTGTTATAAAAACGTTATAAATAGAAAATACAATATTAATAAAATAAATAGTGAAAAAAGAAGAGAAAAAAATAATACAAAAAAACAAAATTTTTATTATGCTCATATATATATTGATGATACTGCATATTTGTATATTAGTTTTAAGGATTGTCCATTGTATTGATTGATAAGTATGTTGTGTCTGTAGCAACTCAATATGATTGGGCCCGCAACCTTTTATGAAAATAAAGTTATTCCATTTCACTAACATCGTCCATAGTGTGTTGCCAAAAATATTCCACATAATGATGCTCAATACATCTTTTGTCGTTGACTATATTACCTCCAAATATTAGATATTTTAAAAGACCTGCACTAACCATATAATGCTTGAACTACCGTAATTTTGGGACTGGATGGGACAGCGGATAAATTTAGTTTGTGGTGATTCCGTGTTGGAAACACTGTGTTGGTTCATGGTCTGCATGGACAACACGTGTACTGCGCCACTACCTTGCGGGCACACTACTCTTGAAGCACAAGCGAAAGTTTCATGAAAACAGCAATGGAAATAAATAAAACCTAACTGCACAACGAGTGTTGTGACCTAGGGTTCTCAAACTGCCACTAGGAGGTAGCGCAGTACATGCTTACACAAAGCACGTTTTTGCAGACTGAACCAACATTTCAGGGCGGTTCCTCCACGCTCGGTGAAGAAATTAAGGCCAGAGAATGTATCTTATGCTTACCGCATTAGTCCCTTACCTTAAAATACCTTTTTGTAAGCAATAGGTTCAATGAATATTGTGTACATACATGTATTAGTTAGTATTGTAATTAGTTTTAAATAAAGTTTCTGGGGGTTAGGAAAAAAAAAAAAAAACTGAACCAACACAGTGAATCCACCACAAGCTAATTTTTTCCCGCCGTCCTAAAATTACCCACCCAGTCCCAAAGTTACTCCATCTTACGTTATATCTATCTTGTGTTCCTAAAAGGTTAAAACTCACTGCCTACCAGTTCTTATGAAAAGTACGACTTTTAGGATTCCAACAGTGACTTTTCTTTTTTACAGCTTCAATGGACTCAAATCTTGTTCTTTTTAATGTCGAGTGACAAAACCCGAAAAGATGTGCCAATATACACTCTGGAAGAGACCTACTTCAATCAAAAAAGATCAAACTTTTTTTTTTCCTACCCTCCTCCCGGAATTTATTTACTATACAAAATACAATATATAAATGCATACAGTTATATATAAAAAAATTATAATTTACTTTTATTGCCCAAGGGCATTTTAAGGTAAAAGAGCTATGATGTATGTGTAATTTGCATCTGTGGCCAAAGGCCTCAGAAAAAAAAGCTCAAATGAGTAAATAAAAACTTTAAGTAATGATTTTTTTTTTATATTCATGGGATTGTGAACAATCTCTTTGTTCTGGATGTCAAAGATTTATCAACATAACTAAATTCACGTTCATATTGAAAAAGAAAGCGGTATGCGTTCTGAAGAAGCTGAACTAAGACTTCCAGCACCATTTCAGACAATGGAAGATTCCCATGGTTCGTTGTAGAAACAGTATATATACAAGGTGATAAAAATTAAATATGAATTGAATGAAAATAAAATGTTTTATATCAGTCTCGTTATTTAATAGGTAACTCTTGTATGAAATTTAAATGCTTAATGAATAATTTCATTTGTGACAAACAAGAACCATCGAATATTTTCTGAATGATTTATGAAGGTAAGAGTTTGATCAGAGAAGAACCAGATAGTTTAGTACATGACCACATAATCCCGATTATATTGATGAAAAAATTCTCGCAAGGGTAACCTTGAACCAAAGAGTAGTCTTGAAGAGCAAAGACTCCAATCATTCTCCGGCATAATTCGGCACTAAAAGTCAGCTAGGTGGATTAGACGTGACTCGACGGGCTAACATCTCTAAGATGAGCATAAATTTGTATTGTAGGTAGAGGATCAATTTCAAACTTCTAGCTAAGTTTGTGTTATTAAATCAATAAATGAGCAAAATTTTGAAATCTTAAAAATCATATTTTCGAAACATGAATTTCTAGTCAATCAGACCATATTAAGATCATGTTGAAAAGTTTTTTAAGACCTGGACTAAACGTGACACATGGAATTTGAAATTCCAAGAGAGGGACTGAAGTTTACGGTGCCTTTACAGGTGAGGGGAAGGAAGGGGGGAGACAAAGCCTTTATTTACGACCGCACGGGGAGAGGGGGGGGGAGGGAAAGAGTGGGAGGAAAGGGGAGTAATGAAAAATGGAAGGGAGGGGGGTGCCGGCTCGATAGCCACTGCCACCTGCATCTGAATATTACAGCTTTGGCCTCTGCTTCTTTGTAGCTCTGTCCTCTGTAGACCTTTCAGCCCTAATGCACGCCCTCTCTTAGCGAGGGTTGGGTACCTCTTTGGCCAGAGTACGGTTAGGAGGGGGGGATCTCGCTGGGTCAGGAATACTTCAGGAGACTACAAAATATTTTAATAAATTAATATTGTATTTAAAATTATATTGGCTGGTGAACTACCCATACGTTACCAGAGAAAAATCTGCAGGACTTTTATCATTTATCAGACTTTTTATTTTATTTTATATTGTCTAGCAAATACGAATAAATGAGTCGTTTATTCAAAAGTAAACTCAAATTATCATTGTCAAATTTTCGGCGAATTTCTATTCAAATTATAATATCTAAAGCAATATTTAAAAAAAATAAGTAATTCTTCATTTACAACACTTATTTCCAAAAATCATTCATTACACTGATAGTGATAAAGAAAGAAAAAAAAATTAACAATTTGAATAGAATCACTTTTGGAACGAATTCAACATGAAGGTCCGTTTTAGATTGCTGAAGAGAAGGATACAGATTCTCCAAAATGTACAATAAATAATTATCAAAACCTATTTTGATTTTTATTATACTGACATGTGAGGCATACACTTAAGTGAGAATAATATTTATTTGATATTTTGCTTCTGTTTATTTTATATTCACTGCACATATAGTGCGAATGTATTCTTATCTCACTATGATTATTCTCCATGTCACAGAATATTATATTACTCAATAAAAAAAAAAATATTTTTATCCAAGTTCTATCCATTTTGATTATTTTTAACTCTTCCTCATTATGTGAATCGCTTTGATAAACCGACAATATTTAAGCAAATATTAGAACAAGACAGAAAAAAAAAAGGTATAAAGCTCAGACTCGATTAAAGGTATCAAGAGACGATCCCACGTACTAGAAGAGAAGGCAATCTTCAAAATAACTCCAGAGAAACTAAGTCCAATTTTTAAAATGAACCAGGATCAATTTGGTTAATTATACTAAGATGGCTTCATTTCGCAGATAATCCTAACACTCCTTTTAATTGGACTGAGGGAGTTTATTATTCTAGTCTGTGACGACCATATCAGGGAGGCCAGGGTTGTGGGGAGGGGAGGAAGAGGGGATGGCATTTCTGGGTTATAAAAGTGTACTAATTAATTAAATTGACTTAGTTAAATTTATTTTACAAATTTTATACGGATCAAAGAATTTCTACTTAAACAAACTCTTTTTAACTTAACAATTATTTCTCAAAACACGTATTTTAATTATCAAAAGCTAAAATACTAAGCAGAGGTAGATATTATTAAACCACGTATGGTATTACATTGAAATTTGAATACGTGAACAGTGGACAGAAAAAAAAAATCTAAATAGTGTATTTAAAAACAATAGTTATTAAACACATAATCAAGATTGTACTTTAAATCTGAATAAACCATTCCGAAGTGTTTAGTAAAAATTTTGATTTTTAAGATTTTTAGTAAAGCACTACAGCTGATTCAATTTTTGTTTTATTTATATATGTTTAAAAAAATTGCGAATCACTGAAAAAATAAGAACTTTTTTGTATTTAAAATTACCGAAATGGGACTACTTTGTGCTGATATATGGCGTTTTGAATATATATTTTGTAAACAATAATTGTAATATGTATATATAGTAAATTAATACTTGTTAAATAGGTCAAGAAAATAGAACACTGGATAATTGCCATAACAATAATTTACTATAAGAGCTGGATAATGTAATTTGATAGGACAATGTACTGGTATGGCCATTACGTCAGAACTATATGGGATCATAGTCTATTGTCACTGTGACATACAGTGTTGACACTAAGTGATACGTTGATGAGGTGTGTATGTGTGTATATATATATATATATATATATATATATATATAAATTTAAACAGGCCAACAAATGTCGATTGAACTATATATATATATATATAAACGCACATAAGACTAATTACATCACTGAACATGTAGTGCTGTTCAAAGAGATGCATTATTTTTATTTTATTTTTAGTCTTGAAAAATGAAAAACATCAATTATTTATTATTTCTGCGCATTATTTCTGAACTACCTCAAAATTATTGAATGACCTAAAATGATTTTTAAAGGTATTCTTTATTAGTAGACATTCCTAATTTCCAAAGTTACCTACGAAATTTTAGTTTTGTTCAAAAATTAGTTCTTTATCCATTTGTCATATTTCTTCATGTATTTATGAAGACGTTGTAGGATTTCTCGTGATTCTCAGAGAACATTTTAAAAATTATAGTTTTGTCTTCAAGATATCGTATCCAACATTACTGTAGGTAAATATCGCTAAATCACACGTTCCATCAATCATCAAATATTTTACTTTATAATGATGGTGAAACAGTTCATCATAGATAATATAGTTTAAAAAGTAGTTAAGAGGTAGCAGTATACTGAAACAAATTTTAAATAAAATCTTTTATTTTAAGCTAACGTTTAGGCCAAAGTTTGAGGCCTTCGTCAGGGCTGATCATTTGGAGGATGTCCAACACAGTTGGTAAAACCGAAGACATGAGATTTGGGCCGAAACGTTGGCGTAAAATATAATATTTTTAAAAAAAATATTATTATTCGTCTTTGTGACTACATTCCTAAACTAATTCCTCAACAATAATTTATTTTATTATATACAATACGAGAGGGTTCGGATGGTTCTGCTGTTTTACGATTATTTAGATAATTAATTCACCAAGATCATTGTATTATACCGATTTCGCTTCTTCAAGAATACCAAAAAATTCTAAATTCTCAACAGAAGCAAACACAAGTGTTTTCCTACACAGTAAAAATTTTAACATAATAAATATTAACCAATTTAGATCAGCTAATACAGCGTGTGGCTACCAGACAGCTAAAGTAAAATTCCGGGACTTTTCCCTATTTCATGATAGTTATTCCTGACCAATATATCTGGAGACACAAATATTAAAAATGTATAATTTATAACTAAATTAATTTATTATACATGAAAAAAAAACTGACTACAAAATGATTTGAGTAAAAAAAACCACTCTTTAAACTTGATCATGATTTTTTAAACTAAACTTTTAGTAATTTATTTTTATTTCTTTTATTGTTATTTTCATAAATTGAGAGGAGGTAAAAGTTGATGCTTGAAATATAAAGCTTTGATTTTCTCTATTATAAAATAATGTTAGCTAAGGCGGATTCTAATATTAATGTAGTTTCTCATAAGTAATATAGTTTTATTATTATTATAAAAAGCATAATAATGATCCATATGACACCAACCGTGCAATTTCTGGTTAATATATGTTCTTTTAAGGAACATATATCAACGAATGACTGCTTAGCAGCCAGATCTTGACCCAGATGTTTGTATTACAAATAGTTAATAGTATCGGCATGTTTTTTTTTTCAAAAAAAGTTGGTTAGGTTTTAAAACCTGGTTTAGGTCCAGTTTGCCTAAATTTTATTCATTACCTCTGTTTGATTTCAATACAACAACCAGAGCCGATATTGACAGTCAAAGGTGGATTAATATAGCGACCGTGGTCATTTATATCGACGAAGTTTATCCCTTCAAGGTCACTACAAACGATATCCATTGTTTTTTTATTTTCACTTTGAAAAAAAAAATTCATATTAAAAAAAAATCCCTGACTTCTCTCTGCTTTAAAAATTCCCTGACTTTTCCCATTTTTCCAGGTTGGTATCCACCCTGTAATAGAATATTCAGCCTTTTCGAAATCAATGGAGGGATTTCCCCGAAGGGAGAACAATTCTTTAAAAGTCGATCGATTATTCCTGAATTAACATTCGTAAATCGCTGATACAAGTAGTACAAATTAACGTAAATAAATTTAGTAGTACACACAAATTAAAGAGGAACACAAAAGAATACAGAAGTAAAAAAAAAAAAAAAAAGAGAAAAAAGGACACAGTTGGCAATTATATCAACTTAATTGGATTGAGTTACGGTACCGAGAATTTCGTACGGATATTTCCTCGAGGAAAAGTTATTAAGGATAAAATAACAAGACAATATAATTGGTTGTTGAGTAGAACAACAATCACAGTCCCATTCAACATAAACCCCCTCCACCCCTCTCCCTCTCGACAAAAAGGTGATTTACAACGACCGCCATAACTAAAATAACTAATATTTATGATAGCCTAAATCCCAAGACGGATGTCTTCACGCGAGCCAGAGCCAAACATATTTCTCCGGCCAGGTTACACAATGCTGAGGTGCTAGGGAAGAAATAACTGGTCACGAGGAACTTCACAATAAAACAACAAAGGCATCTACGGCCAGATGATATATTCACACAACAGTCTGAAATATTTATCACTGAACTAGTTAATTATTATATAAATGGCGAACCATTTAATTTTACAATAAAAGAAAAGATGATCAAGATTAGCTCAAAGAAATTAGTTGGAAGGAAATACACACACACACACACACATATATATAGTGGCCCACAGTCAAAATGATATACCTGTGAAAACAATAATTTATTGTAATCAATAAACATCCCAGTAATAATAATACGTTCTTTTTCTTATTCTTATTTTTATGTTATGTTTCTTGATGTGGGTGTGTATGGCGGCTTCGTATAGGAAATCCTCAATTTTTCAGATGGTATAATAATAATTTAGCGAGCCCAAAGGTTCGATACCGAAACCACCAATCTCTTATTACACACCTCCCTCCACCGTTCGCTGTCCAAACCCAATCCCTTCAGATCCGCTTTAATACAATCTTCCCACCTTCGCTTCGGTTTACCTCTCGGACGTTTACAATGCTTTACAACAAATATTAACCTTTTAGCAATTCTTTCGTTACGAAGCCCAACAATTTTACAAGTCCATTTGATTCCTGTAATCACCTCAATTATATTAACCGAATACAGTTTACTCAATTCGGCGTTGTGTAACCGTCTGAACTCTCCGGTTAACTAATCCTTCTTTGGTCCGAATATTCTACGCAATACTATATTATCAAAAACCTTAAGACTTTAATGTAAGGGATCACGTTTTGCATCCATAAAGAACTGTAGGTAACATAATGGTTTTATAGATTATAGTTTTTAAGTTCCGGGACAAGAGGCGCGAGCTAAGTAGTTTTGTCACAGAAAAATAACAAGCATTACCCACCTTCAGCCTATCCTTAATCTCCTCCTCAATTTCGTTTTTTCTATTTATCGTAGACCCTAGATACTTAAACTTCTCTAACGGTTCAAACGTATTACCTTCAGGTAATATGTTTAGATGGTATTATAAACATAAAAACTATGCTTTAGACCACACGATAGAAGTGAAAACATGAAAGAGGAAAGATTAATAATATGAAATATAAATCATAAGTAATAGTTCATTATGAAGAGGATGAAGTGTTCAACATATTCCATGCTTACAGTATGCAGGTCCGATTTTTAGTTTTTGAGATATTTTAAACCATATCCTCAATAAAACTCGTTATAAATTGGTTTTTGGCACTATTTCTTCCAGTTAGGCCACAAAAAAAACTCAATCAGTCGACACAAGCCGACTTTATCCGAGCGTTACCCATGGGAAATCTGACTGCTCAATCTAATTCACTCACCCAGAAAAAATGCAAAACGCCCCTAAATAAGTTCTTGATAAAAAGGAGTCTGTATCACGGACTATGAAGCAAATAGGTCGAAAATGATACAAATGACTAATTTTCCAAATATTCTTTTATCATGTTTTTCTTAAATGATATCATAGTTATTTATCAACACTAAGATGTTATTTCAAGTTCTCTATATTTAATAAATAATTATAAATTATTACGATGAATAAATATATGGTCTCTGGCAATAACTTGTTAGGTCAAAAACTGATGAGAAATTAGGTTAACTATAATTGACCAAATTCCAATTCATTTGATGAAATACCGAATTTAAGGATAAGTCAACTTAACTAGTTATGGTCAGAGAACAGTGAAATAAAACTAAGTGGAGTTGGTTTAAACTTTTTTGAATTGTTATTGACTTATTTCCCTTAATGAACACAAGTTTAAGAAAACAAAAAATGACATTTACTTTATATATATATATATATATATATATATATATATATATATATATATATATATATATATATATATATATAAATGTAAGGAAACCTAATTATTTCTAATTATCCCTAAAAACTTGGTATGTAGCATCCCAGTAACATTGATTAGATTAGCTAAAGTAAATAAATTGAAAATAAATGGAATGACAAATTTTTCTAAATAACATTTTGTCATTGAAATTTTTTTAAGAGGATTTCATAGTTTATGATATATTAATATTAAGATAATAGGACTATTAATTCAACCAGTTCTAAGTATTGCAAACCCCTTAAATGCGTAAAGTCGAGAAAATTATTTATGAAATGTGAGTTAAATAAGGCCGCTAGCATTCTCGATTTTAACGTAGGCTAGGGTCCTGTTAAGTGTTGCTAACTTCGTAAACGCACATAGAATGTTATTGTAAGGTTTTGATTTGTTTGGTTCTTTGTTTTTCAGGTGTACGATATCTACAGAAATGAAATGCAAAGATAGCTAGGATTTCTTCTATATATTCACAAAGTTCTCTGCCTTCTGTATCTCCATTCATGCTTTCTAATAAAGCAGTTTTAACAAAATAATCCAGCAACTCAGTCTTTTCACTTCGCTTTGGCATTTTAAAAATAAAACTCTTGTAAATCAATTACGAACTTACAAACTTTGTTTACAGTACAGGCATGACCTTACTATAATTAATAACATATTAGCACAAACAGGTTATTTACCATTCATTCAAAATTTGTGCTGACTGCTTGGTATGATAGCACATTAAGCATTTACAATAAGTGTATGAGTAACCATATTATTTTAAGGTTTTCGTAGACAGTTAACGATTACAACATATTACGACGAATAAATACAGTATGGTGTTGGTTTAGGATAACTGAATGAAAGATATTAATGGAGTTCGCCTAAGAATCATTAAATTCTTATTGATTTTGTCCCCTCACAAGTTTAACAAAACATAGAATGATATTTACACTGATTAATGGACCAATACTTATTTACAACATGCAAACATGTAAATACTAAATACATGGAACATATATTAAATATGAATTATACTCACGTGTGGCTGAAGTTTATCGTGTTTTCTTCGTTTCGGATCCGGTTCTGGCGAGCGAGGTCTGTACTTCTCGCTCGGGGAGATGGGACTCCTCTGCCAGCAGATAAAAATATACTTATAATATTTACATTAAAAACCATATCTTATATAATAATAGTAATATATATATAATAATAATATACATAATACGTTATTATACATTCCTTTAGCGGCACTCAGGAGAAGAATTTTGATGAATGAGGTATCAAATGAAAAGGGAATTCCATGGAGAACTGACTAATATCATTTTCTATTCTTAAATTTCGACAACTTTAATAAAATAGTCTGTGGTACAGACCCTTTTTATTAAATTATTAACATGTGCCTAAAACTTCGTAAATAGCTTTATCTCATTGTAATCTACAAATATTATATTTAAGAAAATTCTCAGAATTGGGAGGGTTTTCAATTTGGAGATCGAAAAACTTTGTCTATTCAATAAGGTACTAAAAACACATGAATACCCATTTGAAAAAAAAAGTGACCTACAAAAGTATTAGGCCATTTGCCCTACATAACCTCGTCAAGCGGACCAATATTTTCGTAGAACACATTTATTTTTTCGATTTTGAGATCATATTATCTTACGATTCAAGTGGAAAGCAAATGGGTATTCATGAGTTTTAAGTACCTAATTAAATAGAACAAGTTTGCTGATCTCCAAATTGAAAATGCTTCAATTCTCAGAATTTTCGTAAATAAAATATTTGTAAGTTACGATGAGATAAAGTTATTTACGAAATTTTAGGCTGATGTTAATAATTTGATAAAAAGGAATCTTTCCCATGGACTAAAAGTCATTGAAAAATTGGAAGGTTCAAAACTCAGATAGTTTCAAAAGTTGAAGAATAGAGAGAAAATAATTGTGTTTTGAAGATTTAAAATAGGGTATCAATCCTAAAAATGTCCTTTTTTTGGATAAGTACAAATGTTGGGACAGACTTGCCCGCATCACGTCCGAACAGCACCACGATCGTATGAATTACTTCGTTGATAAAACGAAACATGCATTTAGATTAGGTTAGAACAGCACTCGAGGAATAGGATATGTTTTTATTATAGATAAGGTACTTCATACGGTAATTCAAGTTGCAATAACACTGATATAATATTATATATATATATATATATATATATATATATATATATATATATATATATATATATAAAATAATATATCACTATATTATATATAGTGCCAATTGAATCCTGAGAGAAATAATTCACATTACTGCTGTCCTTTTATCATAATTTTTATGAACTTTAAACGTCAACGCACACATTAAGGAGAAACGCCGCCAAAAGATTTCCGAAAATAAAGTATAATATCAAGTTCGAAGAAGATAAGTTGGACGACTTAACTGTCCAGAATTACGTGATCCGCAACCGTTAAATATAATTGAACTGATAATAACATGCCGGCGAATGAGTTGTCCTTTGTAGGTTATGAATCACTTAAAAAGTAATCAGCGCTAAACAATGGGATAAACGTTCGATGGTAGGCCGAGGCGTAGGTGGGAGGATCGTGTCAGGTCTGACCTTTCAGTTTTGGGTTTTGATATGGCTCTGTGGAGCGAAATATGTTGTCTCAAATTGTTGTTGTAATAGAGCAAGTCTCTTAACTCATCGATGGTATTCATCGCGTTCATGCATTCATCGATTGAATCACATCATTAGCACAAGGGTCCAATCAGATACTGGGGTCGATGAGTAACCTTATTATAACTTATACTGTCGTTTTTCAATTTACTTTACACATTTTATTCAGTTTACTTCCCTCCTAAATTGATTTCAGTTTTGAAATGCACTTGTTTTGCAAAGCTATATATAGCTGGATTAAAACGATTAAGGTATTCCTCCGATGGAATCAGCGGTGATATAAGAAACTACTTAAAACGTTCTAACTCTTAAATAGTTATTTGTAAATAGAACAGTTAATTTCGTCTCTGAAAGAAGGAATTGGAACATAATCGTACATAGATTGTACCCTGTATATATCGAGATGAATCCTAAAGTTGATTTTTTTCTTTTAGAATGGAGGTTGTGTTTCAGGGAGACCTCAGAATTTGGGGAATTGTTACCTTGTCTCTGTGAGAAATTGTGATAAATAAATTATTTAACTATTTCATATTTATACTTTAAATGAAAGTTTTCTTACAAGGTGTAATTTTTTTTTTATTTCTACATAAACTAAAAAAGTATAATTTTTTACAATTAGGTATTTTTCAAACTGCCGATTTTTTTTTTTTTTTTGGTTTATTTTATTTTGGGAGGGTAAATTTCTCCTTTTCTTCTTTCTTAGATTTTCCAGTGGAATAAGCCGATTGTAAATGTCACAGGTAATTTCACATTAAATCTTGAAGAAAAATTTACATGTAATCATTTTCAATATTTTGTTCTGTTCAACACCAAGTAATAATATTCAAATAGATGTTACAGTTACACTTTTTTTTTTTTTAGTTCTGCCTAACTTAAAAGGTGATTAATAACCCAACCAATGCTCTTTGAAAAAACTTTATTCATAATTTTACAATAATTATAATCATACTTTATTTAATAATACAATATGAGTACTAAAAGCAGATATGAATAAGTACTCTTAAAAACTACAAAGTTTTTTTTTTTAAATGGAATGTTTTTTAAAAATATTATATTCTTTAATATGAAGTAAATTTAAACGTAAAAGCTAAAACGTACTCTTGTTCACTTCGGAAAAATGACGTTCGAATATTTTTATCTTTTTTGTCAATAAATTGGTCACTAATTTTTTTTTATATAAGTATATATATTATATAAAAGATGGGATGTAATAATGCTGGTTTATCAACAGTTAATCAACAGCAATGAACAAGTTTTTCAACAGATTTTTATCCTAAATACGTAACACTTCAGATTTTTTTATAAATATTATAAAACGTTTATTTAGATATATCAACATATATTATTATAACGTTTCGGCCACTTGGTCATTTTCAAACATTTCTTTACACGCATTATTTATCACCTGTATCATTTTTTAAATAAAATTATTTGTCAATAATATGCAGACAAATTTTTAGTCTATTTTATATATATATATATTTGTAGATAACCGTTTATTATTTCGGATCTACATTATTTTAAAATTTTTAATTACATACCACATTTCACATACATATCTTTTATGATTTATTGAAAAAAGTTACAAAAATACAAACATACAACGTTACAAAAATATATGTTGATGTAACTAAACATTTTTTTTTTTAATGTTGAAAAAATAATGAGTTATGTGTTTGGGATAAAAATTTGTTAATTTACAAATATTTGTATGTTTAATATTATTCTCCTGTTTTATGAATGATTTCCATTTCTCAATTACATAATACTAATATATATTAATACATTATTAGTTTTATTATTATTTTTAAAGAAATAATAACCATCTGCAGCACTACGTATAAAAAAAAAATATCAAGTCTGATTTTTACAGTATCTATTAAATCCCATAATTGAGTTGCACTCGGGTCATAAAATGGTTATAAAACTTATATAGCCAGAAACCGCCAATAAATATTAATTATATGAAAAAAAGAAAAATGGATATCATTTAATTACTACATTCTAACGGTACTCAACTATTTCCCCAAAGGCAATAAAATATTTTCAATTTAATGCTGATTATTAACTTTCCAAGAGCAATTAAAAAAGCTAAATGTAAATAAAACGGAATAATTTATTTATCACCGTTCCCCACCTTTCCTCGATTAAAATTTTAATACTCATTCGTTGCTGATATTCTTCGGTGCATTGACTCGAAAATAAAAAATGATTATAACAATAAAATCTAACATGTTTATAGTGTTAAAAATATCTTCCGAATAGATTAATGTCAAAATATCTGGGTAAAAAAAACTTAATCTATGAATAAATTAATATATAAAAAACAACATTAAGAAGAGATAAACTTTTAGCTTAGGTATAAATGCAAAAATGTATAAAGAATTTATTTTTTTGTCTGATGTGATTTGAAATAAACCAAGACGCAGTTACAATTTTTCAAAGTTTTTTGGATTGCGTGGTTTGAATGATATAAATCTTAAAAAATCTTAGCCGTGGGTTCTAATAGATCTTTGTATTGCGATGCAAAATAGTCGATTGGTTTAAGTAGAGATCTCGAATATATACAATAAATTAAAAAAAATAAGAACTGATCAGACAATACAAAAAAATATCACATCTTTTGGACTACAGATCTCTACTCAACGTACAAGGTAAGTGTCCAATGTATACCACCGTATGTATTTTGGGTACGATTTTGCGATTTTTTGCTGCACGTTTTTCGGATTTTTGCCGTACGAAGATGCAGTCTCTAATTATTACAAAACAAGCGACTAATCTACACCAACATACCTATTTAGACATACGGAGCAGAAATTTGTGGTTCAGCAAAACACGTCAGCTTAAACAAAAATTCAAACTACACAGTCCAAAATACCCCAACAAATAGTAAATGCTTCCTGGTTTATTTCAAATTGTACAATACACACAGCAAAATCCAATGCATAAAAAATGCACAACATTCGGCTCTTCAACTCTTAATGATCCATATCCACTTGTCCTCCCTTTTCTTCCTCCCTGTTACCATGTGAGCCGCAAGGAAGATTAAAATCAGTCGGGCCAGAGTCAGCTACCTGTACACATCGCTATTAATCTCTTATATCATCAGCTCTGTTTTTTTTTTGTTTTTTTTTTTTAATGTTCAGTACAGTTCATAATAGTTGAGTGTATTTTTCTTTTAACAGTATCAGTATTCACTGTGATTAGTGTAATATATTCACTTTTATCTACTTAAAGAAAGTGTCGTGAATCCAATTGAGTTCTAGAAGCTACGGGAGTGTAAACGTCTACTAATCCTCACAGCATTAGACAACACTGTTTACTGCTTTCATCAAAACAACTCACTCCCGGTATTTATTTATATCCTAATTGTACTATTTTAATTAAATATGGTGCAGTGCAATATTTACAATAATACTATTGCACGCGAAGACAAAAACAATCTTCATTATGTAAAATGCAAAATTATTTTTCACGGTCCGTGTCTCAATCTAAGTGAAAAAGAAATTGAAGCCTTAAAAGCACACAAAAAAACATGGGTATGTCCTAATTGCGACCAGACCAAAAAACCTAACACTGAGCCGTCAGCCTCAGAAATACTGGCGGCAGTAAATCGCTTAGACTCGAGTGTCGATGAAGACATAAAAACAACCCTCGATAAATATGAAGAGCTCAATTTTGAGCTTAATGAAAAATTATCGAAAATTGAGAAACACCTCGAAAGTCAAGTCTCGAAAAAATTATCCTGGAAAATAAAGCCCTCAAATCTCGAGTGGGCGAATTGGAGGTTCGCCTGAATAACGCAGAGCAGGGCTTGTTATCCAGATCACTGGAGATCCGAGGGATACCGGAGCGAACTGGTGAAACGCCCGTCGCTTTGGTGACCAGCATTGGAGCAAGTTTGGGCATCAGGGTCAGTACAGATGACTTGGACATAGTACATCGCCGCAGAAGTAGAAAAGATGATCTACCACCGCCGCCTGTCATCGCGCGCTTTGTCAAACAGTCAGTCAGATACGACTTAATAACGGAGAGGAAAGTCAAGAGGAAGCTCACTACTCGGGATATCGGCTGGCAGGAGAATGACTGTCATCGGATATATCTGAGTGAGGAAATGACTCCCACGAACAGACACTTATATTGGCTTGCCCGACAGAAGAGAGCTGCGGGGAAAATCAAATATACGTGGTTTGCCGCCGGAAAGGTGTGATGTGGGAAGGAGGACGGGCATAAAGTTATTCTGATTGAACAGGCCTCGGACCTCGATATATTTGCCTGACCACGAAAAATTCGTCAACTCCTCATCCTCATCAAAATAACTTTGAACTCAACTATCTACAAAGGAACATTTTCACTTCTACGCATAGAGATATCTCTTCACACTTACACACTAATTTATATTTTATTGACCATATGTTTTTTATTATTTTTTTTTGGTTTCTGCTTACACTTTCTTTTCTGCTATTTTCATTAATTGTAAATTCCTTTTAGTATTTTCTATTTGTGTTAGAGTCTCTCTACCCAACTCTGACTGTTTCCCTTCCAATTCCTCTCATGTCTAGTATCCTAATCACCTGTCATGTTAACTCTCAATCCCTCCCTGCCCACTATGACGAGTTCCTGCAATATTTCACTCAAAACTTTTATCATATTATCGCAATCTCTGAAACTTGGCTTAAACCTTACATCCCATCCTCTTCTGTTTCCTTGCCTAATCATATCCTCCTCCGTCATGACCGGACAAGCCGGACTGGCGGAGGAGTAGCCATGTTTGTCCATAATAGTCTGAAGACTCGAATCCTCGATTCCTCACCACCCTCCGATCATCCTCAAGTTGAATATCTTCTAGTAGAAATCCATTGCAAGGATCTTCCTCTCCTTTACACAGTGGTATATCGTCCTCCCCATGTACCATTTGATCAGTCCTTTGAATCAAGCCTATTCAACTTCGTTCCTCTATATCCCAGAATAATCATCTCTGGTGACCTCAATACCAATTTCCTCTCTAACTCCAATGACAAATCCTATCTAGAAAACCTAATTTTCTCTCTGCACCTCTTCATCGTTCCATTTTCCCCCACTCACCACACCAGCAGGTCCGACATTTGGCTAGACTTCTACATTATAGACTCTGCACAAAATCTCCTCTCCTCTTCTCAATTGCCAGTATCATTCCTATCATCTCACGATCTTATACAAATAACATATAATATCCGAACTCCTTCAATCCAGCCTCGAACTATCACCTTCCGTCACCTAGATACCCTTACTCGACAAAAAATATTACCTGACCTAGAAACCCTAGACTGGAATGGAATATATGCTTGCTCTTCTATCGACTCCATGGTTGACATTCTTACCACCAATCTTCTCAATATTCTCAATACCCATGCTCCCCTCAAAACCTCTACCTTTCGTCACCGGCCTGATCCTTGAATGTGTCAGAAAATCAAAGATCTGCAGAAGAAGCGCGACGCTGCCCGAAGACGTTTTAGGTGTACTAGGCTCGCAGATGACTACCAAGCGTTCAGGGTCTTCCTGAAATCCTTCCAGCTCTCCTTTTTATCTACAATTTCTCCCTTCAGAATTCAGTATTCCCTACCTCTTGGAAAAAAACCATTGTTCTTCCTTTAAATAAAAAGTCTAATCCATCCTCACCCGAAGATTTCCGTCCAATTTCAATTCTTTCTAACCTCTCAAAGCCTCTTGAAAGACTAGTGCAATCCCAAGTCTCCCAAGTTCCTCGAAAAGTCCAACCAATTTGATCCTCTCCAATCTGGTTTCCGTCCCGGCTATTCCACATAATCTGCCTTAATTAAAATTACCAACGACATTCAATCTGCAATAGATGATAGAAAATTAACTGTCCTTATACTCCTCGACTTCTCCAAAGCCTTCGATTCCATCAACCATTCCATCCTCTTCAACATACTAAAATCATTATCTTTCTCCAATAGTTCCATCTCTTGGTTCAAATCTTTCCTCTCCCAACGCACCGAAGCAGTCTCCATACCCAATCAACCACTATCTGCCTACCTTCCTTTATCCTCCGGAGTTGCCCAGGATTCAAGCATATCTCCTCTCCTTTTCAGCTCTTACATTAACGACCTTCATAATTCAATTCTCCATTGTTCCCCCCACCTTTATGCAAATGATTCCCAGATCTACCTATCCTTTTCTCCCTCTGAGTTACTGGTAGCATTTGCCAAGATTCAAGAAGACCTTGATCGAATCAGTGCCTGGGCAAATGTAAATGGATTAAAGTTAAATGCTGCCAACACTCAGTCCATTGTCATTGGTTCCAAGCCCCTTATTAGATCCCATACTGACTTTCCCATATTACACCTTAATGACCAGCCAATTTCCTTCAACTCCTCTGTTAAAAATTTAGGATTATTCATAGATCAAACCCTCTCCTGGAACTACTATATTTCTCACATTTCCCGTAGGACAATTTCTATCCTTAAACTATTTCATCGCTTCCGCCATCTCCTACCTCAACATACCCGTAGACTCCTAATTTCCTCCCTCATCTTCCCCCACTTTGACTACAGCTGTGTGGTGTATGATGGCCTCTCGGTGGAGCTCCGTGATAGACTGAAAAGATTAATGAATAGCTGCGTAAGATTTGTTATTGGTGCCCCGAGGTACTCCCATGTCTCTCACCACTACATTGAGTTAGGGTGACTCTTCTCCTCCTCTTCTCCTCCAGAAGACAATATTTCCTAGGTACGTTCCTCTATCAAATCATTAACAACCATCGTCCTTCTTACGCCTACAACCTTCTCCAATTCAAGTCCTCAGTCCATTCCCTTTCAACAAGATCTCGACCTTCTGACCTCTACATCCCTTCGCACAGATCTGCCTCATTTCAGAATTCCTTTATAACATTCAAATCCCTCCTCTTCCAATTCCTATCCCAAAAACAGTCAGATACTTGCTAAACTTTCGATATTATACATTTCTAGTCATCATCAAGCGATAGTGCTATTCTATACTGTGAACTTCACTAGGGATATTACAATATTTTCCGGCTCTTAATGCCACTGACCGCATCTATTGTTTGCTTTTTTTATTTGTATTATTATTTTTTATTGGTATATAATTAAATCTGTACCTCTAGCATTTGACAATGATGAGTCTACATATTAATCATTATTTAAAGACACTGATATTTTATATTGTCAGCTTTGTTTTTTCTTTGTTAGCAGAAACACACCTCATTTTAAAGAAGAACTCAATGTATTTTTTATTATTTTATTTTTTAAAAGAGTATAATTATAATTTTTCCAACTGTACATAGTCTTAAGTGTTTTATGATAGTTTTAAGTGGTTTGTATATAGATTTTTTTTTTTTGTATATAGCTTGTTTAACTAATATTTTCTTTACTTTCTCTTTTTTATTATTGTTTTATTTTGGCCAGATGTAGTATTTTAATTATGTTCTTTTTTGTTATTCTAAAGGGACTTTGTCCCAAGAATAAAGTTATTTTCTATTTCTATTTCTAAAAATGGCAGTGGCCTAGAGATCTGTTCACTAAATAATAAATAATTTTAAAGAAATAGAAGACAGAACGAATGACATTAACATTTGCTAGATGCGTTACAGCGCAGTTGCAAATATAATGAAAAAAAAAATAGATTTCTGTAGTCCAAGAAATGCGACAGTTTATATCGGTGGGTCAGGTCTTGTTTTGTTTTTTAATTCATTGAGTACGTTCCAGGTCAGTTTTCTGTCCAAGTATAGTCCAAAATACTGTGTATAATGTATTGAGGAAACTGGCTTAGTGATTATTGTTACAGTTGTCATTCATTTTAATTTTCCATTTTTGGAACATCTTTTCGAGGTCAGACAGTCCAAGAACAAGGGCCCAAAAATCGACCTGATCACAGGCGAAGGTTTGATTGTAAATTATGAAAGCGTGTGTTATTTTGAGTAAAACGAACCTCGTCTGCCGTTCCAGAGCCGCTGCTTTAAAAAATGGCGGCTGATTTAAAGAATATTAGGCCAATAATTTGAGGATCGAAACGGGAAATCCATTGCGAAAAATTTGAGAAAAGTTTTAATTTTTTAAACTTATATATATGGGTTTAGATATGTAAAAAACAAAATTGCTAACTCGGGCCACCCTTGTTTGCAGCCAAAAAAGTCAGATTTTTTTGGTTCTTTCACCTATAACTCCTAAACAATGTATCAAAGAGAAAAATGTATTCTTTAATAAGTTAAAGAACGTTAAATTTTGCGTCAAATGATAACATAAACTTTATAATTTGGTTACGCCGTAAGGTATAAAACCACGATCAACCAACACTATTTTTAACCAAATTTGTCAAAAACTGAGACAAATGATTACAAATGGCCCTGTAACTTGGAAATGAGTTCCATTAGAGGAAAACCCCACAGAATCAAATTTGTAGAGCATCAAAATTTGTGTCTAATGAGTACTAATATTTATATTGCAGGCCAATTATATATCTCGAATCGGAATTCGGTATTTCTTTATGAAATTTGATATTTTTCGAAACATCGTTTACCATAATCCTTTGTGGTTGAGAGGTGGAAAAGAGACTTACTGCATGTAACATACTCTTAACAAAAATAACTCAGCAATTTTGATGCTCTACAAGTTTGATTCAGTGGGGTTTTCCTCTAATGGAACTCATTTCCATGTTACAGGGCCAATTGTAATCATTTGTCTCAGTTTTTGATAAAAATTAGCGTTGGTTGATCATGGTTTTATACCTTACCGCGTAACCAAATTATAAAGTTTATGTTATCATTTGGCGCAAAATTTGACGTTATTTAATTTATTAAAGAGTGCATTTTTCTCTTTGATGCATGATTTAGGAGTTATAGGCGAAAAAATCTGACTTTTTGGCCCACGTAAGCAATTTTGTTTTTTACATGTCTAAACCCATATATACAAGTTAAAAAAATAAAAACTTTTATGACTTTTTTCGCAATGGATTTCCCGTTTCAATCCTCAAATTATTGGCCCCATTTTCGAAAGCAGCGGCTCTGAAATGGCAGACAAGATTTTTTTTACTCAAAATAACATACACTTTCGTAATTTACATATTTAAAAATTATGATTTACATATTATAATTTACAATTGTCTGCGATCATGTCGATTTTTGGAACCTGGATCCAGGGCTAAGAGAGATGGTCTTGAAGATAGAAAATTCTTAATTTCGTGAATGGTATATTTAACTTTTTGAAAATAATAAAAAAAAATATAATTGGTGGATTACTTGCTTGTAGTGGATCATCATTCTATTACTAACTCATGCATTACAAATATTAATCACATTAATAGGTCTAAACTTAGTTATTACTAGTGTTGCCCAAATGCGAGACCGAGACGAGTCTTGGTCTTGCGCAAGACTCTCATAACAGTCCTGCAGTTACCTATCAGCTTATTACTACAGAGATATTACTGTGTTTTTTTAGATATGAGAAACTTAACTAAGTGAATGAAAAATTAGAAGAGTTAAATGCAAAAGTATATTGGTTATACCAATTATCAACATATAGTAACTAAGATTGGCAAGTATTAGTAACTATTTTGCCTCAATTTAGTATTAAAAAAATCGATTTTTTTTTACTAGTCTTGGTCTTCATCTTGCAACAAATATGCGGTGTTGGTCTTGGTCTTGCAAAGTGTAAGAACAAGACCGATTTTGGGCAACACTAGTTACTACATAAATATAACAGATATATGAACTTATATAACTAAATAGATACAGTGAAGACTACTCACCAGCCTGTCGTCGGAGAGCGGGGGCTTGTGGGGGTCCGGCTGGGGGTGGATGTCGGCCGGCTTGAGGAGCGGGTGGGGGGGCGGCGGGTTGGGGAAGCCGATGAGGCCCGCCGGGTGGGGCGCCATGGGCAGGCCGCCGTGGGGCACCTGCTGGGCGTGGATCTGTTGCTGCCGGCACAGAGGGCGTACCTCATGTAGTATATATATAATACATAATATATAAAATGATACATAAATAAAATATAGGCCTCTTACCTCAATACAAACCATTTAACAATAAGGGTTTATATTCCTTCATAAAACTGTGATTGTTTCTTTTTTTTTAAATTGAATATTAAATAGTTGACTGTTGCATTATAAAGGAAGGAGATGGTCCGGGGTGGCGGTCATAAAAAGGCTAAATAGTGGCAAAACTATTTTATTAAAAGCCAACGTTTCGACCCGACTTTGCAGGTCTTCTTCAGGGAGGTGTGTATAGTTTCACTTAGAACTCTACTTTTTGATTGCTCTAAGTGAAACTCCTAGCTGAACACACCTCTCTGAAAAAGACCTGCAAGGGTCGAAACGTTGGCTTTTAATAAAACAATTTTACCACTATTTAGCCTATTTATGACCGCCACTCCAGGACCATCTCCTTCCTTTTTTTAAAATTGTTTTCATATCAATTATTTGTATCAGGATTTTAAATGAAAATTCAACTTTAATTTTTAATCAGTTTCCATATGACTGAAACTTTTACTTTTTGATCGAATTTGTGCTATTTCGGAACTAGAACTTTTTTCCGACTAACTGTTAAATTAAATGTTTTACAGAACTTAACTTTCTGTTATATAAAAATATTTTGAGTGACCGTGTCATTTTTCATTTTACCTATACAAAGCAGGATGGATCGTAAGGAAGACACCACACTTTTTATTCCCAGAATTATTTCTCCCTTTTTATGATTAAAAATTTCCAATAGGCATGATGTATAATGTAGGTGTTTAATGAAATTAAAACAACGAACAGTTGTATAATTTATAAAATGGGGGTTGGTCCGTCGTCAGGCGGATAAGAGGTACCCCCTAGTATTAAAAAAATAAATTAATTCAAATACTTTTAAATAATTCATTGCAACAAAAAATAAAATTAAAAAATGGGAATTGTGAAGTAGATTGTTAATATTCTCATATCAGACAATTCATTCAAGAAATATATATTTCAAATTCAAGTTAAATTACTCTTTATATCTCATTTAAAGTACCTTTTTTTTAAATTAATTAATTATATAAAATGTTCAATTTTTACACTAAACTCTAAAAATTTTATTCATAAGAAAGTTCTGTTAAAACGGAACTTTTAAAAATGTTTCAAAATAGTTTTAACCCTATGGTTTGTATTTCTTTCAACCATAACTGATTGAATTCTTCAATTGGTCTTTTGTCTTTTCGGATTTGAGCCGGAAATCTATTCTAAATAGACATCGATACAATTGATTTAATAAAGCAAACAGGCGATTATGAACGCAAAAAGGCATTAGATGAAACAAATAAATCTCCATGAGAGACTGGGCGTGTAATGCTAATAATGATGTGTTTAATCATTTTCTTTCTTGACATTAAAAAAAAAAAAGTGAAAAAGGTTTGTAATGTATTTGATTTAAGCTAATAAGATATGATGTAAAAAAACAGCTACGTTGAGCATACACTAATTGTACGGCATTTCAAGGAGAATGGGTGCGAAGATATACGAGGATTTGGTAATGAGGAGAGGCAACACTGCCTCAAGGTAATATATTTCTAAGCGATTGATTAATATGAACTAACTAAATTAATTTTTATCTAAAGAGGACGAGAACTTCTTCAGCCAAGGATTCGAAGAGAAGACAGAGTGAAATCAAATCCTAGAACTATTCCCCCTGGAAGGACCCCTTCCTTTCAATCCTTCCCCACAGACAGCGATAAGAAATATTAAACAGTATGGGATTCATTTAAAGAAAGGCGGCGGGATGGGTTGTTTTATACGAGGCATTAAAGTTCTCTGGAAGCGATAAACTTTTACAGCCCGGCGAAGAACCCTCCCATTTGCGAGCCTTGAACCTCCACCGTTTGTTGTCTTTGTTTCACCCGGCGATTCATCAAACGGCGTCCTCGATCGCCCATTCTCTCTTTATGGGGATTTTTTTTTTCATCTAACGCCTCTTTTCATATTCATCCGTTTGCTTTATTCAATCAATTGTATCGATGCTTCTCTGTAAGAGATTTACGGCAGAGATCCGCTAAGAGTGGGGGAGAAAAGAATTGTTACAACTGATACACGAGACGAGAGAATAGTTGAGAACGCAAGCAGTTATGGTAGACCCGTTTCTAGAAAATGATAAATTTTATTTATTTGTTTTTCTTTGGACAGGCATTAGATTACACCGAACAAAAAAAAAGCTCTGAAAAATGTATTCTTTAACACAGATTAATTCAAAATTATAACTGTACTACAATATTATATATGTATATAGCAAATTTCACCTCAAATTTAAAACACAACCCCGCCTTCAACTGCCGACTTCCGAAATAGCTGAAATGAGTATTATTTCAGAAATAAAATAGAAAAAATACGTTAAAAACTAAAACTATGTCAAATGTTTGTTAATACTGGAAAGGTTTCGATAAACATTTTTATGAACGGTGATGAGGATAGCCGGAGACTGCGGTGGAGGGGGCAAAAATATCGATTCGCCAATCCATTAATTTGAAGTAAAAAAAAATTAAAGTGAATAACAAATACAATAAGATACAGGAATGAATACAATATGTAAACTAAAATTGATTAAGAAAATTCAACTATATCAGTTTTTTTTTCTTTCTGGTTGCAATTGTTTTCTAATAAAATTAATTTAATGCCCCTTCCTAATTGTATTATCTAGGCTAAGGCCTATATTTTTCTTTTTTTCTATCTAAAAGATTGTGTATATTTTAGACGTATTTCATTTCCTACATTCCTCAATTTGGATACATATGTATCTTAGTTTCTATCGTAATCTCCGTGTTTTTTTATAGTTACAATTGCGTATAGTATAACATATATAAATACTTAATTTTCTTTAAATCAGTTTTTTTTTCTTTCTGGTTGCAATTGTTTTCTCATAAAATTAATTTAATGCCCCTTTCTAATTGTATTTATCTCTCTATTCTTATTTTTATAATTCCTATGCTGAGATAATCCACTTGAGATCCCGTTGCTCATCTGTCATTAATATATTTTGTATGCTTTAGCTGTTTGGGTTTTAACAAAAATTATTTTTTTTATTTAAGTACTTTTGATATTTTTTCTTTTCTGGGGGTTTTGCTTTTTCTTTCTATACATGTAATTCTTTTTTTCTTTTTCTTTTTGTTATTTTTTCCAGTAAAATTACAAGTATAGTTGAGGAGATTTTATTTTATTTTTTAGTAATTTACATACTATTATTTAAGTTGTTGTATATATTGTTTGAATCTTTATTAAGTTAGTCTTTGGGCAAATGTGTATTTTTTCTTTTGTAACAGTTCATTATTGTTATTCTAAGGGAATATCGTCCCAGAATAAAGTTTATTTTCTATTTCTAAGTAGGTACTACGTATTTTATCACGACCTAAATATTCATATTATTTAAATTGTCATTTATATTCCGGGATGATAATATAGAAACGTTTCCTAGGATTTTATGATTCATTAACCTCTCCTGTGTACACCTCCATTTCCCCTTAATTTTTTTTAAAATAAATTTTCTATGATAAATTTGAAAAAATATATTTAATAAGTATTAGAATAAATATAGTTTATAGAGATTTTTACATAAATAGTTAGCTTGCGAAAACATTTTGTTTTTACCTTAAGGTTGAAGAAAATAAGAAATCAAAAATATTTTCCGTTTTTATTACATTTTTAACGGTTTAACATATTTTTCAACGGTTTTTAATATATATAAATTTATTTTTATATGTTCAATATTATATTTGCTCGTTTCACAATAAATACACATACTAAGAACTACTGCCATTATTTCTACTCGCCTTCTCCCTTCACCCTCCAATCGAAATGGAAAGTATGGGTCTAGTGTGACGAAAGAGCCCCCCCCCCCAAAGGCATCTATCCAATACCAACTTGATATACATAAAAAATTTTAACCTTCCAATTTTATTAGGAGGAGCTATGGAGATGCGCAATACTTTAAAAACGTGAAAAACTATTATAACAATAATATAAACCTTACAAGCGAAAATGTTTCTAAAGTTTAATATTATTGTTCTCCCTCGGAACCCCAACTCTAATTTGGCCCGACAGGCCAGCAGAAGCGACGGGGGAAGTCGAAACGAAGTGAGAAAAAAATTCATATATTAAACTGACATCTCTAAAATTTGCATAATCGTGTTATAGGGGTTCCAAAACTGATAGAAAACGCAACCCTATCTTCCACTGACGACTTACTATACTTACGACCGCGCATTATATAAAATAATTATATATATATATATATATATATATATATATATATATATATATATATATACATACATATGATACTGTCAATTTTGTGTTAACTATTAGGCAACCGTTCAGCTTTGGATTCCGCTTGGTATTAAGAACATTGTACCGTGGAACAAATGGTAACCTCACACCTGGTACAGGTGTTAGTAGGGGCAGTCCTCAGGTAGTGACAAGGCAGAAAATGAATGATTAATTGAGTAATATATTAATGGTCCCCACGAGATGTCTTTAGTTGAAGGTTATACGGGCCAAAAAAAATGTATCCAATAATTTACCACCTTATTCGTTTTTAATTGTTCCGTACAATTCTGGATATAATCAGTGTTTGCGATCAATTTAAACCTAATCTTGAAAAATTATTTGATAAATTGAGTTTAAATTGATTGGATTTCAGGATAATATTAAATAAAAGTTTTACATTTATTTATTTATCAAAAAAAAAAAAAAAAAAAAAACTGTACCGCTAACATCCCATGAAGGGTTATGGATTCAGAACAATGTGAGGAAGTACTGTTACAAAGCCAACGATAGTGCAGGGAGATGACGGACCAACATCACGCTTAACCGCCAGGTTTTCCCCCTTAATTAATTATATAATTAATAGTACCCACTTTATAGAGGCTGGGTTTGCCCTAGGAGGGTCTCCCGACCTCAGAGTCGACCCACGGCTGATGAAAAATTACTAGTCATCAGCCCGGATTCGAATCTTTCACCTTCAGCTCTGGAAGTCAGAGTTCACCTACTAACCTTTTCCGCTCCCTATTTGTTAATTCAAAAAAAACAGATAACGTTAAACGATATATTATTTACCTTAAATACAGCTATTATTTATCACCACTTTTTAGAACGACATTCTGGCTGAATAAGATTCTTTCAAATGAAATGTTAACTAACGAAAAAAAGAAGAGAAATAAGTAAATAAATTCCAGTCACATCGAAATTGATTAAAATATATCTTAAAATTGTATTTCAAACTCAGATATTTATATAACAGAGATATTTAAAAAAAAGTAATAAAGGAAGGAGATGGTCCGGGTTTGCGGTCATAAATAGAATAAATAGTGGTAAAACTATTTTATTGACGGCCGACGTTCGTTTCACTTAGAACATAGAGTTTCAGTTCTAAGTGAAACTCCTAGATGAACACACCTCCCTGATGAAGACCTGCAAAGTCGGGCCGAAACGTCGGCTTTCAATAAAATAGTTTTACCACTATTTAGCCTATTTATGACCGCAACCCTGGATCACCTCCTTCCTTTAGTAAAAAGTTATCATTTACATCTCTAAAAAATCAAAAAAGGATCAATTATCATATATATATATATATTAAATAGCAATTAAATATATATATTTGGAATGTAATATATATATACATAATAAAGGAAAAAAATATTTTTTTACTTAAAAAAATAATAAAACCTAAAGTGGGGACCATTTATGTGACCACAACAATCCAAGCAAAAAGTCTTCTTTGCAGGTAGGTCTCTTACATTGCTGACAAACCATTTTTGTCTTCATAATTTTCTCTCTAGTGCAAAGCAAATATTTGGCTTGTTTTTCCAACAGTAGTCGTTTATTTTTTAATTCCTAAAATTTCTTTTACGTTGCAACACACCGTTCATATCATCTCCTTCCTTTATAATGCAACGGTCAACTATTAAATATTCCAAAAAAGTAATACTTAAGGCTTAAAACAAACCGCACAGACTATAAGATTGTAGTCCGTGCTGTTAAATGAAATACATATAATTTAATTAGAAAAATATTTCTTTAGAATAAAAAATATTTTTTAAGCGATCGGGGAATAACATGAGTTATTTATATATATATTTGGAATAATTCTTGAATGTTCAACAAGTGTTTAAACAATAAGATGAAGAGAGGCACTGTATCATGATTGTACGTTCACATTAAACGTTATCCACTTTTTAAGATATTGGCCAATGATAATTATCATATTTTAGTCACTTATATATATGATATAGACATGAAAAAAATTATTTACTCAACGATAACTCACCAGTAACTGCTGGAGACCTTGTTGCTGCTGCTGCTGTAAACATACAAACATATCGTGTTAAGGGTAGATAAGTTACAAACATACATACAACATGTATAGACAAGATATATACAGACATGATATGAGGGAATTCTTACCCCAATAATGGCGTTGAGCTCAGTCATTGTAACCTGCTTGGCACGCTCAACCGCTGTTGCCACCTGCTGCTGGTGCTGAAACATAATCAACATATATTATGATTAACATCGATTTTAATTTAGCCAAAAATATATATTTATGCCAACTAGTAAAAGTCGAACCGTGGAAGAGTGAGGGAAATAGAACAGAGAAGTGAAGAAGTTAGGCACCCAATAAAAACTAGTCAATATCAGCCTGAATGAGAGGCGCTGGAATCTCCTAGAGTTCTGCCTTCCCTTCCACGAGTGGTGGGTGGGAAAGGCTTGGGTCGGAATCTTGAGTGAATGAATTTTGTATATATTGAATAAAAGCATGTGTGTAATTAAGTAGTTATTTTGATTAGTTTAGTTTATTTTAGCTTATATAAATTTACTTTTAGTATTATTTATTGTTCATTATGTATTATGATTTTGGTTTTATTTATTTTATATAGTGTGAATTAGTTACTCTTTCATCTCTGTTACTATTGTCCTTAGATGTGACAGACCGTAATAAATCTCAATAAAGACTTTCCGAAACAAAAAGTAGACCTACATATATCACAAGTTAAAAATTAAAAATATTAATTGTAATCTTAATTCCAGTAGCTGTTAGAAAAATTAAGCCGGATAGATTAGAAATTCATGTACTATAGGTGAAAGTGCTATGTTATTCCAAGACATAACAGCATAACACAAAAAAAAAAAAAAAAAAAAAAAAAAAAAATGCAAATAAGCAATGTTTTAAAGTATCAACGGAATGTGTCTATTTTAGAAACTTGAGGAATTGAATAAATATGTTAGAAAATTAGAAAAGATCTGTTTGATGAACAATACTCTTCATTATCCTTAAACATTTACAATTTTATGGCAAATTATTGATGACCTAATAGTAAGAGAAAATAAAAAAAAGAAAGAGGATATATTCAAAGTCAAGAATAAATTATGAATTATTCCTAAACTTTCAGGATTCGTTTCAAGAGATTAATTAAAAATTCTGAACTAACGACAATCCATGACAGAGCGATGCTTGACTCAGTCCAAGGTTTCTTCTGAATCAGATTTTTATCCAAGAGCGGCCATACTTCGGGATAGGCCGCTTTCAAAACAAACTTATCAAGAGGTTTGTTATCAAAGAGTTCCGAATCGAAACATTAAACGGCTCAGTGGTTTTCAGAAGTTTGAATATATTTCTAAAGAATTGGCGTAGGCCTTCAGCAGATGATGAATGTACTTTAAAGAATCTTATTCAAAACTCTGTCCTCACTACTTTTCTTCAACGCTAATTTAATCTGACTAGTTGGTCCGTGAGAATAATTGGCAGAAAATTTTGTTCAGTCAAGGAATAGCAAAATGATGTGGAAATATGAAGATCTTATTTATTATGCGAGGGAGGATACAATATTCCAATAATCATAATAGAACGAAATATTTATACATAATTGCTTTCCTTGGGCCCATTTTTAAACAATGGCAGGAAAAATAATATTCAAAATAAAGCCTCGATCATAAGATTTTCTAAATTATTAAAAAATATGAAATGTACAAAAAAAAAAATGCCATGAAGAAATAACAAAGTATATATCAGCCAGAAAAAAAAATGATTAAATATACCAAAAATAATGGACTATATCTTTGTTAATAATTGTCCCATTTTTACAATTATTTGTTTTATTTTGTAGGTAATTTAATAATATTTCTAATTACGATGAGTACAATCCAGAAAAAAATGCATACTTTTTGAGTTATTCACAAATAAAGTTTCTTTTCCCAAATAACGTTTTTCTCTAAGTTTCGGAGGGATGTGACCATTTTTCCCACCTGAAGTTGAAGAAGATATTAAAATGAGGGCTCAATCATTTGATTTGACGAAGAATTGACAAAGTTATGACGTTGCGAAAAAAAAAAAAAAAAAAAAAAAAAAAACCTTTCAGAAATAATTTATAAGAAATATATAAAATAAAGAATCCAATAAAGAAACATACAGAAATTTGGAAACAGTCGTCAGGATCGAAAGACTGAGGTTCTACGGGCACATGGTCAGGATGAATAGTGAAAGAATGAACAAAAAAATTTTTGACAAAGTTTGCAGCTATAAAAGTATGGAGGGATATGAAAAACCAATAAAAGAGGAACTAGACAGGCTAAAAGTCACGGATAAAGATTTGTTGGATAGAGAGCTTTTCAGAGAAAAACTGAAAGGAGTTGAAGGTTCTTGTAGGTGAGAGGGAGAGACGAGGGAGAAAATGGACTAAGGAACAGTCCAGGAGGATGAGAGAGTATTGGTGTAAGAGGAAGGCTGAGGGTGTGAAGAGAAAACGGAAATGGTATTTGCGTGGTCCTTGCTGACCGGTTCGTGGAAAAAAAAAAAAAAAAAATATATATATATATATATATATATATATACAAGATAAAGAATAAAAATTAAAAGTTCTTGGAAGTAATCAATTGAAAATAAAAGTATCACATATTCGTGAGCTCTTTTCTATATAATTTCATACGCACACTTAATATAATATATGATATATTTTGGAGATGGAATAGTATAAGAGAGATAGTGAGAGAGGGAAGACAAAGACAGAGAGGAAGGGTATTGATGTTGGACGAGGAGGCCGGGAGATGATGCCTTTGTCGCCGCCACAAAGCAGCCAGCCCTCGCCCATTACTTAGGCTCCCTCAGCTGTTGCAATGGGGTCTTCAACAGATTAGTAACTCCCCTGCATGCTTTTAATGGAGATTAATACAGCTCTGTACTGGGGCAAGGGGGAATATCTCAGATCCGCCAACCACCAATGCATTGTCCACTTATAACATATTTATTAAAGTATATATATTTTTTACAAATACATGGCCCCACATAAACCTCAATGAATGACCAATGGTTGGGAATAGAACACTGTACAAGAATCGTAAACTGAGTTTTCTACACTCTTTAAAAAATTGAAATTCCAAAAAATACTAAGAAATCTCTAATGATATATGGCTATGAGATCTAGACACTAACCAGCACCCTAGAAAGACGTATTGAAAGATTTGAGAAAAAATGCCTCCCCACGATAACAAAATCGATCTCGGATGAGAGTACTAACGCATAGATGAGAAGGACCTATAAAGAACTGGCCAAGCAATATATAATGATATGAAGGCAAGGAAGTTAAGATGGGCGGGGCAGGTAGCTCTGAGCAATCCATCAGTAAGCCTCTACACAACAATGGATGCCCCAATAAGAGGCAAGAGACCACGTGGAAGGGCAAAAACCAGATCAACAAAGAGCATGGAGATAATTATAAAGAAATGTTCTTAAAGAATCTTATTCAAAACTCTGTCCTCACTACTTTTCTTCAACGCTAATTTAATCTAACTAGTTGACCCATGAGAATAATTGGCAGACAATTTTTTTCAGTCAAGGAATAGCAAAACAATATGGAAATATGAAGATCCTATTTATTATGCGAGGGAGGATACAATATTCCAATTAACATAATAGACCGAAATATTTGTACATAATTCTTTGGCAAGGCCCATTTTTAAACAATTACTGGAAAGGTAATATTCAAAATAAAGCTTTGATCATGAGATTTTCTAAATTATTAAAAAATATAAAATGTACAAAAAAAAAAAAAAAAGCCTTTAAGAAATAATAAAGTATATATCAGATAGATAGATAAGATAGATAGACAGAAATGGGGAACACTGGTTAACTCTGTAAAAGAACAACAAGCTCTGTAATGCTAACAGATTAAAAAAAAAAAAAAAATACATCGCTACTTTTAGTACAAAAGGTGGTATGTAAGTATTTCACATGATTATTTTCTTTGCGCTAAAGGTGACATTTTGTAGTCAGTCACTAACTGCTTTAAGGAGTCTTTTTTTTTGGATCTTCCCCTTCCTCGCCATTAAGGCTATACGGGGTTTTCCCGAGCCAGAGGGTGTGGGCGGGGATCTAAAAGATGCCTTGGCACCGGGACGGGAACTCGTGACTATTTTTATATCATATATCAGGTTGCCGGGCAACGGTGGTGCTGTGCACACGGGTTAGCCCATTCAGCCACCCCCCCCCACAGCTTTAAGGAGTCTGCTAAATAGGAAAATAGCAGAGGAAAATAAAATATAATATAATACTAAAATAAATCATAAAGAAATAATAGATTTTTTTATGCTCTTCCCCTCCAAAAAAAACTCAAATTTTACAAATAACCTTTTGCACTAACACTAACGATATACATTTTTTTACACTACAAAAGATTTATGAAAAGGAGTTGGTCGGGAACGTGGTCAAATTAAATACTATATATTATAATAGTATTTTATTGGTTACTCCAACGTTTAGATCCACTTTGTATGTCTTCATCAGGGCTACGAAATGTACAAAATTAAATTGGTGCAAATTAAAAAATAAAATAAATGAATTATTAGTAGTTATTAAATAAATACCAATTAATTTATTTTATTTTGTATCGTTTGTAGCCCTGATTGACCTACAGATTGGGTCGAAACGTCGGTGTAACCAATAAAATACAATTTTAATATATAGTATTTAATTTGACAGCACGCCGGCTAACTTCTTTTCATATTATAATCAAGATCAACCCAACCATCTTCATACCATTATAAAAGTATATATATATATATATATATATATATATATATAAAAGTACAGTCAAACATATTAATTTATTAATTACGTATAATGTAAATAGAGAAACTGTTTTAACACTATTTTTAACATTAAGTAACTTATCCATAGATTTGCTTATTTCCCGGAAAATGTAAAGAATTTTATTAATATATTATTTTTATGTAAAAGTATAATTACTGAAGATACATTTTTAAGATCGTTAAACCCTATAAGGTGATAATTAAAAAAATATATATATTAATGATAACTTTTGCGAATTACTTCTTGTTAATAAAAAATCTTGTGCAAACCTGGCTAATTGAATAAATAATTCATTCTTAATCGAGTCTTTTAAATATTTCAAGAAATCGATACAAGCACCTGAATAATCAAGTATACAACTCTTTATTTATAATTCTCGCGAAGCCTTTTTGCAACAGAGGCCTGTCATCAATATTGAAGGATTCAAAAGCGAGTGTGAAAACATTAGCGAAGAAAACCCACTGAAATTTTCACGGAATTATAAATTTTAACGTATAGATTTGTTATTGTTATATCAATTATTTGAATTTGTTAAATGTCACAAAGGTGATCATAAATTTTGTAACACACGCATGCGAACACAGTGAATACACAATTACCCAGAAATAAATCCAAGGATTTCAATAACTTATATTTATAAACAACGAAGTTGCAAATATATTGAGTTATTTTAATTGAGCTTGACGAGTCACTATACACAATAATTTAAGCTTTGTCATAAAAAATTTAAATTGTATTGTAATATTACGTTTTTAAAATATTCTATTTGTTCAACATTTGAACCTACTGCAACTTCGAAGGAAAATAAATTCAACAAAAAATAACCTTACATAAATAAACTACCACTCGGAGAAATTATATAAGCCTTTATATAACTTACTTTATTTTCAAAATTGTTTTTTATAGCTTTCAGTGAAAGTTTTAGTGGTATTTAATTCACAAATTGATTGGGAAAACCTTAAAAAAAATAGATGAACGAACTTTAATGAAAAATAGAAAAATAATCATAGAATTAATTATAAATTTAAAATATGTATATTAACTTACCTCTTGAGCTAAAAACGGCAAAACCTGAGCGATTATAGTATTTAATCTTTTAGCGATTTCAGTCTAAAACATAACAATCAACATAAATAATAATAATAATAATATTATATATATTTTTTTTTACGAAAGATATATTTAAAACCTACCTGTTTGTGCATTTCTACATTTAACCCGTATGACATTTCATAATACTGAAAGAAAAAAAATAACGTAACATGAAAATATGTCAGTCATAACATTTATAATTACAAAAAAATAAATAAAACATTATAATAAATATATAAATTTACCATAACATAATGCCTTTGCATCTCAGTCTTATCACTTGCTAACTTTTCGCACTCCAGTTTTAACCTAAAACAAAAAATAAATAAAATAAAAAAATATATTTTTTTTAATGAAAGTACATATTTTCTAATTATATTTTAATCTGTTTACGCCTAGGCTTATTATAAGGCATCATTTTCAGAAAAAAAATTAGCCGAAAAAAATAGTTAAATTATTTTTTGTTTGTTGATGTTTGTTTTATTTGTTACAGGTTTCTTCTCTTGGGAATGGCCTAAGGGCTGAAACGTTGGTATAGAAAAATAAATAAAGTAGGAATTTTGTGATCGAATTGTTTGTTTTTATTATTACTAATAAAGTGATATCCTAACCTACAAGTTTATATATATATATATATATATATATATATATATATATATATATATGTATTATTTAAATTATCTTCAGTTTCTGTGGTAGAATCCTATGTACCATTCCAATAACCAGAAGTCAAATAATTTTTAAAAAAGGTTGTACCAGTGTGAAATTCTTCTATCCAATCAAAATTTCTTATACTATGACGTTGATTTGATTAAACGCGTCTTTCTGGAAATTTAACGTGATAATTCATTTTTGTAAAATTTTAAATTGTTTAAATTGTTTCACCGAATGAGTTTTTAAGTTTTTAGTAGAAGAAATACTATTTAAAGCTATATTAAGGATATGTCGTAATGTTTTAATATTTCAAAAAGTAATTAAACTAATTAATACGCTGAAACTGTGGGTTAAATATAAGAAGAACACAAATTAATAAGGATAATGAATTTATTTAAATATATTTGAGAACCTTTCATATAATTAATTCTAAATTATTGATTGTATGATGTCGCATGTAACAATTTATCACGTTTATTCTATTAGTGCTAAATATGACATTTTTTAGTATGCTGCTGTCATAAGTAGTCTGCTACGATAGAAAATAGCAGAGGAAAAAAATTTAACTAATAAAGCATAAAGAAATAATCAGTTTTTATGCTCTTGTGTAAAAATAACTCAATTTTTACACACGCTCTTTTGCACAAGCAGTAGCGACATATTTCTTTTAAAAATAGTATATCGAATAATATAAATTGTAATTGTAAATAGATACGATACTACTGTAAATATGTATATAAATTATTAGTTCATTCTTCATTATTTTTACTCCATTTTGTTTTATTATTAACTGATCAAAATTACTACTACAAAACTAAGACTATTCAATTACTCTGTATTTTTATTTATGTATCTCTGAGGCTCCTTAGCCCACATTTCTGTCTTGCTGTATTATTCTAAAGAGACTCATCCCAAAATAAATAAAGTATTATTATTATTATATAATGCATGTAAATATTCTATCAATTGATGGATTCCATTGACGGGATTGGCGTTAAGTTTAGAATATAGTCCAAGCGCTTGAGCAGCGATTCATTGTCATTTTCCCTGAACCACCTTGAAACATGTCCTCTAGTACATATATGGTAAACGATATCACTATCAAAAAATTATCTTTATTAATTGTTTCAAAAATTGTTTTTATTATTGATTACTACCGTAATCAATGACTATTAAATTATATATTTTATAATATATAATTTATATATTCATACACTAAATTATAAACTAAATTTCTTACGGTCGAGAAGTTCAGAGTAGGCTGAAGAGTGAGTAATGAACCGCTTTGAAGCCATGAAATTTAGACGGGACATGTTTTTGGTTGGGAGGGGGGAGAGAGTTTGACTTCAAAGGCCGTTTAAATAGTTTTAATACCTCGCCTCCTCCCCCCTCCATTCACCTGAGCAGGATTGCGTATCAACTTTTATGACAAAAACTTTAAGTGCTAAGGATTAAAAGAAAAGAAATTAAAAAAGTTTTAATTAAGAACTAAATTGTCAATATTGGTGTATGGAATATTACCGCTTGGGGTGCTTAGAAATATCTATACTTTAAATTTGAAATCGATTGAAATGAAGAAAAGTCATGGTCAACGTGTTTAAAGGTGCGTTTAGACATTTCACAAACTATGGGAAACACAATTATCTAACTTGACTAACAGCGTAACTATTGACAATAGCTACTAAATTAAACTATTTTATTATATATTAACTATTATCTTATATTTCTCTTGATACTGATAGCAGATGGACAATATCAAAAACAAGAAACAAAAATACTAGCATTGTGAAATAACCATTTATATATTTATTTCTCACGTAGTTTGTAAAATGTGTAACGCACTTTCCACACATAGCTCCACATAGACAATTTTTAAAAACATGTCCTGGCGTTCGTTTTTCTAAAAAAACAAACAAAAAATAAATAAATATTTTTTGAAGACAATCTATTACTATGATATTGAATATTTAATAGTTGACCGTTGCATTATAAAGGAAGGAGATGGGCCCGGGGTGGCGGTCATAAATAGGCTAAATAGTGGCAAAACTATTTCATTAAAAGCCAACTTTGTTGGTCTTCTTCAGGGCTAGAACGAACAATATACAAAAAATATAGAGGATTGTGGAAGTTACAAAATAGTTAGAAAAAAAAAATTATGCATAAGATTATTAATCTCTCCCGTATATCTGTAGTATATTCACATTTGCATATATTATATATTACACTATAATAATGGTAACAATTATTACCATCTATTTACTTCAGTTTAGGATCTTGTTACTTAGCTTACTCTGTTTATATTTTATTGTACAGTTTATAATTTTAATAAGCTTATTCACATTGTTTATCTTTTTTTTTTTTCATAATATTATGTAACTTCCACAATTCTCTATATTTTTTTTATCTTGTCCGTTCTAGTCCTGAAGAAGACCATCAAAGTCGGTACAAAACATTGCCTTTTAATAAAATAGTTTTGCCACTATTTGGCCTATTTATGGCCGCTACCCCGGACCATATCCTTCCTTTATTACTATGATATTTTATCGACAAAAAAGGTCCCGAGGCCATCTTCTTTTCAGGCGCATCGGAGGGATTTAAGGAATAGAAGAGGAACACCCAGTATATACATACAAAATAAAATAAAATATATATATATATAGCTCAGGTAAAACTTGAGAGATTTGTTCTTGTATCATATATATAATTTCTTTTAAAATCCGCTAAATATGTTTAAATCATCACAAATATACACTTTATTGTTCTGTTTAAATTTTGTACAATAACACATTATGGTAGAGTCATCCCCACGAAATGATTACAGCTAAGATAAATGGTTCGTAAACAATGGGGCTGGAATGGAAATGACACACACAGCTTTCCGCAAACAATTAATTTTAACGTCAGCTGATAAATTAACTATAGCCGGATCAAAGTCCCATTAGTAAGATGCACTAACAAAGGGACAACGAGCTGGTTTAGGGAGCGCTTTCGTTCTACCGGCCGTACCTATTTGTATCGATTAAAGTCATCAGGAGCAATTATTAAACGAAAAATATGAACAATTGTAATTATAACGATTTGTAGACATAATTGACCGTAGGTTATATACAGTGGAAAAGTGGCTGGAATATGTATAGAAATAAAAAACTGAACAAGAATTATAAATATACTGGGGATGGCCATAGATAGTCGATATTGTAGAAATATCGATGTTTTACCATCGATAGTTTCTACTTTATAAAAAAATAAATAGAACTATCTTGAAGGAAGTTAGTCGATTGTTCTACATATCAAGGATGGTAAATGTTCAGGAAGCATTCTTTTCAAATTTTTTTTTATTCATGCCAACGTTTCAACCTAAACATGTCAGCTCAAACCACGCCCTGAAGATGACCCACATGTTTGGTTTGAAACGTTGGCATAAATAAAAAAAATTTAAAAAGACTGCGTCCTGAATATTTATCACCCTTAAACAGAACTATCGTTTAACGCTAGAAATTATATATGAATTTGATCTTTAGAAAAAAAATATACTCATCTTTTCATGTTTCATATAAAATGTATTGCGTAGTAGAGAAAAATATTGATTTTTTCAATAATATCAATTATTAATGGCCATTTTAAGTAGAAGAGTTGAATAACACGCGTGGCACCCTTCTCACTCAGTTAACTTAACGAGCCCAAATTTATTAGTCAGAATCTTTTCAAACCAAGGCCTCGAATTGTCAAAGAAATCTATGTAGGATGGAAATAAATTAGCACTTCGCTGAATCCGAATGGAGTAAAAACTGGAGAATTAAAATAAATTCCAATAAATCACATCAAATTAAATTTATCCTTCGCCGTAAACCTATGACCTCCTGTCCTACAGTATTCTTTAACAATTCCCCACTTATCCCAGTTGAACAAATCCGTTACCTAGGACCCCACCTGGACAAACGACTCACATGGAATCCTCATACTAGACTGAAACGACAAGAAACTACAGACTACTCCAATACTTACTAGACAAGCGCTCTAAGCTTTCGATCAATTACAAACGACTCATATATATGACAATAATAAGACCTATTTGGACTTACGGAATTGAACTTTGGGGCTGCACTAAGCCATCGAATTCCTCTCGTATTCAATCCTTACAATCCAAAATCCTTCGTAAAATCCTCAACGCTCCTTACTTTGTCACAAATAAAATCATCCATAAAGATCTTAATGTTCCATTTGTTTCCGATTTGGCCCAATCCAGATACCTATCCTTCCATTACAAACTCCAGAGCCATCCGAACCCACTCGTTTCAAACCTTGTTTCCTCCTCGATCCCTGATAACTCTCCGAGGTGTCTGAAAAGGCCTCGTGATCTACTTATGTAAATATATTATTAGAGTGCTGCCAATGGGTAGTTTCTCAACAAGCGTTTTCATGTGATTGTATTATTACTGTGTGCACATTTACTAGATGTATTTTTTTTTTGGATACAGTTGTAAATATCAATGAATAAAAAAAACTAAGGGGGTAGAATTCATATTTCTATAAATTAATTTAAAGATGAAAATAACATCTTTTTTGATGCGCCTAAGTGCTAGAGAATCGATATTGAGCCTTCGACATTCCATCCTTATAATATACTGTTATAATGGCGCAGAACCAGTCAATCGTCAAAATATCAACGCAAGCACTATACTACTTTCGGCAGTGCCAGATGGCCCTGAAGAAGATCTACAATGTAGGTCGAAACTTTGGAAAATACAATAAAAAATGCTATTACATAAAATAGTATTATGTATGATATAATGATACAAATGGCACTGATAACTTGTTCATCATAACGATTTGTGCCAATGAATACTCTTAAGCTCAAACACTGAGATGAGGTTCTAGTATCTAGATCCTTATCAGGAGTGACGCGTCCAACATTTTGCGATAAGGTCCAATATATGGCGTAGTAAACCAAAACTATCATACCGGCAATGATTACCTATAATATCAACATGGCGGGGCTTGCTGAAGTTATCTTCGTATTCAGGTTATACCCTTCAATAATATTAAATTAAATGACATTAGATTACATCTTGAGTTTCTCATCAAATATACAATTCAATTAATTAATAATTATCAAAGGGGGAAAATAATTGCACGTCACAAGCTATATATATCAGAGACAATCAAACAAATTATATATCATGATATTATATTAGCATTTACTAATTTATAAATAATATTAGATACATACAAGGTATTTTAAATATTTTTGTTTTTAGTAAAAAGTTTGTTTTCAGATTAATATAAAACAATTCATTCCAGTTCATAGAAAAAAAAATAAAGCTTTTTAATAAATTATTGTGGTTATTTTTTATTCTAAAAAAGAGGCACTAGGGACGACGGAATATCAAGTCACACTGTTTTTGTTTTTTTTTACATAACTAAAGATTTATCTCATCATATTCCATAACAACCTCAACGTAATTATTATACACTCCCTTCCTTACTTTCCTCTACTTAACCTTAATCAATAAACGTCCCATCCATTTTTCCTCTACAGACAAAAACCTAGGAGTAACCTTTGACCAGAACCTCTCCTGGAATAACCATATCTCCTAGATTACCCGAAAATCCATAACTGCCCTTAAACAACTCCTAAGATTCCGTGATTGTATTCCTCTAAAAACCAGACAGCTCCTTGTATTCCCACACGTCGACTACGGCTGTTTGGTGTATGGAGGGCTATCCGCCAGGCTAGAAATGAGACTGAAGAGACTCATGAATTGCTTCATAAGATACATTTTTGGGATCCCCAGGCATTCACATGTTTCTCTCTGGTACATTTCTCTCGAAGTTGCTTTATCCTACTTCGAGACAACAATTTACGCTCCACTATCCACTCTCTCAATCTCAATCTCAATCTCAATCTACAGACTTATATATCCCCTCCCATAAAACTTCCTTATGGAACTCACTTCCTACCTCCATGCGTCAATCCTCGTCCACAAATTCCTTCAAACAACTCCTGTTCCAACACCTACTCCACATTCAAACTTCCTCTAACATGTAAAATTACTTGCATCTGTACACTGTTTAATTTCAATCTATTGCACAATTGAAATAACAATTAACAGTAAATTAGTTTGTATTTTTATTATTATGTCAGACTAAGACCCATAAATTTGTAACTGTTATTATTCTTGGGGGACAGTAGTCCCAGAATAAAATTATTTTTTCATTTCATTTCATACCCTTAAAGCTTAATACATAAGGCAGTTTTACTGAGAGTGGGGTAACTGTAGTCGAGTTAGAGGGTGATAATAAAATATCCCGAATAATCAGATATTTTATGAAAAACAGAACTTAGCCGTTAAGCCGGTTCACTCACCTGTAAATGGTGTTATCAAAAACAAACTTTATTTACATTAAAAAAAAATGTCCTAGTTTATTATCAAGCTATTGTTAATTGTCTCAATTATACCTTTTTTTTAGTTATCGCCTCTATTCAACAAAATCTGTGACTTGTTTAAAATAATACAAAAAATAAATTTTCTATTTTGAGTAAAATAGGACCATTGTTTATGCAAACTTTTTTACAGCTATTGAAGTCTGTTATCATCCATTTAAATATTTTCTTTGTGGCAACGTTTTTTACCGGAAATTCAATTCCACCCTGTTTTAAAATAATTATACTCTATAATTATAGTTTTCAAAAAAATCTCAAATATAAACTTAACCTCTGGTTTAAAAAAAAAAACCTGATCTAAGTGCATCCAAAATTTTCTAAATAGCTTACAAATAGCCAATCAACAATATGAGCTGGGAGTAGTAACATAAATTGGGTTACCGAAAAATCTCATCAGTGAAAGTGAACGGTCGATTGGAAATTATCTTGAATCTCAGATTGCAACGAATTCTTTTTACATAATTCACCGATGGTCAAAAATTGATTTATTAACTCATTTATTCATTCGGTTTAGTTACGCATATTTTAATCTAAAAACAAGCTAAGGTGTGTGATTTAGACCACACGATAGTAGTGAAAATATCAACAAGACGAGAATAATATTAAATATAAATTATAAATAATAGTTCATTATAGCGAGGATCAAATATTGAACGATTCCCATGCTTACAATATGCAGGTCCGATTTTAGTTTCTAAAATATTTTAATCCATATCTTCTATAAAACTCGTTATCATTTGGTTTTCGACACTATTTTTTTCCTTTTCGCCTCCTGACACGGCGACGAGTTAATATACAATTTTGAATAGTAGCCCATTACAGAGAGGATGAAATGCTGAAAAATTCCCTTGCTTACATTTACAATTACTTTCAGTCTGATTTTTTGTTTATGAGATATTTTAATCGATTTGTAAAAACACTTTAATTAGTCGACTTTACTCGAGCGTTACACATCATAGATCTGATGGCTCACTCTAATTCATTCTCCACAAAAAAAGGTTCATCAGCTCATAAGCGATTTATCTATATCAATTTATGAGGAAGTCGAGAAAAATCTATAACAGAGATCGTCGTCTGGGGTTTTATAATATAATTTTGTTCGATTTATTTTCTAGTTGTCTGAATCATAATTTTTTCAAGTTATTGTTATATCCTTTATTCTGAAATGTTATTAGAGACTTTAATTTTATGCGTTTAGCTCCTTTTTTTTTGTAAAAATAATATCCAAATGATACTCTATTTGTATTAGTTTTATTTAATAATTGCCATTTTACTTTTATTTTTATTGCTTTTCCAATTTGCATAACATATTTAATTTCTTTACCTGCATTAGATACATAATGCTGGAATATGTGCTAAATGATTTAATAAAACGTAAATCACCATAAAACCATAAATATTAATAATTATAGATTTATTTTAATATTTTACTAAATAATTTTCTACATTAATAAATACCAACTTCATAAAACTATTTTTAGATTCATTCTATTCTTATGTTTAATTTATTTTTATTTGAATAACGGTAGAAGAATACTATTTATGCAATGAGTTGCTAAAATGCTGCAGTTTCTGGTAACAGATATGTTGCTGGTAGATTAGAATCCAAGACAACAACAGAGAGCTCTCAACATTATCAACCACTTGTAGAACAAAATGTTTTCTCTTATAAGCCAAATGCATAGTATAAACATACTATGTTCATTAGAATTCTATAATAGCCATTAGGTTTAAAAAAAAAAAATTAAATTTTTAAGATAAAGGCAATTAAACTTCCATTTTTTCTTTCATTTTTTTTTAATCACATCTGACGTTTCGGGATAATTTTCCCATCTTCAGAGATTCGTTCATATTTACTTGACTTTGTAATGTGGCACCAATTGTCAAAAATTACAATATCTGTCATATCTATTTTTCTATAATACTTTTTTTGGTATTACACATTCATTTCCTATATGTAACTATATCAACTTGGTTATTTCAAGTTCCATTATTGTTTCTTTTCAAAAAATTAAAGAAATTATTAAACGTTTTTGTACAATTTAACTCAAATTTCTTATGTGAATATATTTGTGCTAGGTATTGAAAGTTAATCCATAAAAATTACATTAGGTCCTAGATATTTTAAATCTTCCTCAATCACTTTCTAAGAAGTTCAGCTGATAGAAGAAGACGCATCCTAATGGAACACGGAGTGTTATGTTCATTCGTTAGCAAAAGTACAGAACTTCATTTGCATGGGAGATTATAAACTATTTATTTTTACGGGAAACGTTAATAGGGTTTTCTCCGAGCCAGGAGGGGAGGCGGAGGATTAATACCGGAGTTAAATACCGGCACCAGGACTCGAATTCGTAATCTTCGACCATAATCATTATTCAACATATGAGAAAAATATTGATTAATTTGTATGTTTCCAAAAATTGATTTTCAACTCATACATATTCTTACATACACTTTTAATATATACTTTCAATACAAAACAGTGAAGTACCATTTGAGATACTGTGAATAACCATTTGGGTTATTCGGAAATAAAATTCTGAATCCACCAATACTTTTTTTCAAAAAAATATTTGAACCCACTTTGATCCTTCGGTCGGAAATTTTTTTTAAATTTCAACATTGTATTCATACTATAGCTGTATGTCAAATGCAAATTTGTCATAATAGAGCTCTTCTAATAAATATCTTATCGGACATGATTATTTTCGATGATTCTTTTATTTATTTTTTTTAATTTTCTAGATAATTCAGGAAACTTTAAAATACTCCTAAATTTAGTGAAACAAAAATTGTGTACTTTTTGTGTTATTCACAAAACAAATTCTGAATCCATCGTTGATTTTTTCAGCATCTACTCGGGGAAGTATGTTATCAGCATAAATTAAGAAGGCTTTAAGGAGAAGACTTTGGCTAAGTTTAATTAAAATCGTTACATCAGTTTTCCAGCTTCTATTTCGAAACGAAAGGCCGTATGGTAATGAAATGTATATAAAAACAATTCTGAATTTGATTGCGATGTTAAATAAAAATTTCAAAGCAATCGGTGAAGAACTTTCTGAGATTAGCGGTTTTGAACAAACTAATATTTACATTTTTATTTATGTTAACTGTTTTTGTTTTTTTAAATTGATAACCCTCAAGCTCGCCAATGGCTACTAAACAAAAAAATAAAGAAAATAAGTTGGGGAAAAGAAGAGAAATATGTATTGATTGGACTGTCTCTTTATACAATTTACTTTGTACATCTTTGCATATTTATACAATAATAATTATACTAAATGTATAAATTAAAATAAAACTTATAATATAATCAAAAATAAACTCACGTATGGTACTGGGCTTGCAAAAAGTTGAATTCCTCTTTTATTCTTTCGCAGGTTTCTGCAATCGTAAACTTGAGCTGCCCCCCTTGCCCAGCGCTTCCCTGCAACAAATAAATTACATAATAATTATTATAAATAAATAAATAAATATGGTATTTTGAATAATAAATGTAAAACTTAAATTTAGCATCTAATACATTACACGAAACGTGTAGCATAAAATCTTTACTTAAAAATAACCTCAACCAGGGATGGTTCGCATGGCCGGGCCTCTAACTCCACTTGAATGTTCCGTCTTACTTTGAAGTATACCTTCATGAATGTATACTTTTAAGAAAATCAATGAAAAAGAACTCCGTTTAGCCGATATGATTGCAGATTCGCTTCTCTAAAACAATAGCTGCTGTAAACAGTCCCTTTACTTACTCGATGCTTGATCAATACTTAAACGCGTTTTCCTATCAATCTGAAAGAGAAGAAGGTACATCAAATTGACAGGAAGGAGACCATTTTAATTAAGTTTCATTCTTTCTAGTATTCTTTCTTAAAGAAACGACTATGGATACCACCTCAAGTCGGTAGAAATAGTGTACCGGGATGCGTATTTAGTTTACAAAAGATTAGCTGTTGTCAAAGATGTAACAAAGATTAGTCTATTAGTTTTCTGATTGAATAATGTCCTTTTTAGTTTAATGTAATTGAGTATTACAACAATCTCTCCCATAGACACTAGTTATAGGTAAGTAGGATGACTATAAGTACTAAAAATTTAAAATGAAAAGAAGTAAAACAACAATAAATAATAATCAAAACGTATATACAATAAATAAAATAAAATAACCTAATAATATGAAGTATCATATATCAAGAAACAAATATAGTTTCGAATTTGTCTGCCATAGTCAAATCTGAATGATATCATCTAAAATTGTTAATCCGATTTTTATGAAATTACAAGAGGCAATACCTAGATGGTCCCAATTCAATGTCATCAAATTTCATCTCCTTTCACATATAAATGTATTTTATTATAAAACATTTTAAAACCAACTCTTCTCAAACTAGGAGATTACGTAAAAAAATGACACTTTACCAATTTTATCAAATTTCATGCACTACTTACGCTTACATACGCGCTAACATGCTTCCCTTAATACGACTATATTTTAAAAACCACACGTTATATTTGACACAAAACTGGAGAAAAATTAGGAAATGGTAAAAAAAATGATCAATTGGGTATCAATTTTGATTTAAGTCCATCCATTACTTTCAAAACATGTTGATAATTGTTGATGGGTGGATAATTCAATATTGAATTCAACGAATTAGGTGTGTTTCCCTCGTTTCGACGATCATTTTCTAGACAAGATCGCTTCAATAATGACCTAATCTTATTCCGAAACGACGTACCATAAACCTTGAAAAATTAGTTGTTATAAAAACAGTATAAATTGTAAGGAATCGGAACTGATTCGACTTGGCAGAAGTAATTTTTATTTTATTATATGACTTTCAATTAAATGTAGAGAAACAAGGGATAAAAATGTGCCCTAAAAAGTTAAACAACAGTGATTATATGAGTAATTTGGTCCGCGGCCACATCTTGTCATAAAAAAATTTAAAAAATCTATAAATGATATCTCAGTTGTGAAATGGGCTCTCTAAGAGATAAAAAAAATACAATAAATGTTAAAGTAACCTCTCATTATTTGCTAAATTTCATATTTTTAAACTTCAACATGTAATTAAATAAACTTTCGCGGGGCGTAGTTTGGAGACTCCTGTTTAAACTAAACATGACTTGTTTGGGAGACTTTTATTGGTTTTCTCATATTTCCTACTCTTACCACTCAAAACGATGTAAAATAATATTATTCCTTGATAAAGTATAGTTACTTGGTCCAAACAGTTGAACTAAGTCAATCTATATCCGGAATCATGTACGTAGTAATATGAAATTATGAATTTGGTAATAAAAACTTAAGTGCAGTTAACAATTAATCAAAACGATTTAATTTTAATGATATCAATCCAAAAATTATATAACCCTATCAAAAAGTAAAGTCTATTGAGATTGCTACTACGGTGGGACTTTTTATTTTATTTTGAGCTCTTCGCCAAAAGACACCCTGTTAAAGAAGTCAGAGCGAAAGGGAGCCAGAGAATAAAAGGAAAACGGGGACAGTTTCGGAAAAACAGGAACTGGAATTGATGGGAATCCTTCCTGGAAGTATATCGCTTTTCCGGGGACAAAACCATTTCCACCTCAATCCAGCGGGGTTGATCAAATAATTCAGATATCTCTGAGGACGAGAGTGACCCTAGAATGTTCTCGAGAAATGGAATCAGTATACTGAGAGGGTATGCAATTGGACTATCGACATGGTTTCCAGGAAATAAAAATAATTTCGCGCCTCGGTATCGATTTCGAGAGACATGTTTGCGAACCTTTTAGTAATTTATTTATAAATTTCCAACTAACGAAACACTTCTTTAACACCAATTCATATAAGTTTTCAAACATGAAAGTCGATTTGGAACTGTGAAAATACTAAAAATTGTGCATAAAATGGTAGTGGAGTTTAAGAAAATATGTGACTCACAACACCCATTCGCCAACAACAAATAAATTAAAGGGGCTCTAGTAGTTGGCAAAACCTTGAAAACCTAGAAAAAAAAAATTGCTCCAGATCAGAGCTTCATTTTTATCGATTCGTTCGGACTGAATCGAATAATCTCTAGATGTTATTGTCCCTCTTGAGATCAGTTTAGAACTTCAGACTTAGATAAGTTGAGTAATATAGATGTCAGCTCTTTGACACTAACTTAATTATTTTAAATTTTCAAGGACTTAATGCTCCCTACTCTGTTACAAAGAAAACCATTAATAATGACCTTTATGTTTCAGGTCTGGCCCAATCCAGATAAATATCCTTCCATAATAAACTTCAGAATCGTCCTAACCCTCTCGTTTCTAACCTTGCTTCCTCTTCAATTCCTGATAACCCTTCGAGGCGTCTGAAAAGAAGATGGCCCCGTGATCTCCTAATGTAGACATATCATTAGAGTGCTACCATTGGGTAGTTTCTCAACAAGTGTTTTCACGCCATTATACCCATATGTTCAAATTTACTTAATGTATTTCTTTAATAAAGTTGTAAATATCATTAAGAAAAAAAAAAAAAATTCAAGGTCCTAACACAGGGAGATTCTATAAGTGCACAATGCCATCGAACAACGCAAAAAAATATTGCTATCAGTAAGACTTTAACTCAAATTTACACCCCTCCCCATTTATATTATCCTTTAGCTAAAAATAAAAATGTAGAGATAGGTTTGAAATCCATAGCCTTATTTTTGCTTATATGGGCCGAAATGTTGTGTGTGTATATATATATATATATATATATATATATATATATATATATAGAGAGAGAGAGAGAGAGAGAGAGAGAGAGAAAAGGAAAGAAGGCGAGTATCTACCAAAACCAAGATCAGAGGCTTAGGCTTACACAACATACTCAAATCTGAAAACGAAAAACTTTTAAATCAAATACATTCAGGATTATAACTAAACTCCATGGTACGTCACAAACCTTCGCATACCAACGGCTAACAACCACATACGAACACACAATAACAGTTTTCACGATAACTTAAAAGGTATATACTAACTTACTCAAGTACAAGATATGAGTACAATTAACATGCCCGGAAACCCACTTAGGATGCTCAAAAGAAGTCAGATGAGGGATCTCCACGCTTAAAAAGTAAAATGAAATCAAGATAGGAATATATGCCGCTAGGCATTCCTCTCCCTCACACCGATCAAGCCACCAAAAGTATTCTTCCCGACAGCATTTTCAGTTATTGTCAGTACTTCTGACAGGTATGGTGAAGAAATTTAGTTTTTAAAAGGGGGCATATGAAACAAAGTTAAAATAGATCAGCATCTTTCTCTTTCCATGCAGCGAAAATCTATCATTTTTTAAGGAAAATTCAACAAATACTGAGAATTCAACGAATAGACTATTTAAAGGAAAACTAAATAAAATGTTGTGAAATGAAGGAGATAAAAAAAAAAAGAAAAAGATATAGGATTTATTCTATAAAGCATTCACGATTTTCCATTAAATGAAACAGGGAAAAGGATCAAGGTTTTTCTATCAAACGGAGAAGTAATTTTGCCCATCAGTTCTGTTTTTAAACTATTTTTACATCAAAGGGAGGCCAGGGTTTCACGTCCCGTGTGGGCAACGCAAAAAAAATTATTATCCCGTCTCCACATTTTACAGAAGAGGGACAATTATTTAAAAAGAATTTTTTTATAAAAAAAAAAAAAAATCCTTTGACTTATTTTTTTCGTGATTAAATCTGAAATAACTTACGTAACCTGTATTAATATGAGATAAGGTTACTTCAGTGTTTTCTATCTAGTTCCAAACTTTTTCTTTATCTAAATACATAATATAAATAGGAAAATAAATCAAAATTATTTATTACAAAGCGAATAAATGATACTAACAATAATCAAGAAAATAATAAGAATTTCGATATTGGACAGTAGATTCATAGCTTTAAATTTTTTATTTTTTATAATTGTGGATAAAATGGTTGACTGTGGTGAATAATGAAGAGAAGAATAGTTGGGATGATCAGTCAAATAAAAAGGCAAAAATAAATGATAATATTTATTTTGACATTTGCCGACGTTTCGACCTGAAGTTCAGGCCTTCATTAGGGCTAAGAAAAGAACCAGATAATAAGGTATGAGAAACATAAGTAGTATCTCTTAGTTCTTACTATTGTCATTATTCTAACAACTTCATTTTACTTTAATTTTTTTACCTACACTACTTATATTTCTCATACCTTGTTATCTGGTTCTTTTCTTAGCCCTGAACTTTAGGTCGAAACGTCGGCAAATGTCAAAATAAATATTATCATTTATTTTTGCCTTTTTATTTGACTGATCATCCCAACTATTCTTGTCTTCATTATTTTTTTTTTTAATTTTAATACGACTCCTTTTAGAAATGCTCATCAAATTCCTTTTTCTTTTTTTTATTACAGACCGTGAAGATCTGTTGCCGCCTTAACAAGCATGCTCTATCTCTGCGTGTCTTGGGATATTTCTTTCCATTTAACTGCAATCAGCTCTATTGAATCTTTGTTGATTCTATCTATCCATTTGCTTTTTGGTCCTTTACTACATGTCACGGCCATCGTAAGCTCCGTGCCTTCATATGATGGGATATTGATAGACCAGTTTCTGTAAGTAGTTCTTTATTGGTCTTTCTTCTGTGTTAGTACTCTGATCCCAGATAGTTTCGTTTATCTTGCGAAGGATTTTCCTCTCAAATCTTATAACACTTTTCTCTAAGGTGCTGGTTAGGTCTCACAGCCATATATTTCAACTAGATTTATCATAGCATTGTACACCCTTAGTTTACAGCTTTATATAATACGCGTATGTTTATGCGATGTATAATATGTGTTATTTTTATAAAAGTTGGACACATCGAGTCGTTACAGCGTGAATAGTTCCGCTGTTACATTTTAGGGTTATTTGTAATGTCACGAGTGTTGTAACGACATAAGAGTCACGGAAAGTAAAATTTTCGAATTAAGAATGAGATTGGCTGAATCTGTTTTAAGTAGTTACGGACTTGCCATTACAACGCTTCGCGTGATAATTTCTCTATCAGAGTCACACGACATAACGTGACAATCAAACGGATCTGTAAGCATTTAGCTATATCACGTTTGACCTATTTACAATATATTTGTGCTAAATGAATAATAACATACATGAGTTCGTTCGTGCCGAACTTAATTTTTACAATTTAAGTTTTTAGGCACTTAGCTCAAGACTTCATTTTATATATATATATATATATATATATATATAAAGGCTTACTTCATCTACATTTAGGAGGAACTATGATATCTATAAAAAGACAGATTTTGAGATAACATCTAGGTGCAGTATAGGACTTCAATGAAAGTCTTAGTCCAACAAAAAAATAAAATATATCTGGGCCTTTTTGTGATCTTCTGGAATAGTAATCATAATAACGAGTGATTGAAAACCAATACTAGAAATTAATCGTATATCTGCTCATTTCATTTATTTATTTTTTAAACATAACAAAATATTCAAAAGTTTTAAATCGAGCAATAAGATTCAATTCATTTTTGACGTATTTTAGTTATGTAAATAATTATATTGGACGTTATATAAGAGGCCATTACGTAACTAAATATGAAAAGAGATATTCATAAATCCGAAATTCAAATCTTGCAAGAGTGACTTAAATTAAATCAAATCTAACTCAGAAACTTCTGAGTTACAAAATAGAAATTTAAATAAATTAAACACGACAAAAAATTGTATTAAAAAATATAAATAAAAACTGATGAACATTTTGGGGTAGACGTAGAGACGAAAACGAATAAAAATGTTATTGTATAATTAATGACAGAAAATATATTTGTGTTTAATGAATGCACTGATAGTTATTTCAAAATTATAGACAGATCTAAAAAAATGACAAACCAAATCCAGTAAAGAAATGATTATAGAAGAAATGGCGGAGACACAATTTTTGACTTAGGGACATTGTTCGAGACTACTAAAAGTCCCCACTCCTAGGTAGTGAACCAGACATGGGGGGGGGGCGCCTAGGTCACTTTTTTCGGTTTTTCGCTTATGTCAGGAGTACTATCCAACGCATCAACAAAGAGATTCTATACAAAATTAAAGCTAATAAAATTTGCGATATGAATAAACATATACATTTTTTCGTTACTTCGCATAGTTTCCGAGATATCCGTCCTCAACTATCGCTAATTCAGAAAAAAAAAATACCTCATGTTTTTTACTGTATTTGGCTAGCTAACGCTTGATTGCTTAATTATACAATAAGTCATGCGGAAGAAAGTTTTTGATAATTAAGTTTTCTTCAAGAATATATATTATTTTATTAGTTTATCTCTAATGGTTCAAAAGTTAGATCAATTATAACTCAATTCCTGAAATTTGGAGAGAAAATAATTTTGTTAATATTCTTTGTTTTATATATACATATAGATTTAAATGTATTGATAGAGCTATATAATTAATATAACTTTTGAACCGTTGGAGATAAACTAGTAAAATAATATATGTTCTTGAAGAAAATTTAATTTTTAAACTTAATTCCCCATGACTTTTATGATCGTAGAACGAAACAATAATGAGTTAGCTAGCCAAATACAATAAAAAAAAGATGAGGTAACAATTATTTTTCCCAAATTAGCGATAGTTAAGGACGAATATCGTGGAAACTAAGCAAGGAGCAAAAAAATGTATATAATCACAATCAAGTTGCAAATTTTATCGAACATGTGAATCGATGCGATGTATAGTTTTTCTGATATACGCGAAAATCCCAGAAAAGTGACCTAGGCGGTCTCTCCCCCACTTCTGGCTCACTACCAAAGGGTGGGGACTTTTGGTATGTTTGCCTTCTTACTAGTCCAAACAATGTCATAACGACAAAAATTGTGTCTCCACGATTTCCCTCTATACTCCCTTTTCGAGCATACATTGACTGGACTTAAAAAATAAACTAAAATAAAATATTCTAACATTTAATGTTGATACATACTTATAGGGTCTTAATTTTCCTATCTGAAGAAATTAATCAATCATCACTTTGAAAAAAAAAGATTAAAAAAAACAAAATAAGGATTCACAATAAAATATTAATTTATTAAATTTGAAAATTAAAAAAAAAATTCAATAAAAGAAACTGACCAACGTGCAAATATAATATTGTGCACAGGTGCATATGCTTATAATTAAAAAAAAATCTTTAAAAAATATATTTTTTAGTAAACCTAGTTCTATTATTGTTCCAAAAAAACAAAAACAAACAAAAAAAAAAACATATTATTTATTTTTCAACTTCAATCACATTAACTTAAATTGGACTTATTCCACTATTTGAAACGTTCTTATTTTCTTTTCTCTCTTTCGAAATATAACATGATACAAATAACCATTTTCTGTCAATGAATCATAGTTCGTTAAGATGTTATTTCTTCCTTTTTGCCATTTAAAAAAAATGGCAGAATATCCTACATATAATTAATTATATAAGTTTATGATATAAAATAATATTTAAATGATGAAATTGTAATCAATCTAGTTAACTCTGATCACAGGCTGATCTACGGGGGATACGGGCTGAAGCACACCTCACTACTCCCCTCCCACCAAAATGGTAAAATATAACCATATCTTATGGGAAAAATATTTAATAATTACCTCAAAAAGTATTATTGCTTGCGTAATTACATTTAATAGATCTTAAGGAATCACTTGAACTTTATTTCATATAGGTAGTAAGTTTATTTTTTTTTTTTTTCCAAAGTAATTATCATAATATATGTAAAAATAAATCTGTAGGGGCTGGATCCTCCCCAAAATTAAATGCTCGATCTGTAAGAGTATCTAATAAACAACTTTTAACAAACATGGATGTAACTATTTCATTAAATTAAAGAAGGTTAAAATTCAGTTGAGATTCCTATATTATGTTTTGCTGTTGTTCTTAAATTACTATTCTTAGATATTTTTAATACATTTACGACTTTTGTGAGTAAATAAATAAATGGTAAATATACCATATTTATTTAAATAATTTATAAATATAATGTTTACTGTTGGACTTAATCTCTGATGGTCAGTGTCCAAGAGTATAACGCAAGCATAAATATATCTTATACTTAAGACCATATTGTTTCCCTTTTGTTTATAAAAATGGTAGCATATCGGGCTTATAATATAAACAATAAACTCGTAGGTATTGTAATATATTCAACACAGTTTTAAATATAATACGATTAATAAATAAAAAAAAATAAAATGATTCTCATCAACTAATATAATATATACATATATATATAAATTTTAAAATAAAATAAATTAAAATACATACATATTTCTTACTCCCCGAAGGCGATGGTCCCGCTCTTAGATACGCGTTTTCTGGATTCATACCCACATTCATTATGTCCTAAAAAAATATTTCTTTTTCAAAAATCTTTCACGAATTCGAAATAAAATTTCGAAAATAAAAAAGATATATATGTATAAAAACAAAATAAATATTAAAACTAAAAAATAAATAAATAAAAAAATGAAAAAAACAAACCAAAAACAGTTAATACTACTTACTCCAGGGACAGGGGGTGTCGACAATTTCATCCTAGCTGCGTCAGGGACCACATGTAAATTCATATTCATCATATCCTAAAAGTAATACAAATTTACGAAATGTCTTAATCATTCGATTTTTTTTATTTTTTATTTTGGTAATATTATTTTTTTTTTTCGTAAAACGAATTTCGATACTCACAGCATGTAAGGCAGAACGCGCTCTTATGTTATCGTTCATTTGCAACGCCATCATCTCCTAAAAGCAACATTTTGGTGAATAATTATGCGGAAAAAAAATATAATTAACGGATAGTTGAAATTTTAAATAAATAAATAATTAATTTTACATGTGAAAACAAAAATATTTGTTTATAGCAATAATGACTACATCGCTAATCAAATAAAAAAATAAAATAAATAAGCTAGAAAAAAATATTTAGTTAGTAAAGGCACAAATCCTAATTCAGAACGTTTTATTTCTTTTATACAACCTTTTCAATAAAAAGTTTAGCATAAAATGAATCTGCATAAAACGTACAGTATATAGTTAGAAAACACAACTGCTAATTTGAATTATTTAAATAATTTATTAGTTCATCATTATTTTTGAGCAAGAATAATTAAACCAAAAACGAAAAATAGTATAGAACAAGTTATGAAACAAAATAGTGAAACTATGTATTTAGGCATAACAATATTACAAGGAAAATCTTAATTATTCTTATTTAATACAGCACATTAGAGGGAAATGTTTTGAACCAAAGATTCCAAAGAAAAATATAAATAAAAAAAAATAATAGAGCTCACGTATCGATTAGTAAACGGTCGGTGTTATAGAGCCGAGAATAGATTTATATAAAACTATTAACATCTGCCTAAATCTTCGTGAACACTAAAATCACAACCAATAACTTTTTTATTTACGCAAACTCTCGTATAAACGGAATTGCGTTTTCGATCAGGAGATCGACACATTTCGTATATTTAATTAGGCACTAAAATCTCACGAACATCCATTTGCTTTCTACTTGATTCGTAAGATAATTTGATTACAAATTCCAGAAAAAATGTGGCCTTCAACAATATTGGGCCGTTTACAGTGACCTCCATTCCCAAGATGTAAAGATAACGAGGTCATACATCACAAACGGACCAATATTTTCTCGATTTTGAGATCAAATTATCTTACGATTGAAGTGGAGAACAAATGGGTACTTCTGAGTTTTTAGGGCCTCGTTAAATTAATTAATTTAATGAGAAAACGCCCCTTTTCTTAGAATTTTCGTTGATAGAACATTTGAAGTTTAAGATAAAATGAAGCCGAGGTTTTAAGTGGACGTTAATAATTTGATAGAAAAGGGGTCTGCACCACAGACTAAAATGTTTATTTCGAAACGAATAATACCATAAATACTTGTATATTTAAGGAAAATATAACAAGATATATATATATATATATATATATATATATATATATATATTCATTAAAAACAGGTTAAAAAATGAAATTTACACATATATAATTTATAAAAAATTTAGATTCTAAATTATGTTAAAAAAATTGAATTTATTATTATTATTGTAACTCAAACACGCACTGGACTACTTGAGGTCAATTTCTTCGGTTTCCTCTTCGTGTATTTCCTCTTCCCCGGATTTTTGTTCTCTTCATTATTCATGTTGTGTGTTAAAAGTTTTATCACCTACTGGCTCACATAATATACTTATCAAATTCTTACCACAAAATCCCTAAGAAAAGAAGCTAAATCCTATGAAGTCAAATCGCATTACAAAGTTAGATCCGTGTATTTATTTTTGTGTACATACATTAATATTAAGTTGTGTATACTTCTATATTGGACAGCTTTACACAGCTATAGAATATGAGATATATATATTTTCAAGTATATTTATTATCAGCCAATTTTCAAAATTTTGTCAGCTTAATGATTATACATCTAATTACGAAGTTACGGCTCGTTTTTAATTCTAAAATTTTTTTTTACAATTTACAATCATATTTAAAACATTACATACTTCAACATATAGAGATTCTTATTATATACCTAAAATACCAATCATGTACCTGTCCTTTTCACTTATGCGAATTGCATGCGTCTAATCATAATAAAAAAAAATTATTTTTGTCATGTCCACCTTTAATTATTTTATAACATTGTTATTACTCAATTATTTATTATTAAATGATTCAAATAAGTTAAAATTACCTTAGAATGTGTCACCGATATGTCATCGAAACTCATTTCTATTCAGTGACTGGTTATTCCTAAAGGAGTAGGGGAAGACTATTTATTTTAAAACATATACAATGATGTTTCCCAATATTATATATGAAACTATTTTAAGTAAAATTAGCAAATTCATTTCATATTTGTATTTTTTCAATCCAACTCGCGTAAAAGGTATTCATATTATCCACGTCTGTATGATTATTTACCGAGTTTTTAAAATTTTTAGCTATGAATATTGCTTCCTTAATTCTACGTTTATTCATATTACTTTCATTATGCAGGATTTTGTAGTTTTTAAAATCAAATTCATGTTTTGTTTGCATAGTATGCCGAGAGGATCCAGTAGCTAATTTAATTTTTGTGTTTTTTGAATTACAATTTTGTTTGTGATGTTTAAGTCTTTTTTCAAACCATTGTGATGTCTGTCCAAAATATGATTTGTTGTTGCAATTTTTACAATTTATTTTATAAATAATATTCGTTAATTTATCGGTGGGTATTTTATCTAAGTTTTGGAATATATTGTATATATTTTATTAATAGGTTTGATTGCAAATTTAATTTCATTTACATCATATTGTTTAAATGTTCTTTTTATTTTATTATATATATATATATATATATATATATATATATATATATATATATTAGTCAAGATTGTTCCAACCGGAGAACTTAAAGGTTACTCGATTTTCAAAATAGTTTTCTAGATAGGAGCGTCTGATTGTCCCATTTGTAATACACGTGAATCAGAAGATTTATACTATTTTTTGTTGCATTGTCTTACAAATGAAGCTTTTAGAAGTAAGTATTTAAGTAAATATATTGAGCGTAATTCTGATGATAAAGAAAAAACAGTAAAATTATTACATATAGAAAACAAATATGAACTCGATGATTTATATTAGTATGTCGAAGATTGTTTAAAATTAAGGAATCTTTTTATATTTATTCAAGAATGAATAGCTTTATCATTAAGTTTAAGGTGGTTAAGATTATATGGAAATAATAATATTAAGACTTGACATTATATTTTAGTTTATTCTAAATAGTTTGTATTGTTTATAATTGGGTCATCACACAATTGTTCTATTTTACTGGTTGTTACTATTAATGTATTTAATTTGATTTCATGTATATAAACTCAACAACATTTGTATGGGTTCGCTCAAAAACAAATATATATATATATATATATATATATATATATATATATATATATAGAGAGAGAGAGAGAGAGAGAATATGAATTCAGGATTGTGACAGGACAGTGAATCTTGTGAGGTTTTAAACTCGTTTATTCGATAGGTGTTCGTTCGATTAGGCTGGGCGTTGGACGAATTTCGGAATCAGTGGCAAATGGTGAGGTACCATATTTATCGAATTCATATCATATTTACATTATTTGTGTAAATGTCATGTTAAAAAACCAAACATTCGCAAGATTTTTAAACCCTTCGGAACAAGATAATGCAATTGAAACTTTGTTGATTGGAATTGAAATTCCACTTTATTTTGAATAATAATCAAGTAATCATGAAACGTAAATAGTCATCATTAAGGAAATAGTAATGTGGTAATGTGGGTAGCTTATTAGATTGACATCATATATTTAGTTTCCTATGACTTCCTGTTCTACAGTATCCCAGTAACAACCCATTTATCCCTGTTGAACAAATTCGATAACTAGGACTCCCCACATAGAGAAACGTCTAACTTGGACTCTTCATACGAGACTCGAACAAGTAACCGCACAGAACTAACTGGAAAAAAGCTCTATACTTTCAAATAATTACAAAAGCCTCACTGAGTTGAGTTTAAGGGCTACAGTAAACCATCGAATTTCTGTCGTATCCAATTTCTAAAATCTAAAATCCTTCGTAAAATTCTCCTTATTTTGTCAAAAATAAAATTTTCCACAATAATCTTAATGTACCATGTGTTTCCGATTCGGTCCAATCCAAATACTTTGCTTCCTCTTCGAACATTAACGTCTCTGAAACGTATGAAAAGAAGATGGTCTCCGGATCTGTTAATGTATATGTATATATACATTAACAGATCTGTATACACACAAGTCTTCATATGATTCGATTTATATAAATTTAATACAGTTGTAAATTTCATGAATAAAAAAACAAAAAAAAACAATTCGTCCAAGAATATTTTTTTTTTTCAAATAGCTTTATTTCTATATTTTTAGATACACCATCCGAATTAGTTTGGTAATTTGTTATTATTGTATTATGATTGTGTTTAATATTTATAATCCGATAGACGTTTGATTTTTTTTTTTTTTTTAAATACAGGTAATAATAATTTATAAAAAAAAACATATTAGTTTGACAATAAATTATAATAATATACCTTTTAGAATTATAATTTAATATTATGTGAAATATTGATGTTTTTTTTTTTCAGATAAGCTCAGACCGTACTTAAATAGGTCCTTAACGGCGACCAAGTACCTGGTTTCCCAGACAGCGTACAAAACCAGGGGCCCAAGGTGGGGGGGGAGGGGTTGAGGATCAATGCTTGCCGAGTTATTAGCTGTCATGGCTGTGTGCTGTGTGCTCTGTGTGTGTAGAGGAATCCTATTGATTCTCTCCCTTGGACACTTGCTCACTCTGGTCTTCTTCCTTCCAGTCTGTCGGTCTGATAATTGTTATCTTCATGTTAACGTTTCGTGACGCAAAATAGGGGAAAGGAGTAAGTTTAAGTTATGTGACATCACCTGGGAATTATGAGTTTAAAGTTTAAACATTAAGTATTGGCAATTATTTTTTAACGAATATAAAAAAATATACATAAATTTTCAATACACTGACCTTTTTTTTTGTCTAATGGATAAATTATAAAAAATATACTAAACAATTTAAAAAAATAATTTTTTACATTGTTTTCAACATTATATTTATAAAAAAAAAATTATAATTTTTATTTACGTTTAAATTGAGGAATCTGCTGATTGAATCATTTTCATGAAAATGTTAATATTGACATTAGGAACTTATAAATACGGATAAATTCCTATAATAGGATCTGGGTAAAATTCACAGTTTTGTTAAAATTTATTTAATTATTTTGCAGACATGATATGATAATGATAAGAAAGAACCGAAACGACATTATAAAAAATGGACATATTCCAATTTCATGAATTCGTTTAATCTTTAATCAGAAAAATAAATAAACAAATAACGAATTAAAAATGAGTTTCACTTCTGAGGTAATATTGATGATATTATTTCTTAAATTGCGCATTTTATTTTTTATAATAAATTTATTATTTATTAAGACGATAGTGAAATATTTGTTAAGCAGAACAAATCAAAATATAAGGCTGTTGGAAGGAAATTCATTAAGATTATATTTGTTTATGGAATATAAATAGAATAGTCTAAATCTGATTATCTAAAACAAAAAAGACATGTGGTGTAAGAATAATTATCTTATCTATTTAACAATAAAAAAAAATATTTTATCAAAATTTAATTCGTAAATTAAAGCTAAATCATGATTTGTATTTTTTACAAATCACTTTTATTTAATATTTATCTTATTTTTCTTTAGTGAGCAGATCACATAACTTGACAGTAAAAAAAAAGAACTTAATTGCGAAAACCGTTAAATGAAAAAGAAATATTAATCAAATGTTTAATTCACAAAATTACAAATACAACTGCCGTTAGTTCATTCGCATTGACCGAACTCAATTATTTTCTGAATATCATTCTTAAGTAAATTCAATAAGCTATAAATATAATTTCTACTGAATCGGTTTTAAAAACAGATTAATTGAAAAATATCATTCATAATTATATCAATCGATTTATTAAAGTTCTTGTTGTAAGCATTTTATAATACAATTAATGTAACAATGATTCGACTAAATATCCTTGAAATTGAGAAGTGAATTAATTACATTTTTCTCACGAACAATTAATGTTTGCTATAGAATGGATTGCATTTATTTAAATGAATCAATGACCATTTTCAGGGGACTGAATTACTACCGTCATCCTCGCTACACACGCTTTATATTAAGCTTAAACTTAACTGTTTATAAATGACAATTGAATCCATGTATCTTTGAAGAATTTAATATCAGTATAAATTCCGGCTCAATGTTATTATTTTAAGAATAAAATTAAAATACAATAAAACACTCGGTCGTAAACCTACAACTTCTTGTCCTACAGTAGCCTTCAATGATATTCCACTTGTAACTGTTGAACAAAGTCGCTAGGATTCCAACTGGACAAACGTCTTACTTGGATTTCTCATATGAGACTAAAACGACAAGAAACTGCTCGACGTTTCCGGCTGCTCCAACACTTACTAGAAAAACGCTTTAACTTTCAATATATTATATAAGACTCATTTACATGAGTATAACAAGACTTATATGGACATATAGAGTTGAGCTTTGCGGCTTCACCAAAACATCGAATTCCCATCGTATCCAATCCATACAATCCAACATCCTCCGTAAAATCCTTAATGCCCCATATTTTGTCACAAACAAAACCATTCATAAAGACCTTAATGGACCATATGTCGCTGATTTAGCTCAAGCCTTCCATAACAAACTTCAGTCCTATCCGAATCCACTTGTTTCCAGTCTCTTGCTTCTTCCTCAATTCCTGATAATCCTCCTAGGCGTCTGAAAAGATGGTCTCGTGATCTTCTTACATAGAAATATTTAGGGAGTGCTATCATTGGGTAGTATTTCCACCAGTATGTTCATATCATTATTCTTGATTTTATCATATTTACTAGTTGAATTTATTTAGTACAGTAGTACATTTCAATAAATAAATAAAAATAAAAAAGGAGAAAAGTATTTTTATCGAATACCAACCCTCTCCACAAACAAATTATGTACGATCAAAAGTACAAAAAATCGTATACGTCGTCACTATTTTAAAAATGAAACAGGTACAAATGCAAAAAATTGAAGAAAAAAGTATCATTTGAAGATATCATATTGAGTTTAAGTCTTAATACCTTAATACATAGCTGTTACTGCCTGCATAGAGATCGTGCGGACTAGAGATGAGTCTCTGCCAGAATTCTCCCGACAAAATAGGTTCCTGATTTGATACGCCTCAGGCACGCATTTTCATCTGATCTGGTTCCATTTTGCCGAGCGATGGATATCCATTGTCATCACAAAGGTTTTCTAAAGCACTTGCTATATTCGAAAGGTGAAAATTACAACGCGTTTCCCTGACACTCATTCGTAGGGAGAAAATGTTTATAAACCTTTCAATGATAAAACATTCATTAAATAAATTAATTTATTTATTTTAGAGACTTTTTTTGAATCATCTAATTCAGGTTTATGAAAATTCGTTAGTCAACTTTTACGTCAACGGCTTCCAACACGTAATGCTGAACAGAAAAGAAATATCAGAACTTACAAGATTGATTATTAACCACGACTCTATAAATCGAAGCTCAACACTAATTAAAATTAATAAAAGTGAAAAATGCTCTAAATGTAGCAAATGTGACAATTGTCGAAAAATATGTCTCGACTTTCCTTCAAGGGCTGGCAGATCTAGACAGGAATATAATTCAGTCTCTAAGCAGATTCGTAGATGAATCAGAATAGACTTCTTAAAAAATGTATATCAATCAATACCCATTTTGATGCTATAACAATACGGAATTCAATGGAAGTCTTGGGCCAAAACGACTTGTTAATTTAAATCTATATTGTTGAGCGTTATTATTTTTTTAAGAATTGCATTAACACATTATAACGATTAAGGAAGCTGAGAGATGGAGAAATAACTTTGATCACCGCTATTAGAAAATTATTAGGGTTTGGGAAATCCACTGAATAACACAACAGAACGGATACAAGACCCTAAAAGAGGATGGAAGACAAGCGGAGGCACGTCAATTTCATGTATAAAGTAAAACGGTATCTCGTCTACAATTGAAATACCTATAATCGTTCATATTCAAAGAGTCTTTAGAAGATTAGCACCGCCAGTTATTTTTTAATAGTAACCTATTATATTATTAGTGATTAAAGAAAAAAACACATGATATCGAAAGCATTGGTTATAATTAATCAAATTCACATTTTAAATAAATAAATAATGTGAAAATGGTTAAATCCATCTATCATAAGCACCATAAGAAGAAACGTTCCTTATGAACAATCTCAACTTAACTTAAAGGCTTTTCTTTTGTCGTTATTTAAACTGGAGTGTAATCTAAAGTTGTTCTTTTTGCTAACTAAATGAATCATGTTTTAAATAACATATGTTTTTATACAACAGAAGAATGACAACATTGATTATAATATAACTGATACTTTTCCTATTTAAAAATAAGTGGCAGGACAAATCTGCAGAAGACCCCAGACTCATTATACCTTGAACCAAAAAAAAATTCGTTAGCCTTTATCACTTGCATGGATGCCAAAATTGTACCCAAAACTGAATGTTCTAAATATCGTGGAACCGAGGTGGGAAATGATCCCCTTCCTAACTAAATTGCCAAAGACGAAAGCTCTTCAATGGCCGATAGAGGAGTTGAGCAACAGGTACTGATGTCGCGGTCGATATCAGTCCGAAAGTTCCATCTTTATTCAGTATCCTCCTTCTCAGCTCCCAGTTCCTTAATAATTAGCAAACATTATCATTTTAACAGGCTCTGAAGTTAACATAAGACGCCAAAATATTATATTATTGAGACTATGTCTGCATATACAGGGGACCCGTAAATGAAGGGAAATATTCAACACATTTGGCTCTTTTCTACTTTAAGCACACCAGTGAATTTTCGAAGTGTTTTTGCATTTGGATTAAAATATCTCAGATATTAAAAATCGGACATCCATACTGTAAGTGAGACAGATGTTAGAATTTCATATCCTTTTTAATGAGCTATTATTCAAAATTGTATCTTAACTCAACAGCGTGTTAGAGAGTAGGACAGGGATATAGATAGTGTCCAAAACCAAATGATAACGAGTTCATGTTAATATATAGTACAAATAATATTATTTGTTATCAACTTTAAAGATTTCTAACTAAACGAAATTAAACTAATTAACCCTAACTAAAATACACTTGGAATATATCAGTAATTAGTAAAGTTATATAAAAGTGGTGCTCCACTTAGTCCTACCATCAGTAACATCAATGGGGAAACTGAAAAAATTAGCTAAATATCTCAATTCCACACTCAATAACCTAAAATCATGTATATAGTATTTTACAATAGATGTAAAATATATAGATAGTAACAATGATGTAAAAAACTCAATGGAGGTGCATCATCAAATGCTTGAAAGAATAAATAATAGGTAAATATTGTTTGGTCTGTTTTCATGTAGAAAATTTATTTACCAATATCAAATGGTAAGATGTATAATTTTTCATACCGCAAACCCAAATCAAAGGGTTTTATGGAAGATATGGATTTAAATATCTCAGAAACTAAAAATTGGACCTGCATACTGTATAACAGGGAAATGTTCAACATTTCATCCTCTTTATAATGAGTGATTATTTATAATTTATATTTCATATTATTATCTCATCTTGTTACTGTTTTGTATTTTAATCTGACGCCGTGTAAGAGAGGCGAAATGAGGGAAAGGAAAGGAGTTTGGTTGAACATATGGGTTAAAATATCTCAGAAACTAGAAATCGGACCTCCATACTGTAAGCAAGAAAAATGTACAGCATTTCATTCTTTTTGTGATGAGCTATTATTCAAAATTCCATCTTAATGCGACACCGTGTTAGATAATCGAAAAGGGAAAACATAACATAACTAGTGTGCTCAAGTAGAAAAGAGTCAAACAAATGATTTTTTTTTTTTCAGTTGGTTTTACAGGTCTTGTAGATCTTTTGCCTTTGGCTTCACCAATCTGCAATAACATTTATATAGATTATTGTCCAATTCCAGACAGAAAATCTAGTGGTTTAAGTTTTAAACATCACGTTACATAACTAAAGTAAATTACAGCAAAGCAAAAATAAAGGCTTTATAACGATTTCCAGTAATTATTTTTGGTAAAAAAACTGTTAATTTAAGAATAGATATACATACGAAAAAAACTGAAATGAGTGCTTTATACCACACAATAGAAGCGAAAACATCAAAACAAGGCGAGATTAATAATATGAAATATAAATTAATTTTTTTTCTCAGTCATATATATAGGTATGAATGTGTTTTTAATTTATTTATCTTTAGGTTGTTTTATTTTTATTGTACATAATATTTGATTATTATTTTACTTTTGTAAATTTTATATTTTCTGAATATATGGTATGAATGTGTTATATCATATATCACTATAATTATTGTCCACGTAACAGATTCCTATATTTCTAAATAAATAAATAATTAATTAAATTAAAATTTTTATTCTATGTTCACAAATTAATAACATTATTAATATATACAATTACAAAATAAACTTTTGATTAATATCCCATTACAGAGAGGATGAAATGCTGAACAATTCCCTCGTTCACAGAAAGAAGGTCAGAATTTTAGTTTTTGAGAAAATTTAATCCAAATTTTCAACAAAATTAGAGAAAATTTTAAAATGTAACTCTCTAACACGGCGTCGCGTTAAGATACAATTTTGAATAATAATTCATTACGAAGAGGATGAAATGTGTGAACATTTCCCTCGCTAACAATAACAAGCAGGTCCGATTTTTAGTGTTTGAGATATTTTGATCTATATCCAAAAACACTTCAATTAGTCAACACTACCCGAGCGTCAGACATCGGACATCTGATGGCTCAATCTAATTCACTCTCCACAAGTGCAAAACGCGCCTAAAGAGATTTTCATTTAAAAAAAACAAAAAAACAACCGACGTAACTTATCTTTCTATTATTTTATTTAAAGAGCTGACCTTGATTGGATGTAAATGTTATGTACATTTATTTCAGACATGTGTAATAACATCTAATAGTAATGATAATGAAAATTAAATTAATTTTTATTACTTCAAAAATAAATACATGACAGCTCTCATCGAGTTTAGATAAATATAAAAGTTATCAAGGACGGAATTGAAAATGAATGCTAAATTACAGTGAGTTAAGCCAAACAGAAATGAAGAATAAGGTGATGAGAGGGGTGACAACTGCTCTGTAATAACTGGGAAGATTAGAACCCAAACCTCGTCAGGGAGAATGGGCATTACCGGGAAGAAATGGGACATTTAGCGACTTGGGAGAACAGCATCCAATAACAGTTCCTGTTTAGCTGTTTTCGTTGGTTCTTCAAAGTTATTGTATCAAAGACAAATGAATAATTAGGAACACACAATAATTTGCCCAAGAAGGTTCTCGACATATCCCTACTAGCAAAAAGTTGTAGGTAAAAATTCAATGTTTTACACTAGCTTATTATTTCTTTATGATTTATTAGTATAATTTCATATTTTATTTCTCTCTGGTATATTTTGCACTAGCAGTAACAATATATAATATAGTTTCACTTATATATAATTAACGAACACAATGAGTATTAGGAAAAACTAGTAAACAACAGGTAACAGTTATTTGTATCAGTTATTTATCATATAATCAAAGTTTGTATATCGTCGGCATATTCCGTCAGTCATTGGGTGTATTTTTGATATAGGTTAACTTGCAAATATGTTTTTGTTAATTTCGACCTTATTTATGAATATAAAAACACCGCAAGTGCCTGAAAATGACACGAATTCTTTTATTTAACACATATAATTACATTAAGTCCACAATTTTCTGATTTCATAAAAAGAGAAAATCCATCTAAGTTCGTGTTTGAGGTAATGGAATGTCACCTAATGGCATTTTGAAATAAACCGCATTTTAAATAAATTTACTTACGCTGACCAAGGAAAAAGCCTCACAAGTCATCATGATCCAATGGAAAATTTGAGTAAATATTCATAAATCCGAACATATGTAGATTTATGTTTCGAAGAAACACCTTATTTTCAGTTTACATTGATAAAAACCAAATTCTTGAAACTAACAAGGTACTTCATCTCTGACATACATTCGAAGGATGAAATACGGCTCGCGTTTTAGAGTTACTTTAAAATCTTCCAAACTACAACTGAATACAAATACATGGTTACTTAAACCCGTAAAGACATATTCTTTACAGATATTGCCAAAAAAGACCCACCTACAAAAATGTCAAACTTTCCAATCAAAATCATTTTCGACTCGTAACAAAAGCACCTTGTTACAAGAGTAACAGACTCTAAATACTGACTGACCTCTACCTACCAACAGATAACGACCTATTAACAACGATACAAATTTAAACGGACATAACAACAGAATATGAGACATGGCCACTACCGAAAAACCTCTGAGGAGTGTATTAAAAAAAAGGTGCTGGATGAGAGATCTCCTCACTTAAACAACCGATGTAATTGAAACAAGCCCAGCAGGGGTGCTGTTGAGTACTGTCCTTTCCCATCGTTGGTGGCATGTCATTATTTTTTGCAATTTAATCTCATTTGCTGATAAACATACTTCAGTTAACAGGTGCAAATCAATGATTAAGAAAAAAAATATATTTAAAAAAAATTAAACTTTTACTTCCAATGATTCGTATTTATCTTTCAATATATTTCCTTCATACATAAATTATTCTACCAATTTCAGAGAACTAATCTTACCCAGAATTACTTTATTCGAAAAATAAGAGTGACTTTGATTCAAATATTTTTCTTTTTGAAGATTTCATTAAACTTTTTTTTCCTGATTTCTAAAGAATTATAGAGCATTAAGATTCTGCTTTAATTAATTACAAGAAAAACATCCTTTCTCGAAGTAAAAAATAAATTCAAATATACATTAGCAACGAACTTTATATACAAATAGCTAACTAATAGGATATAAATAGAGTTGGAAACTCAATAATAATAAATAAAATTGTTTGATTTGTAAGAAAAAAAAAATATGGTGCGGTGCCCACCCTCTTCTTAGCAGAAATAAGTATTTTCAGACAAACGGGAAAAGAAATTAAAAATTATAAAGGCTATATTGATTTATATTTCATTATGGATATTTTTATTTGTTTAAGTACCCTTATATATACAATTTTTAATATTTATATAGCTGTAATGTAGACAATGAAATATCAAATAATATCAAAGAATACATTTAGGAAAATCGTATATGTACATAATATTGTCTAAGCCCGAATTAAATTAAGCTCATGTTACTATGAAAGCCTGTTTCTAATCTTCGGACCAGCTCGTATCCCATAGGTTCCTTCATAACAACTATTCTTATTTCTTAGTTAATTATAAAAGTCTTTCATATTTTATATGCCAATATTTTTTATATTATAGATAAATGTGAAATGGTTAATTGCTTCAAATAAAAAATAAAATAAATAAAGATACTCTAGAGGAAGATACTAATATTGAAAATTAGCCAATTAAGCCCTATTATAGAACATTAATGAGAATATAACCTACATAATATTAAAAACTGCTTAATTTTACACTGATACAATGAATTTAACCAAAATCGTTGGAGCCGTTTTCGAGAAAAAAGTAAAAATGTAATTCATCGATGATATAAAGTACCACTTCCGAATAGCCAATTTTGACGAAAAAGTTGCTGTAACATTTCAGGTATGTACAAACCTTAAATATGCAATTTAACTATCTTTTTTGTTTTTCAGCTAGACCTGTCATATACATACAGACACACACTGCATTTTGCGGAACTTAGTTATTTGGACTCAAGAAACATCAAAACATGTATTTCCGTTGAAACTCAGGTTCCAAAATTTTCATGATCGGAAAACTGTCCCTTACTATATATTTCAAATATAGGTAAGTGAAGTAAAAAATCGAATTTTTTTCTAATGAGAAGATATTTCCAAAAAAAAATCTGTACCAATTTTAAGTATACTAAAATTTGAAAATGCTTAATTTTTAACTTGACTAACCAATTTTGAAAACTCATCTCCATACCGGGTTTTATAACGAATATGAAAATTAATTTACCTTTACATTTCGAATAACTGAAATCTAAACGAAAGCTCTGGTTCTCAATACAACATCCACGTAGAATCGGCCTTTTTTTGTATGCCTAAAAGAGATTTTTCAATTTGAATAAAAAAAAATGCTCGCAGTGGTCGGTCCAACGGCGCTTAAGCTGTAAAAGCTGTTATTTCTGTTAGGCTAAACGTTCAACACTAATGGATAGAATGGGCTAACGTACCAAACCACTGACCGTGCAAAGTTATTTAATTCTTTAGAGTTACTAATTGCGGTTTTATTTGGAAACACAATACATTTTATAGGAGCATAAATACTTTTATAGCAATGAAAAAAAAAATAGTCAAATGAACCGACAAAACTACTTGACCTCAATATTTTATACTTGATTATAAAATAAGCTTCCTATACAATTTACAATAAATATAATATATATATATATATATATATATATATATATATATATATATATATATATATATATATATATATATACATATACATATACATATATACATACATACATACACACACAATATACCCACCTCGATATATTAAATTTGAAGCTTGAAGGAGCTGTGATGATCACGCAATTTTTTTTTTGTTCATACGTCATAACGACGGAAATAATTTTCATGTCAGGAGTTACGGTTGGGTACCGCTCTCCCAAATACACATCTCCTATATGATCGCTTAATTTATTTGAATTGAAAACTATTTTGTATTTTATTATAATTTTATTTTGCCATTTGTCCTATTCTTGTTAAATATCCCACCAGTACCAGTACCTTCATGCAAACGTCCATCTCTCTCTCTCTCTGTTTTATTGTCCTTCTTTCCCTCAGCCACCTTATCTATAACAGCAATTAATCCAATTTTTCAAAATAATATATTTTGACTCTAATTCAATAAGAGCTCGTTCACTAGAATTGGTAACCAAGCGAGAAGATCTAATCCGATTTTGATCCAAATAAAAAAAAATAAATAAATAAAAAACCTGTACCACTACAACCCACGAAGGGTCTTGGATTCAGTACTATTTAGGGAATGTACTGTTTCAAGGCCTACGTAAAATGAAGTAGATAGAATGATAACAGTAACAGAGAACTAAGAAATAAATAATTATAACGGTAAAAAGCAAGGACTAATGAAATAAGCATAATAAAATATAAAAATATTCTCATGTTACCTTATATTTTATTATCACCCCAGCCATCCTTCTTTTCAACATTTACTGCAGTTTAATAACTCTAGATCTTATATTATATTTAAATAATTAGGTATCTAAAGGCCGTTTATTCCGAAAAATCAAGTGCACGTTTTAGAAAATTAAATTAGTGAATAATTTGATGAATTTTTCCTTTGTGATATCTCAACATTATCAACTTACACCTTTTGACCTATCTACGACAGGCAATGAAAATCTCGTAATTTCATTTAAGTAAATTTTACAATGGAAAATAACAGTTTCATAACTTGTAATCCTACAATCCATAATCATTTATAGGAATCCATCATCATACATGAGCCTTTCAGTTGATACAATGACTAACTCCAATTTCAAAATTATTTATTATTAATTTTAGTGATGTTTCTAGTGAGAAATTTACACCTTTATTCACAGTTCTATATTTCAACACTGCAAGCACCTACTCTGGAATCAACTTATTTACTGTATGTATAGGTATAACTTATCCAACAAGAAATATCACTAAAATGACGATTGAAAAATGTTGAAATTAGAGTTAGTCATTCTGTCATCTGAAAGGTTCAGAGATTGAAGTTATGTGGTTTATAAAAGCAGATGGAATTACTAGATTTTCATTGTCTACCGTCGATATAATAAATAGACTTTTTATTATTTTAATGGTCTTAATGTTTTGTTATCTTTAAGCTTTAATTCCGTTTGAGATGCACTTCAAAAATTTTATAACAGCCCAGCATTGCTAGAAAATAATTTCTATTCAAAGTAGAGCGGTAAGTGAAAGTTGTGTGATGGGCGGACCAGATTTTTTATGTATGCTTTCTCACAGATGTATTCCCTTCTGCCGTGCTCCCTTTTCCTGAAGGATCTTCTTCCCTTATGTCCTGAAAACGCCAAATCTCTCTATTTTTCTTTCTCCACCTCCTTTTTATTACCGTATCTAGATCATTGAATTTTATTTTATTTCTGATTTTTTAAATTTATACGGCTCTCAAGCCCACATTTTGGTAATTATATGATTATTCCTGATAAATTACTATTTTATGAGGTAATGGTATATAGGTAAGTATATGTATATATATATATATATATATATATATATATATATATATATATATTATGTTGAGTGAGTTTATGAGAATCCAGGTATTGCAGGACAGGGAGGAGTGAGATAGCTGATAGAGGACAGAGGACGTAAACACAGAGGGCAGGAGGATCGATAGAGTTGGTCAAGGCCCTTTTTTTCTCTCTTTCTCCCTCTCACTCTTCCCCGACTCCTCCCCACCTCCTCCGCTTCCTCCCTGCCTCCTCCCCAGTAATTATCCGATCCGCAAACATTTCCCTCCTCCCTCCCCCCTGGCTACCCCTACTGGCAGTTCGCAAGACATAGGCCGCCCCACTTACTGGCGGTCCCGAGGCGGTGTTCGATAGTCGGGCACCGACCCGCTCAACCTATTTATAGCGACGCGTCCGGTAATCAGCTGCTTCATTGAAGGCGGCTGATAAGTTATCTTCTTTCTACTTTTCGGCTGACTTTAAAAATCGTTAATTGTTACTTTTAATGAAACAATTTAAAATATGCAGAGTGTTTAAAGTATTTTCTCGATTTTTAAAAATCTAAATATAAAAATAAGTACTTCCATCTTGATAACTCTCGATAGCAGGACAGAAATCTTCGTGACAAAAGTTTGTTATTAAATATCATAAGCTTCTCCTTAAAGTTTGAAATGGTCCTATTCATCCACACCAATGTTGTGAATAATCCTGTATGATTATAAGGGATCCTACATCCTCATTCGGAATTGCATTCTGAGGCACTAATGGCGATCCACATGATCGTGCCAGGTAGTCAATGAAGTACTGATGGAGGTGTCTGGCGGATTTTCGAACATCCGGAAATCAAAGGTTCATTCACAGGAAGTGGAGGGGAGACTGAGGTAGGTAACAAATAGTGGGCAACAAATTAAAAAAAAAGTGGAAACTTCACAATGTACTTAAAGAAAAAAATTAATCTTTAACTGTTGTGTATATATGTCAGTTCTTTTCCCATTTTTTTTCAACAAATTTATTATTTTCTCAATACATTTCCTTAATTATTCTAAGTAGTAGACTTATATTTTACTAACTTTTGTCAAACCGATTTTCTATGAAACTAACCTTACTACTAGATAGGTTAGTTTACCTAGGCCTCAAAAACATTTTACATTTCTGATTTTTAAGTAAATAATTTCATAAAAGTCAATAGTTTTTTATATCGCTAGTTTATATTTGTATAAACCATTTTCAACTATTTTTTCTTTAAATAGTCAAGTGGTCAATAAATTTTTAAAAAAAGTGGAAACTTTACAATTTATTTATAGAAAAGAATCTTTAAGTGTTGTGTTTATTTGTCATTAATTTTTTTCCATTTTTCTTAACAAATTGATTACTTTTGCTATACTTAAACTGAGTTTTTGTAAGTAGTTGACTTATATTTTCCTAACTTTGGTCTGGTACTAGGAAGTAATTATTATATCTCCATTTTTCTCTTGATGTTCAATACTATAAAGGACAATATCCAAATAAGCTTATCTATGCTGTTTCTTTATTTACAACTGAGCTAAAATGGCGTCAGCAATGATAAGTAATGTTTGAACGTGTAGGAGTCTTCATGATCAAAGCAATCCCGAGCAATCTTTGTCATTCTTGTGACTTTCATTCACGAATGATCGTGTAAGAGTCGCTTATGGCGTTGTAAGAGCATAAAATCTCACACAATTGTGTTAACAAATGCATAATAATAAACTTCTATTATTATGTAGCTAGGTAATATTATATAGGTAATATTCCTTTGTCTACAATTACTTCCTGTTTAGCGGCTTCTAGATATTACTAAAGCCATGACGTGTGGTAGCATTTAAAGCGCAGTTGTGCAAGTTACTCTGTGGGACTCTAGATCTGAACTTGTACATTTTTTTTTCTTCTGAAATGTCTAATATCTATGTTCACAAAAGTGTAACGAAAATTTAAAACAAAACAACGAAAGATTAATATATAATCCATAATAATAAAATGAATTCGTAGTATACTAATAATTGAACTGTGCTATTATAAATATAATTGATGTTCTCAGGATATGAGGTTCGCTGGTTTTCTGCTCTCCTTTGTTGAGAAACTTATCAATCAAAATACTTGCATCAAATCCGTCCGCGTCCGTTATAGAGAGTGTCCGGTGTGCGAAAGACCTTAATACTATTACATTATTTAAAACTTGATGGGGTTTACAGAGAAATGTCTGCTGAGAGAAGCTTCACTGTATAATATTGAGATCGAACGACGCCAATGAATTATATATTGAAAAGTTAATCGTATTAATAAACAAGATGATCCGGATGAAAACCAAGATGGATGTTGAATGATACACTTTTCAGCCTAAATTTAAAGCCCTCTCCAGGACTACTGACACAAAGTCAGAAGGATCACGCAGTCTTGAGTACATAGTCGTAATTTTGAGTTTAATGTTCAAAATATATGGCGACAAGAAAATTTTAACAATAAAATGTTACATCCACGACTTTTGATTCCCATTTTTTAATTCATAATTACCTCACTTGGTTGTTGGATATTCGAAGGTATGTTCATAATTTACAATTATCATGTAAATTGTTTTATAAAATGCGACTATATCCGTTACAGAAGTTCAAAATAGAAAACAAAATGCTTCCTTTCTTTTCTATTTATATCTTATTAAAAGACTCTTCATTATTAATGCAATTTTAAAATTGTATCCATAAAATTCACATTTTATTAAGAATGCGGAAGCAGAGTAGTATGGAAAATAAATTGTAAATAAATAGAAAATATATCATCAGTTTATAAAGCACGGGATATTGTCTTTTCCATTTTATGGTTTAGCGAGATTTCAAGAATCAATTGACAATTGATTGCGATTGCGGACAGACGAATAGATATTAATCCTATTAGAGTGTGTATCGGATAAGGTCTTGTAATGTCCTGTTATTTAAGTATTATTTATAGATACCTCAGAAGTCTACCCAAGAAGCGCGATCAGGTTTCTACTACTTTTTCCTCAAAACTGAGTGCAGGCAAAGAGATTGGACATCAAGTATCTGCCTATTTTATTCAGTCGATTTTCATTAATTCAAATAAAAGTAGTTTCATGTTTTTCTGATATGATAGTTCCTAATAAGGAAAGGAACGGGATAAAAGCTTTAAGCTTGGAACGTAAAATCTGTATTCTGAGAGCTACTATAATTGACTATGAGTTATTACCATCCATAATTGAAAATATATATGAAAAAAATAGAATATCAATTCCCGAGACAAGAATACCCTAGGAAGGTGTGAAAGAAAGGAGATTAGAACAGACGGGAACGGATATGAAAAGCAAGAATAATGGCGGCGCAAGACACTTGGAGCAGGAGGTACTAAATCCCATTTATGGATCTTCTGACATTAATAGAAAAAAAAAGTTAAATTACCCCATGGCGAAAGGTTTTATAGCATGAAGAATAATAAAAATAAAAACTAGCTACGATATAAAAGCTGAGCTAATATTAAAAATCGAAATGCGGCCCGAATCACACAGCCTCCGAGAGGTAATAAAAAAAAAGAAAAAGGAAAAAAAAAAGATCGTTTGAGGGAAGTGGCATGATGGCTGTAGCCCCTGATAGGAGAGCTCACTTCCGCCAGCCGGCACAAAAACTATAATTGCTTCTTCTTTTTACCGTTCTCCATTAATCGAAAAGACTCCGCCATCAGCATCAAGGGAGAGCTTGGAAAATATACAAGGATATTAACGCCAGTCGACAGTCGCCGTTTAGGAGCAGGGCTTGAAAACAGGATGCGTTTATCGTAAAGGGGTCCTCCATCAAAGAAAATGATCCAAACATGATTGATAGGCATCTCTTGGAGGTGCAAAACTAATCAGATAGAATATCACAAATCAACGGAAGACAACAGCGCATCCATCAGGGCGTGCCAAACGTCAGATATGTTTAAGCAGCAAACAAATTACCGATAATAATAATAACACATACCAAGCGGACTCTATGAGGTAAATCAGGAATAATAAAGACTGAGCAGAATGACTTCAATCACGAAGGTCTATCAGTCAGAGGTGATCTGGTCCATTGTCTATGAATATAAGATTTATTTTAAAAATGTGTTTGTTTGTATATTTTCCTTTATATCACTGGACAACAAGAGAAACGTGAAAATGTAATAATTACATCTTGATAGTAGAAAAGTTGTTTGATAAAAGTTAAAAAATACCTCTGTTGAAAGGAAAAAAAAAGTAATATCATATATAATAATTAAAGATTACATTTTTGATATGTAAAAAGTTTTCCATTTTGTTTTTATTTGATTGCCCATTGTACTACAAAAAACAAAACAAAATAATAATTTTTTTATTTTAAGATGATTTATAGACATACATGATTATGAAAAAGTGTTTGTTTTAAATGAAAATTAGAAATATACATTGGTTGTGATACCTAGATAAACTAACCGGCCATGTAAGGTTGGTCTCCCCTCCACTTTTCATGATTGAAGCTCAGTCAGTATCATCCATCAGTACATCAATCTTATACTTATACGATCGATCGGAATAGCAATCATCACTCAATCATACCGAAGGGAACTATTATAATGTACATTTCCAAAATTTTAAGTAATTGTTGTTTTCTAAAAATATATTTGAGATAGTTTTTTTTTTACAATTTTTTTTGTGATTTATTTAAGTACACTTAAACATTTAAGAACATATTTATGATTTTCCATTGTAATCATCGTTGCAGTCTCAGTAAGAACATAAAAATTAATCCAATCTAAAATCCTTATTAATCCATAGTCACTTGAGACATAGAAGTAAATACAAAGCGTTTGAACTGATCGGATTAGTACTTCTTTTTTTTATTAAACTACTTAAATTTTTCTATATTAATGGAAGTAACATGTACAGAGATGAAAACGATCTAATGTTTTAAACCATGTTCACGATAATGGACAGCTTTCAGTGTTTAATTATTTCCTACCATTCTAAAAGAGATAGAGTTTTTCCTGAATAATTGAACTTGTCGATTATACGTGACAATTCATGTTATTCACTAATTTATCTCAAGTGTAAATACAATTTAAACATCTATCTGGACTTAAAATATAATTTATAATAAATAAACATATATTCTATATTTAGAGTTTTTTAAATTTTATTTTATCTTATGCGCCACGAAAAACTATGCGTGGTACCTCAGTTTCTACTAACAATTAGTCCTAAATGCTTGAAACATACATATTAAAATGACATCATGATCTAATCCACTCCCATATCTTCTGGGTTTAACAAAAATAAAGATCCAATCTAAAACTCATCGATAAATTATGAACGCGCCATGATATATTTTAAATCAGACTATCAAAAACAACTTAAATATTTCCAACAGTATAACCTAACATCTACGAAAATTTCACTACCTTTAATTTTGGTTTATTATTTTCAATACTGAACCATTTTGATCGAACAAACAATTCAAAAACTTAACCCTCTCTCAAAATTTGAGGTTTCACGTTTCAGGATGCGTAGAATTCGAAAAACGAATAACATTTTTTTTCCGTCCGCCGTCCGCACATTTTCTCCGAAACTACTGGATCGATTTTTATCTAATTTGGATATATAATCAGAGGTCACCCGAGGATGATCCTCCTTCAACGCCATTATTATCCGCCTTTTACTTTCAAAATGGCGGCCGAAAACCCTGCGTTGCTATAGACTGTAGCGCCTAAACGAATGTACCGATTTCAATGAAACTTCGCTAAAGTCATTTTCTCTACGCCCTTTAAATATATCTATATAATATACCTCAACGAAAAGAAGCTGGAAAAAAGTTACGAGGGATGGTAAAATTAAATTCCGAATAACTCAAAAAGTTTACACTTTTTTGTATATTGTCTCCGTTTTTTTTATTTATTTTTTTTTTTAATGTTCTAGTCCAAATGTTTATTTGGTTTTTAAATTTTGAATGTGTTACTGAAGTGATGTTATTTTTTTTTTAGCATATAACTAATGATTAAAAAAAAAAGTTTAGTCCAATAATTGGAATCACCTTTTATTTATTTTTCTTTGTAACTTGGAAGGTAATGTTACTTTAGATGTATAATCGTTTGGAAATAATTTGCAGCGTTTTTAACTCAAATTCACCTCAATCCACTCGTTCTGTTAATTTAACCCTTCCCTTCCTGTTACTTGTTAGCAGATTTAAAAGAAAATGGACCAGAGATCTGCTGCTTCACCAATATCTAAATCAAGGTTACTATCGAGAAAATTCGCAATTACATCAAATATGCTAGATATTCAACTACGCAGTTACAAATAGTCTAAACAAATAAAATAAAGGTATTTCTCGTTGTGTATCGGTAAAGAAATAATTGAAATGCGTGAGATACCACATTACGAAAGGCCACCAACCTGATGGCCACACGAGATACCTCACAAGCCCTGACACGAGATACCACTCAGACAGCATAGATACGAGATTCTCCTAGAGAGGATGTTAAGTGCGCTAATAGAAGCCACTGGAGGATGGGACCAGATCATGTCAACAGGTCTCGCTCGGTAGCTATTGATCCAACCCCGCAAACCCGTCGCAAACTTAAGCTCCCCCGCTTATTCTGTCAACTCGTTATTGCTTCTTGTAACCGGTTACTTGTCACTGCTTCCAAATTGGAAGTTCCACTAACGGGTAAATTCCTGATGGTAATGGACGATCACTGGGGCTCCACTGGAAACTACCGATAGTCAAATCTACAATAGCTTAATCAATTATCACATATACGTAAGGATTCAACCTTTGACAATTTACGATATTTACGATTTTTAGTAATTCAATCACGAAGCTATTACTTATATTATATTTACTGCATACCATGCAATTCGTCCATTGCCTAAACTTCACATTAAACAAGAAATACGCAGTACTTGTATATCTACAGCGTTCGAAACACGCCCTGATGAAGACCCACACGTTTGGGTTGAAACGTCTGCACTCATAAAAACTTTATTAATGACTGCGTCCTGAATATTTATCACCCTTAAAAAAAGAAATACAGTTATTCATAAAAAATAATTGTATACTTACAGCAATATCACTTATAACAATTTCATCATACCATTGACATTAAACGTTACGATGTGAAGTTGGAATGCGCTTTCGACCGCCTGACCTCAATCTCACTGTATTATTTTACTTTACGCTTGTTTCCCAACAGACTAATCTTATCAAATTAATATAGATGATATATAACTTTCTATTTTATTTATTTTCTGAATTGTTTATTTATTTATTTTAACTTAAGAATCTCGGAGGGTGTTCCTCAAGGTTCAATACTTTCCTCTCTTACTTATATTGTATACACTAAAGGCATATCTATTAACAAAGAAACATTGACAGGCACTTAATCTGACGATACAACAATGCTTTAAAAACTTGAAAATTCTACTTCACATTTTTTTACCTGCATAACTAACAACCCACGGAGAATCTTGGGTTCAGTACAATGTGAGGAAATATTATTATAAGGCCAACGGTTGTGCAGGAAGGTGATCGGGCCGAGATCAAGCTAACCACCAGATTTCCCCCGTCATTAATTATTTAATTAAGAGTACCTACTTTAAAGAGGCTTGGTGTGCCCAAGGAGAGACTCTCGTGCCTATGGTCTACCCCACGGCTGATGATACTTCACATTACTTACTTAAATTACATCTGTTTACGATTGAACCTATCTTGTAATTTAAGGAACTTCACATTACTTCCTTAAATTATAAGATTGCTTCAAACGCTGGAAAATTCGACTATTTTGATAAATCCGAACATACAACATTCACTCTTACCGTTAGATGGATCGTTAGATAATTTGATTACAAAATCGAGAAAAAAGGTGGCCTACAAAACATAGTTATTTTGAAATTTTGGAAGAGTAGGTCACGCCAAACGGCTCAATATTTTTGAAGGCACGCCTTTTTTCTCGATTTTGCACTCAAGTTATCTTACGATTCAATTGGAAACCAGATGGATATTTACGAGCTTTTATTACCTAATTAAATAGACAAAGTTTGCTAGTCCCCATACTGAAAACGTCCCAGTACCGAGAATTTTCGTAAATAAAATAGTTGTAGGTTACAACGAGAAGAACCTATTTACGAAATTTCAGTCGGATGTTAATAATTCGATAAAAACAAGTTTCTACCACGGACTGTACAGTTGACAGATCCAAATAAATATTAATGGAACCGGAAATAAAAGTTTTATTTATTTTATTAATTTAAAAAAACAAACATACATCTTGTAAATGCAATCGAGAAAGATATGAACAATGATGGCATATGAACACTTGTAAAGAAAATAACCAGCTCGCTAATAAAATTTTTAAATTATGAGAATATGAAGCCATCTTGAAGCGTTATCAGGGATGGTTGCCTTAAATCGGAAACATGTGGTGCTTTACTAACTTAATTTAAATATGACATCTGAAAATTTCTACATTACAGAAGTCAGAAATTAGGTGATCAATGACTGGGCCAATAGTAAAAACATAAGTTTTAGTCATGCAATTATAAAAGACATTTTGTTTAAATAAATTCATTAACAAGATAAACATTGGAAGGGAGACATGAGAACATTATTTACGATTAGCTAGATGAAGGCTTAACGACATGAAAGAGCCAGTACGATAGCCATCAGGGTCCTGAGACATTATGGACTTAAAAAGTTAATTTATTAGAAGGATGTGTTAATTAATTAACTAGGAAGTAAGCTATTGGAAGAGATATACGGCTTTAAAAGGAATCGGAAAGTTTATTTGAAGTCCAAAGCTAATAAAAAATTAATCAGGACGATGGACATAATTAAATGTTAAATTTTTAACAAATTAACTTATAAGGGATAAAAATTATCTTTAAAATGTTAAAAATATTGAAAATATATTGGGAATGAGACACATAATAACCAAAATAGTTCAAGGCATGATAGGGATACAATATTTTTATGACGTTTCGGGATCACTTTATTATACCATCTTCAGACCACATCTCATCTTTCTATTGTCTAAGTTTTTTTAAAAAAGACTTGTCGTAATTTATATTTCTATAAATCATCTCTTAGTTATATTGTGGGTTCCTTTAGTGAGAGTCTAGTCAAATACTAGAGGAGTCCATAATATAACGAAGCAATGATTTATAAAAATAAAAATTATGACATGTTTTTTTTTAAAAAAATAGATGATACAAAGATGGGATATGGTCTGAAGATAGGATAATAAAGTGATTCCGAAACGTCATATAAATAAAGAAAATTTTGTTTGGGAGAGTAAACTGTTACTTAACATTATTCATATACCTTATATAAATAAACATTTCCCTTAGGACTTAGGAACAAAATAAAAAGATTTATAAAAATTAAAACAATAAGAGTAAAAGAATTGAACAGAAAGCCGGAAACGAAGTTTGAAATGGAACAGAAAAAAAAAATGGGAGAAAAAAAGTAGATTGACAATATAAGGTGCCGCAGGGCTGGCTAAAAAAAGAAGTGTAGGAAAGGATGAAAATTAATGATCAGTTTTCCGGAAAGGCCAAGTCAGGGTTGGAGGGGAGAAAAATATGAGGTTGGAGGGGGAGTTAGTTCCGGGAGGATGAAATGAAACAGTACATCAGAGCGAGGCCTTATCATGAAAGCAGTGTATTCAGAGGTATCACTGCTTCCAACGAACAATCGATGAATACAATTAAAAATACATACAAGACTTAAAAATTATCAATGCTCTATAATAATATAAAAATGGAAAAATGGAATATTCATTCGGAAATTTAACAATATTCGAGTTAAAATGGAATCCCGCTTATCTGTAATAACATGGCAATTATTATTCCGGATAAGTGATGTTTTAATCGCTATACAACATCATTTATCACAATAAGATTTATTAATTCATGCACCAGAAGGAAAAAAAAATGAAACTATACTTTTTCTGGTCAATGATTTAATAATTATAATGGCAGTATTTGTGCCTAGTTATAAATTAAACTTCCGAAAAAATGATATAAATAATCTCAATCTGAATAAAATTCTTTTTTTATTATTGTTTTATTTTGGCCCGTTGTAGTCTTTTAATTATGTTCTATTTTGTTATTCTAAAGGGACTTTGTCCCAGAATAAGGTTATTTTCTATTTCTATTTCTAAATCAGACCAGTATCAGTAAAAATGCAGCCTATTCTGTAGTGAGTCCAAATTTTATTTCTTAATATTTAATCACAGATTTATACTTTAGGAAAAAGATTTATTTACAAAACTACAATATTTTTAATCCAAAATTTTAAGTCTAATTTCCGACGCTCCCTGGTACGCAAACAACAAAACTTTACAAACCGACTTACGACCTACCGACCAACACATACGTACTCTTTGCTACATATTTCATACTAAATTACACGGACACAACAGATTTATAAGACCCGGCCACGGTTGACATTTCCATCAGGAGGCGACTGAAAAGGAGTTGGATGAGAGATCTCATTTTCCGATCTAAAAAAGCAAATAAAGAGCAAGAAGAGATGCTGCTAGGTACTATCCTTTCTGATACCTAAAATGCAATTTTCCAGATAAGTAAAAACAACACATTCTCAAATTAATGACCAGTGTGGATAGATAAAAAAAAGGCTTTATCCAAATAACTCGAAAATTATACTTCTTCAGTTAAATTATAAGTACTCATTTAAAACCTAATAGAATATTTAAAAAAAAAAATTCTACCCTCACCAATAGTAGCAAAGTCCAGCTTATTTTATTTTAAATTGAACTTCCTAGATTTAAGTTCAAAATCACATATTTTCCTAGTTCTATTTCTGAGGAGTTCATTCTACGCAGATTAACTATTTGCCATTTAGTGCAGTATATCCCTAATTTCCACTTTTGCATTCCGCAAATTCCATCACAAAACATCATTTAGTCAATTAAAAACGATGATTTGATTAAAACAGACAATGAAATGAATTCTTAGTTTGAATGTAATGGGTAGAGAGAGAGGACTTTAAAAAAAAAAAAAATTCATCCACATTCTCGTGAAAACTGTAATTAGCTTTTTAAGGTTAGCTTTTCCTACAAATACACATCTCTCACGTTCAAAAGTTTTACATTAATTAATTTTATATAAAAAAAATCTTTCCGGATCATTTGGATTTCGGATAAGCGGTGTTCAACTGAAATCAATCGTAGTATAGTCGCTATAGTAATGATGAGCTTGCATGAAAAAAAAAATCACAAATTTGAACTGCAATGAACTTCAAGCGATAAAGAACGAATGTAATATCAATTGCACTTAGTAAATAATAAAAAATGGTTCACATTTGCAAATAAATAGAAATAACAATCTCTGGAGGAATGGTGAGGACTGGGAGGCGTGGCTTTAATTTGGCGTGACGTATCCTCCTGCCAAATACGATACTATCAAATATATCTTAGACCTAATATTCTTAAACCTAATAAAATACATTTTAAACTAAATATTTCTATTCAGATATGAGAAAAAAAAAATTTCTGGATGGAAGTTTTGTAGCTGGAAACACTATTCTAAGCTAAATGGTATAATATAACGTAAGTATGACTGGAAATGGTATGACGTAACGTAGTTGCGTCCCCACAACTTTTCTTCAATGCTAATTATCTTTTCAAATGTGAATAAAAATTTTTTATTGTTTTTTCATAATAACTAATTAACCGACGATTAACTTAATTTTAACGTTGAAAAATAGAAAAATATTTTGTGCAACTCTCCTGGAGCCGGTGCTGTTAAAGAATATTAGTCTTTATAATTGTGTACTGCTGGTATTTTTTTAAATGATAGTTGTTATTTTCCTTACTACTCAGAGACTTATCCTGATAACAAATAATTTCTTTTTATCTGGTTTCAGATAAAAGAGATTAGCACGGGACCAACTAATAAAGCAGGAAGGTACCCAAGAGAGCTGGTGCAAAGTGGACCCAAATGGGCTAAATAAATCAACAGTTTCCTGCAAAGTAGTTTTTGGCTCCTCGCCGAGTTATCAGTAGATTAGACGGTCTAGTGGGCCCCGACCATAAGCCAGTCTTCTCCACCTCAAGAGATCTTATAGCGGGATCAATAGAGCCGTCTCTCCTACGCTAGGGCCAAAGGGATCTTGTTTACCAATCGGCAAAGTGTATACCAGCTCAGGTTACATTAACAATATACTTATTAATTATAGCATATACAATTCACTTATTATCATAGAGGGAATCAATCATTAAAAAAATATATCTGGTGTGTCCACTCACACGACTTTCCTACCTATTTCAGAAACTTGTATAGTAGTCTTTAGAAACTAAGGGCCTCGCTCCCTAAGTATACTTATATACTTAGGGATATATATGTAGGGGTATATATGTATACTTAGGGAATTAGACCCCATAACATTTTCTTTTCTTAATAACTTTTTACCTGATTTTTTTCGAGAATTTAGTCAATATAAGATAATTGAAAGGACAATTATTAGAACATTATAGGAAAGTTTCATCAATATCGTTAGAGCCGTTTTCGCGCTACAGTATATATAAAAACATGTTTTTCATTTATTGCGCGCAAGCATTGAGCATGGAGACCCCAATTTCTGTCACAGGCATCAGTAGTCAAAACCCTACAAAAAAGAAGCAACGAAATCGGTTAACTAGTTCCCGAGAAAATCTTGTCACAGACAGACGGCCCAATGGCTAAAAATGTGTTTTCGGACTCAGGGGACTCTGAAACGTATAGATCCGTCGAAAACCGTATATTGGAAATTTGACCCGCAATACTTTCCTTACCTAGTATAGGTAGGAAAGTAAAAATCTGTTGTTGCTTACAAGCATATATATATAGAAGAAGGGTTAAATACTTAGCATTAGTATTATTGTATGAACATTCCTGCAAAGGTATTTCGTATATCTATACAATACACCGTTGGACCCGATAAAATTAAGTGTGTTTTCAAACACAGTGCTGAGTTTATCGATGGCATCGAAAATCCATCAGACCCTGACTAAATTTATGGAACCATTGATGTAATTCAACACTAAATACTAAAATAGTCATCCTTTGCGCCCATATTTTTTTTCATGCTCTAACAGAGCATTCGTTTAATTTCGGATTCGTGAAATAAAAATGGATTTAAAATTATCTGGAATTACATAGGAGGACATTCAAAACGGATAAATCTTTAAATCAAAAGCTGACATTTGCCGAACTGAAGAAGTACCAAAAAGTAGCACTAGAAAAATGGACCAAAGGGAGAAAAGAAATGCTCTGCTAGAGCATGAAAAAAAATATGGCCGCAAAGGATGTCTATTTTAGTATTTAGTGTAGTCTATATTGGGATTATACGATAATAATGATAATCAATGAATGCGTTGAATTACATCGATGGTTCCATAAATTTAGTCAGGGACTGATGGATTTTCGAAGCCATCAATAAACTCAACACTTGAAAACACACTTAATTATATCGGGTTTCCAACGGTAATTTTATAGATAATTTTAAATCCATTTTTATTTCACGACTCCGAAATTAAACGAATTGGCAGGTAATCATCTATTTTGTTACATCAACCGTAAATCGATTCTGGGAACAGAAGATCTTCATGGGACACATCCAGCCTCTATACAGTATCCTAATTACATAACTTGGTCGTTGAGTGTGATCACGGTCCAATAACATACCTGCACAACCTTGTTGGCCTTGCAGTACTTACAAAATACTGAACCCAAGCTCAGCCTAGGGTTGTAGTAGTAAAGATTTTTATATTATTAAATTCGATATGATATATGTACATACTCTTTATAATTAGATAATTTTTAAAAACTTAAGTTTGTCATTATTTTATTTATAGCAGTGAAATTAGAGTATGACAGAAAAACGTTTTAGCAAGATACTGAACAAAAAATTCGACGAAATTGCTCCTTAGACCGAAAACTCGGAATACCTGCAAATGACTGGTCCAGGTGGTAGAAATATCTCCACTGGAATGTTAATTCCAATAGGAAAAAGTTGATAAGACCCTTTCAGAGTGAATCAATCAAAATTCTGAATCCCATTCCTGGAATAAAGAACTGCGGGAGGATAAGAAGCGATATAAGAAACTGACTGAGCGATATAATAGAGCAGGAATCCAGGGAGTGTTTTATGCGACGGGAAGAGGTAAGAGGTAAGTGGCCTTCGCTTCCATCAACCTCAACCTCCCCGTTCTCTAGATTATAGCCTCCTCCGGGAGGCAGTCATCCGACAATTATATCCTATTACCTTTAGTTTCTTTCATTTCTTAGAGACTCCCACGAAACTCGGAGCACATCCATTGTCTTCCAGCTTCACACGGGGTGGCGAAACATTCAGTGTCTCGAGTCCCGAGTTACAACTGCGGTTGAACAATGACAAATGTTGGCGGAACCCAGAGGTAGCCCATCCCCTAAAGATCGATTAAATAAACGCTCTCCAATAACAGTGCAAGAGAAAGAATAATTAGAAAATTGTAGATTATATACAAGTTGAGTCGAGAGTAACGGACCAAATTCTAGAATTGCACACATGAAAATAATAAAAAAAAAATAAAAAAAAAATTAAAATATATAAATAATTTTAATTTTTGCCGACGTTCGACCCACTTTGCAGGTCGTCTTCAGGGCTACAAAAGATACAAACATGTTGAAAATATAAAAATAAAATAAAAAATAAATATAAGTATATATAAATTACGAAGAAGTTGTCAGATACAGAAGGAAAAGATAAAGAAAATAAATACATGATAAGAAAATAGATAAAAGAAAATAAATACATGAATGTTAACGAATAAATGAATGTTAACGAATAAATAGATTGAAATCTGAGAGATTGAGATCTTATTTTCAATCTATTTATTCGTTAACATTCATGTATTTATTTTCTTTTATCTATTTTCTTATCATGTATTTATTTTCTTTATCTTTTACTTCTGTATCTGACAACTTCTTCGTAATTTATATATACTTATATTTATTTTTTATTTTATTTTTATATTTTCAACATGTTTGTATCTTTTGTAGCCCTGAAGACGACCTGCAAAGTGGGTCGAAACGTCGGCAAAAATTAAAATTATTTATATATTTTAATTTTTTTTTTTTTTTTTTTTTTACCGCACCCTCGACTAATTCCTTCTCATATCATATCAACGGTCAACCATCTCTACATCATTAATAAAAAAAAAGTTTTTCTTATCCAACACTTATTAGTTTTAATATTATTGGAACGAAGATTTAGCGAGCGGATTAGGTCAGTGAGTCAGGCACTGAGATGCTAAGGCGAAGGTTTCAGGTTCTAATCCGGCATCATCATCATGTCAAATTATTTTTAATAAAAATGAAAATGAAAATATTTTTTTAATATCCTGGGACTGTTGTCCGTTTAGGACAAATTATAGATACAGAAAAATGGCTGTGTGGCCATACATTAAATTAAATATTTAAAATTCTCATTAAAATTAAAATATTGGAGAAAAAGAATACACTAAAACATACAGATATATAAAAAACAAACATGGGAAAATAAAATAACATAAGTAAACATAATCATTTCCGTGAGAACTTTCAAATTGCGTGTAAATTTCGAGATTAATCGGATTGGGAAAGGAGTAGGTGCTTAAAAAGGTGAGATTTAATTGGTATTACAGAAGGAGGCGGCTTGAATTATAAAGGAGCAGTTCGGTGAGAAGGTGGATAGAGGTCGGTATTACGGGATCTAGTAGGACAGGATTGAATGGAATATTTAAATGGTAGGCTGTGAAAAATATAGCAAGGTCGCCGATTTTTCGATTGCTTATTATAGAAAGGTAGCAAGGAAGTACAGACGACGGTTGGATGGATAGAGCCACTTCAACTTTGTGTAAAACTGAGTTATATGCGCATCTCTTGAAATTCCGAAAACCGTATTGCGCAATTCTTTAGGCGTTTAAATTTGGCCTCGAATAGTCGAAGGGGGGGGGGAAACAAGAGAGGAAACCAGGAGTTAGCTGTGGATCGACCATGGGGTCAGGAGACCATCCTGGGGCACAACCAGCCTCTATAAAGTGGGTACTCTTAATTAAATATTTAATTATAGGAAAAACCAAGCGGTTGAACGTGATCCTGGCCCGATCATTCATTCCACAACCGTTGGCCTTGAAACAATACTTCCTAATTAGGTACAGAACCCAAAACTCATTATGGGTTGTAGTGGTACAAGTTTTTATAAATTTAAATTCGATGTGATATATGTACATTATCTTTACCTAATAGCTAGGTATCTTTTAAAAACTCATCTTTTTAATTATTTTATTAATAGCAGTCAAATTTGTGAATGAAGGAATTTGTAAATGCTTATTTCATTATTATAGTATTTTTTTTCCTGTTTTTTAAAATATTTTGCATCTGCTGTCAGTATCAAGAGAAATAAAAAAAATATATTGGTTTAATAATAATGTCTGTTAGTTAAGTTAGATAACTGTATTTTCCATAGTTTGTGAAATGTCTAAACGCACTTTTATGTTAACAGTCGTTTGCCATTTTTACTTCACGAAAATATGGTCATGGACATATGCAAATATAAAGAAATTTTATGAATTATTAAGTAAAAATAAAAAATATAATTTTTTAACGAATTAAACCCCAAATGTAACAATTTTTAATAATTATTTTTATCTGTACGAAAACAGTAAATTTTTTTTTTACAGGATATTTCTTTCTTTGGCGGATAATTCTGTTATGTAGAAAAGTTCAAGCGTTTGTAATTATTAATTCAAATGTTCCAAGTAAATGAAAATGAATTGGTATGTTTCCTAAAGATTTCACAGCACTTCTTACTATAAGACAACCAAATCTTGAAATTTTTCCACTTGTTAAAATTATTAATTAGCAATTCAATTAAAAGTGGAATATTAAAATATTCATAAGAAAAAAAAATGACGGCGCCGAAGATACTAAACCTACATATCTTAAAGAATGCACACCTTAACATAACCGACGCCTTTGAGTTCATTCTTGTTCATTAAAGATCAATTTAATGAAGACATTTATGAATGAAATAAAAAAAAAAAAATTCAAGATTAATTGAGAATAGAAGTATAGTATATATACTATAGTATATATAATATAATCATATATATAAAAAACTTAAAGTGCTTTCATTTAAATAAAAGAATAGAATTTCTAAAGTATGAAGGTAAATCATAGGAAAATAAATATTTCAGTGACAGAGGGGAATTTATTCTTAGCATTATTAAACTATTATTTAAAACTATAATTTATTACTTGTCCATTAATAAAGGTCCCTGATAGTACTCGTAAAAAACTTACAATACAAAAAGGTTCTTAAACAACTTTAAAGGAATAAAGTAGTTTTGTTCAAATTTCGTACCGTAATTATATTACCTATCATAAAATAAAAATGGTTAAACGAACAAACCCAAAGTGTCCAAAGCCCTTTATGTAGACAAAATAATCATAATTATATTTTGATTGAATAATAATTTTGAAAAAAATAAATTAATGCTCCAACGCAAAAGTAAAATATTGAAATAAGACTTTGTTATTAGGAATAACATTATTTATTATTGTACAATTGAAAGCTAAATTAATCAGAACTTATATATCTTAAATTATAATAAATAAAAATAGATACAATTAACTTAAATATGAATTATGAAGGATTAGTGTAAATAAGAAATTCCATATTGTTCAGAATTATTTCATATTATACAAGTATTTGCATTTCTTAAAGTTACTAATAAAGTCCGGTATTAACTTAATCTATAAGTGGACCAGAAGATAGGAGTGATTAAAGAAAAAAATTAAAAAAATTTCTGGAATACAGCGAACCGAGTTGACTAATACAGAATTTCTAAAGCTATAGGAGACTCAACAACGACAGACATTAAAGCCCTTACAATAGTTCATTGGGAGTTGTGCCGTTATTATTGATTTCCATTGACACCCCCTTCCCAACGTGCGTAACGTAAGTGTGATGATATCATCATTAGCTTATCAGATTTATTGCAGTTAGATTTAGGGGCACAGTATGGTGTGCTAATAACTATTCCAATAGAATAAATAATTAAGAATATATTAAATTCAATTGTACGTTAAAAAAACAACAATAAAAATAAAAACAAATACCTCTCTACTCATCTTATTCATTTTAATTACCACAACTCAATAGAAATTCATAAGTTGAAGAGAAACAAGAACTCACCTGAAACAAAAGAAAAAAATAATTAGTTTTCGTTTATAGAATGTAAAAGGTATGTAAGAACAAAAATAATTCAATAAATTAATAAATTATAACGTTTGTGACATGATTGATAAATTCAAAGTCTGATATAAAAAAATAAATATGTCTAATTTGATAACTAAATAAAAATCATAGAGTAATAAAATCCATTTGATGTTGTTAAATTACACTGATACTATCAAGGATTTTTTTTTATATACACAAAGCTCCTCACCTTCAGGATTACATTGATTGTGCAATACCTATAGCGCAATATATATTAATGTGTATGTATCCATATGTATTGATTGATAAGATGAAGAAAAAAAAACAATAAACTAAAAATCTGATTTTCCACGACCTAAATACCGTCAAGCTAAATAATCGATAATTTGTTGAAATTTCGGTTCTAATTCAAATAACGGTTCTAATTCAACAGTGTCCGATATTTCTATAAAACTAAATTTTCAAGCTTAGGTTTCATATGAAATACCTTTTTATTTTGGAATCATTTGAGCTCATCTGAACAATAACTCTGAACAAATAAAACTGTGGAACAAAAATTTTACTATCGAAAATAAAAAAGTTTTAGGTAGAGTAAAATCGTGAATTTCCTAAAATGACGCTGAGAATTTTAAAGAAAAATGAGCAACATACCATGGATATTCTTTAGATTATAGAAATGAATTGATATCCATAAAAGTATGTTAGTCAGTGCCATTGGCAATAAGCACTGCTGGTCAGTACCTGAAAAAAAGGCAATGCTAGTTAACTTATATCGTATAGCTTAAGATAAATCAGAATGGAGAACAAATTTGAAAAATGTATTAAATCTAGAATATTTATTTTACAGTCAAGTTTGAATATTGAAACTTCACTTTCCACTCATTAAAAACAGACTTCTTGGGAAAGATAAAAGTAACCAAACTGACCTACGCCAGTGAATCCTGGAGTATTAAATTAAAGAAGCCACCTCCAAATAGTGGCAATGCAATTTCTGAGAAGAATAGAGATGGAAACAAGAATGGATAAAATCAGAAACACGACAATAAGACGAATTTAGGAGGAAAACCAGCTGAAAACAAATAGGCTACTGTATGACCATGTCAAAAGAATGCAGGAGGTGATTAGTCATAAACATGTATGAGGTGAGAGTGATAGAAAGAAGGCCAAGAAGAAAATCTAGAAACACATCGGAAAGTGGAGTCGGAGAGATTTTCGATAGGAGAGGAATAAAGAGGAACAGGCGCAGTTACCTGCACGATCGAGATACTTGGATCAGACTGTATAAATAGGATCCTCAACACTGATTAACCGTAGAAAAGGACTCGATTAAAAAAAAGAAAATAAGATTATAAATTAATTGCATTATAAAATAAGGCTCTGTTTATTTTTTTACCCTATTTATTTTAATTTTCATAGCTACGTTTCGGCCGGTAAGCCATCTTCAAGCCATTTTATCCAACCATGCTTTTTGCATATAGCTCAAAGTTTGAGATGGCTTACCGGCCGAAACATAGCTATGAAAATTTAAAAAAAATATGGTGAACAAATCAACAGAGCCTTATTTTATAATATTATAAAATTTTCACCTAAAACAATCACATATGAATAAATTAATCGTAGTTATTAACGAAATACCAATATTACTTCATTAATATGTCAGATCATTCATACTAAAATAACTAACCCACGAGGTGTAATAATTTGCGTGATGCAATTCCTAACATAAAAAAAATCAAATAGTTAAACATTCCAGAAAATAAAACCTGACATGAGATTTTTTTTGTTGTAGATTTCATGAATAATTTACCGCTTTGTGTGCAATATTTATGTGACTTTTTGATGTTCATCAACATGTCTACAAATCATTTTTCGGCACTTCTTACATAAATTTCGTAAATGTTATTTTAGAAGTAATGTACTTCTCAATTTTTATGACTGGTAGGGATTCAGAAAACACGACACTCTAACAAATCATACTTCACTGCACCTAAAGGAAAACATTTATCATAAAGACTATTAAGAACTCAAGACAACAAATCTGACTTAACCAATCCATTGACCATAAATTAAAACTCTATAACCACCCACTTCAGACATACCCGACAGTCCAGTTAGTCTTGTTAATATAACATGGACCATCAAGTTCCCTAGAGGACACGGTGGTCAACGTTTCGGTAAATCGACAATAGTATCTTGTTAATGCGGCGCGACAACCCCTTAGAGGACATCGGGGGGACAGAGACAAGGGGTTGGATCTATATAAACTGGTGCTCCAGGTGGCTGCATGGATTAGAGAGAACGAAACCTATTGTTTGTCTCTTGATGGCCCAAAGCTATGGTGGTTTTATGGATGACATTTAAAATAATACATTTATATTATTAGCTAGTTAAGATGATTCATTATAGTATTAATAATCAGAGTAAAAGGAAAAAAATGCGTTTCTAAGTGAATAATATGAGTGTGTTCAGATTTGTTCGTGCACACGATAGAATGTTATCAAAGCTGCAAACCTAAAAATTATAAACATCACATTCTTTTTCGGATGTAAATATAGAGAAAAAAAATAGCGAGGTATACTATAGCAATATACATATATAAAATCATCTATAACCCAATTAGATAACTATCCTTCCATGATGAACTTCAGAAACATTCAAACTCTCTCGTTTCTAACCTTGTTTTCTCTTTGATCAATGATGACTCTCCGAGGCGTCAGTGCGTTTGTGCTGATGCACAAAAGTAGAGTGAAAGTTAAATAACTTGTCTATGCTAACGTGCTAAAGTGTTAGTTAAGCCTGTATTGTAAACAAAGTTTGTGAGTTCTTAATTGATTTACTAACGTTTTGATTTAGTTTTAAAACGCCAAAGCGAAGTGATAAGGCTGAATTGCTGGATTATTTGGTTAAAGATGCTTTATTAAAAAGCATGAATGAAAATTCAGAAGACAAAGAACTTGATGAAGTCATAGCTGTCTTTACATTCCATTTCTGTGGATATTCCAAAAATGTATTCATTTATAAGATACATTTTTATGTTAAGATAAATTTGCTATAAACAATGGTAATGAGCAAATATGATATTAAGGAATATATATGATATAATGGAGAAAAGAAAAATAATCAAGAAACAAAGAATGGATAGTAAATCATAAAATTCTAGTGAAACCAGTGTGTAGCAGTTATGATAAACGAAATGATTGTACACATAAAAAACAAAGAATCAAACACATCAAAATCTTAAAATACACCTTCTCCGTGTTCATATTTACGAAGTTAGCAAAACTTTACATGACGCTGGGCTGCGTTAAAATCGAGGCCATATTTAATATAGATTTCGTATATAACCTTATGGACTTTCACAATAATTCTTCTCCAATTATGGACTTACATATTTATGAGGTTTACAATACTTAGCACTGGTTGCATGAACTTAATGTAGTCTAATGATATCCTAATGTAGAAGTTTTCTAGATTCCTACCAATAAGAAGTTTCTCTACAAATCTTTTCAGTGCATTACAGTTCTACGTGTCACATTTATTATATGTATTTTTATTATGATTAGTAAATTTCACGAGAAAAAAAGTAAAGCAGTAAACTCAACTGTTAAGTTATTATTTTTTTTTTAAATATTTTTTTTCACGAACAGGCATTAAAGACCTCGCGAATATCACGAATTTAATGCTTCCTCTTCTCCCATATGTCTCTCATGAGCTCCGCTTGCTTACGTTTTCTCTCCTCAGACCACGCAACACCCTTTTTGGAGCGCTTCTTTCCCGCACGAACCGTTACTCCCCTGTACTCTTCTCCGTAGATTCTTCTGAGAATTCTTCTTTCTATTTTCATCTGTATCCTTATCCTTTCATCTATATCTGTATCCTTCAGGTGTTCTCCTGTATCCTTCAGAAGGCTCTCTAGGCTGGGAAGACAAGAAGTTTCTGTTGCGTAGAGTACCATTGGCTTGACGACCGTGTTATAATGTCGTATCCTAGGTTTTAGAGACAAGTTCTTCTTTTTATAAAGCTCACTGGTGGCGAAGCTTAATTTCTCTATTTTGGCAAATCTTTCCTTAAACCCTTCTCTCTCTGACCCATTGCTGCATATGATTTCCCCAAGGTATCATATGCAGCAATGGGTCAGAGAGAGAAGGGTTTAAGGAAAGAATCGTTATTTTATATGTATTTTAATTAATTACAAACATATTAAAAACAATTCGATAAATACTAACCTAGTGTTTGCAGACGCTTGTTTACAATTCGCTAAAAAAAAAATGAAAAAAAAAAAAAAAAAATTGTGATCAAAGTCCCCATCTACTAATGAGAGGTTCAACTGTAGCTACTTAGAACACGTCTACTTTCCCAGGGTGGTTAAAATTAAATTTTGGCTTAACAAAAAGGAAGGTAAGAGCATTGTTTGGCCATTGTGGCAGCGGCAGCACTAACAAGGGGCTAGGCAATAATCTGGTTAGGGCCACACAGAGGAACAGCTGACGCGACCTTCTCTTCATCCATAATGATATCACAAAATGGGGTGGATCACTGATTCAATTCCACTTCCTTCGATATTTCTTGTCTCCAAGTAATATTACTTCTTGTAATATCTGTACCAACAAATGAGGACCACAAGTGAGGAAGAAACTGGGCTTCCAAGATTTTTTACTTTTGGGGAAACTTGGCCCCAATGAAATCACAAGAAATGGCGTTTTAAATTATGCTAAACCCCCATACCAGACTTAAACGACTAGAAACCGCCTGACTTTTTCGACAACTGCAGCACTTACTAGACAAACGTTCTAAACTTCCAACTATTTACAAAAGACTTATATATATTACTATAATAAGGCCTATTTGGACTTACGGAATCGAGCTTTGGGGCTGTACTAAACCATCAAATTCCTCTCGTATCCAATCCTTAAAATCCTAAATCCTTCTTAAAATCCTCAATGGTCCCTACATTGCTCACAAATAAAATCATCCATATCGACCTTAATGTACCATATGTTTCCGATTTAGCTCCGATAGCTATAATAAACTCTGAATCATCCGAACCTTCTTGTTTCCAACCTTGCTTCCTCTTCTATTTCTGATAACACTCCGAGGCGTCTGAAAAGAAGATGGCCTCGGGACCTTCTAATATAGAAATATAATTGCAGTGCTACAAATGGGTAGTTTCTCTTCATGTTGCACTTGTCAAGTTACTTATTTCATATTTACTAGTTGCATTTACCGTTATACAGATGTAAATTTCAATAATAAAAATTTGCTAAAAATGACAATTCCCTTCTATCGGACATCCTCTTTTTTAAAAATTAACAAAAAATATATTCTTATTATATGATGCATAATATATATGATGCATATGCATAATTTCTTCATGAAGCGTGATAGTTCTCAGTTTTAAATAAGGGAAAAGAACATTGTTAATATTCAATAGAGTAAATGCCATTTGAAAGTTAATAGAATGAATGCCATTTTATAAATACTCCTGAAACATAAATAGCATGATGAATATTGACATTACGTCAAAACGATTAACAAGCGAGTCACCGAACAGCTCACGAAATGCCAAAGATACAGTTTTATATTTTCTAGAAAAAGAAAAAGAAAATGGAAATAAAAATGAATCTATCAGTCACAAAATATTATTATTATTTTTTTTTTTAATAGACTTCTAAACAGAAAAATAAATGATGTTCGACGTAATCATATAAGATTTATTTATGTCTAATTTTATGGTTTCCTTTGAACTAGAAAGTTATTACAATCTTAGATTAATGTTTTTATCATTTCAATTCTCCAAACAACCGAGGAATTCTACTGGAAAAAGCTTAATAGGAAACATTCAATTCCAACGTATTTATTTTTATGTTTTGTTTTTTAATTAAAATTTTAATATTTTTATCATCAACTTTAGTCGATAACGACATTCTCGCATTCAATTTTAATTGTTTTTTATTTACATACAGGACATATAGAGCTACATAAAGTTATCTGAAAAAAACAACAACATCATACAAACAGTAGCATAAGATCTACAAGGTATCTAATGCCAATAGAAAAAAAAAATATATATATATATTTCTCACTTTTTATTTTTAACTTTATTTATTCAGCTACACATGTCAGAAATGCTGACAATTAATGCATCTGCTGTCCGAAAGAATAATAGTAGTAAGGCGTTGATAGGAATGAGAAAGAGAGGAGTACCTAGCGGCATCCTTACTGGTATGAAATTTAGTATTTATAGCTAAGGGAGAAGAAAAGGATCCCTCATCCAGCTTCTTTTGAATCTTCTAAGGGTGTTATCGGGCATGTTAGTTGCGGTCATATCTTGTACGAGGTTATTAATAAGTTGAAATCTTTTGTATTGTGTCCGTAATGTATCTTTATATGGAGTAATTTTTTGTGACTCAGCATGGTGTTTAATGTATAGTTCTAAAAGTTTCCGACTGAAAAGTTTGTAGTTTTGTGTTGTGGATCGTTTTGTTTTGGCTGTGCCGTACGGTGAGTGTAGGTTTTTGTTTAATTATTCATAAAATTTACAACTGAATATACATCCATTAAATGTGATACAGAGAAATAGAATGGCATGAAAAGAATTAAAGAGAATCTACACATTGGTAGCACTGTGATAAAGTATCTAAATTACGATATCACAAGGCCGTATTTTTTTCAGACCCCTTGTTGGATTATTAGGGGTTGAAAAGGAAGCAAGGTTTGAAACGAAAGGAAGGTTTTACGAATGATTTTGGATTGTAAGGATTGGATACGAAAGGATTAGATGGTTTAGTGGAGCACCAAAGCTTAACTCCATATGTCCAAATAGGTCTTATTATAGTAATGTATATGAGTATTTTGTGATTAATTGGAAACTGGTGGTAATACTGAAGTTATCAGATAAATGTGCTCAAATAGGTAAATTGAAATGTTCAGTATGTGTTTTAGATTTAATTTTGAACGTCTTGGAAAAATTAAGTATTGTAATTAAGTATCATTCTTCTGTCAAATGTCAGTTTAATATTACACTAGTGATTTTAGAATATTTCCCTACTCTCAATGCCACTAAATGCATCTATTGTTTGTTTTTTTATTATGTTTATTCTAATACAAATAAATTAGTACCAATAGTTACAATAAGATAATGATGTGTTTAGATATTATTCATTATTTAAATACTCTGACATTTTATATTGTCAGATTTATCTTTCCTTTGTTAGGAGAAACACAGCCCATTTTAAAGAAGAACTCAATGTATTTTTTATTATTTTATTTTTCAAAAGTGAATAATTATAATTTTTCCTACTGTACATAGTTTTAAGTGTTTTGTATATAGATTTTTTTTTTTGTATATAGCTTGTTTAACTAATATTTTCTTTACTTTCTCTTCTTGTTTTATTTAGGCCAGATGTAGTCTTTTAATTATGTACTACTATGTTATTCTAAAGGGACTTTGTCCCAGAATAAAGTTATTTTCTTTTACTATTACTATTATATATTGCACTTTATGCCTATTATTTACAATATTGTTGGAGAGAAGAAGCACAAGGCAATACAATACTTCTGCAAACGAACTGCTAACCCTACAATCGGTTACATGTAAAAATATAGTTTCTAGAATTGTATGTTTTTTCTCCTTGTATAGCTTTTCTTGGCTGGAATAATGGAAGGCGGTGGGTGGTATTCGGTTATACTGGAGGCAGGTGAGCCGGCCATTATGGGGGGCAAACAGCGACGGTAAGAGGTGTGATTAGACAGTTATTGTTGGCGACAAAAGTGGCTAGGGGAGCAGCACAAAGCAGTAGGCTACCAGGCTCCCTCTTTGTCATGCTAATAGTGTCTCTTAGTGTCTGCCTCTAGTAGGTCCAAATTAAAATCTGTATCCTCCCTGTCTCTGCCGAATTAGATATACTAATGATCTTTCGGAAGGGAAGGACCAGGGTTCGCCATTCATCCCAGAGGGACAAAACATCCCGAAAAGGTAGTCGGCAGAATTAGAACTATTGAATTGCTATATACGCGAATCCGAGGGGCAGAATGGACTAGCGGGCTAACGAGAGTAAACTCGCGTTTTCGATAATCAGATAAATGATAAAATATTTACGAGTTCGTGTCCCGGTGTCGGGAGGGAGGGAGGTGCTTTTAAACGTCGTATTTATCCCTGCCTTCAGCCTATAGTCCTGGAAAAACCCTTATCGCCTAAAAGGTGAAAAAGGAATGGATTAAAAAAAAATCTGCACATCCAAAATTTCTAAATCCTGAATAAATCAATAAAAAAAAAGAGTGTCGGGATGGCTGAGCGGGCCAACGCGTGTGCACAGCACCTTGTGTTCCTGGTAACCTGATAACCGAAGTTAGATTAGGATAAAAAAAATTTTTATTGAGTATTAATACAGGCAACCACACTGAAGGGTGGTACTAGGACTATAGTATTCATTCACTCAATATGTACATAAGAAAGGAAAATATAAATAAAATGAAAAAGTGAAATACAAGATAAGTAAAATAAGAGATTAAAACCGAATGATAATAAAATAAATAAAACACATTCACACCTATGTACAATATTTACATTGGCCCAGGAGACTTTGAATCAAGCTTCGTCCCCCAATTGTGGAAGCCAAAGCAGGACTCCAGGAGATCCCAGTGCTTCTCTCCCAGCTGTATCACTGGTATTGTAAGCGAGTGGAGATTGATGGAGGGCACTAGATCAACAGACGCTCAGGACTTGAGTGATGAATTTGGCCAGTGCCATTTTAACCCCCCTGGAGGATTAGGATGATGAGTGAGAATCTGATGAAATTTGGAAAATTTGTCTGGGGTTACGATAAAATTAATTACGAGTTCAAATTCTTGTGCCCGGTGGACATTTTAACTCTGCATGATTCCCCGCCCTTTCCCCCAGCCCGTGAAAAAACCGACGTAGCCTTAAAGGCAAAGAAGGAGAGACACACAAAAAAAGAAAGAAAGAAAAAACAGAAAGCAGGTGTTAAAACTATGGTTGTTTTTTTTTTTTAATATCTGTTTCAAAAGTTTCTGTGAAACTTTTAAGAAAAAAAAAAGTTCTAAAAAAAATAGAAGTACTAAGGAAACATTTTCTAATAAAGTTCCAGATTTATATCAAAAGTTTAACTTTAATTTATTCAATGAATTATTGGAGGAAGTTAGTCAACTGTGCTACATATCATGGGTAATAAATATTCAGGACGCAGTCATTTTTATTAGCCGACGTTTCAACCCAAACATGTGGGTCATCATCAGGGCGTGTTTCGAGCACTGAAGGTATATTTATCACCCAATATAATTTATCCAAGTTCTTAAAAAAAGTTTCGTTAAATGAGAAATAAGCAGTAATTGGATTTAGATTAGAGTTATAATTAGTCTTTGGATAATTAGTCTTGATTTAGATATGATTTTCATGTGTCGTTTGTGTGAGTAGCTATGAATAAAAGTTTTTTGAAAATAAAGATTGCGTAAGAAAAGTTCTGATTCTAAAAGAACTGAAAAACTGTAGACAGGAAAAATTCTGATGATGAAAATTTTTAAAAATATTTTTTTTCCGTTGCAAGTCATGGATTCTAATAAGAATAGAATAGAATAGAAAGTAACTTTATTCTGGGACAAAGTCCCTTTAGAATAACAAAATAGAACATAATTAAAAGACTATATCTGGCCGAAATAAAACAATAATAAAAAAAGAGAAAGTAAAGAAATACAATAAAACGTCGTTTGTTTGAGTAACTATGAATAAAAATCATTTTTTAGATCGACATTTTAGCGAAATCGACAGAAGTATTAAATAAATGTTTTTAGAAAATAAATGTACTTGAAAAGTTACAAGGAAAAAGTTCTTGTTACAAAAACTACCGACAGTGAAAATTTCGATGATACTGAAACTTTCTTTTTTCCTTTTCAGGCCTTCATAAAAAGAGTTATTACTTAAATGTAATTTTTATTTTTAGTTACACTTATTTGGAGTTCATAAATTTTTAATTCTTATAAATAAAAAAAAAGCAAGTTATTCTAATTTCGATAACAGAAGAATCGATCCGTCGAACTAGGAAAAAAAAATCGTTGAGTGACCCAAGAGTCAGTCAAACGACGACAGCTGTGATTTATACAAACCCCTCTCAAAAACCTGCGAGACCAGAACGTCCCCCCTACAATGGCTATTCTTGTGTCGGTCGGGCTAGTCAATAAAAAGGGGAGTGACTTTGTAATGCAAAGGCGATCCTGTCTTTATAGAATCAAATGAAATGAAATGGGATTATGTGATACGATTCAAAGCCATATAATTGGGTACTTGTAAAGGAAAAAAAATCGTGTCAATTTGAGGAGCAAAACAATTCAAGTGATTATGAACGTACATAAGATTGAAATTATACTTTTTAAAAATCAGAATCCACTATAATATAGAAACCCACTGAAGATGTAGAATATATGATCAGAAAAATTCTCGAGGAATACACAAGATGGAGGCTGAAAATCAACAAAGGAAAACGGTATATAAGGTCTTTAATAGTAAAGATCTACATTTGGACACCTGGATGATGAAACTAGAAGCTCAATTTAAGTATCTTGGATATCTGAGTGAATACCATTAGAACATGGACATTGAAAAGAGCATAAGCAACGGGAAGATAATCACCAGAATCTCAAATTCCGTACTGTGGAGTAAATCAGTGTCCTTAAAAACAAAAAAGATTATTTATAAATCGTTCCGGGAAAGTGTTTCTCTCTATTCTGCCGAATCTTGGACAATTAAAGAATTGAATTGAATTTATTTGTTAAAGATTATTTTACAATTTTGTACAAATCATACATATATGAATAACTTTATTTCACTTAAATGAGTCTAGTTTATCATAACTGTACATTGACTTACTATAAAAACAATAACTAAACAATAATACTTCATTACATTCCATTTAATTTCTACATTATCAATTAAATCATAAGAAAAAAAGAAACAAACAATTAATTGAACTGACCAACAATTATCCTTAGTCATAGCACTTGGTTGGTGTGTGGAACATCAGAGCTTAAGGAATCCAGTGAATTGCACGCTGACATTATGAACCAGTAAACCCTGTTAAGTTTCTCTATGTTATCGATTCGAAGTATGTCTTGTATCTTGTTGGAAAATTAAAGAGAGTCAATCAAAAATACCCCTGGCTCTAGAAATGTATTATTGGAGACGATCATGTGGTCTCTCTCGCATTAATAAAATACCAAACAGCGAAATTAGGAAACAAGTGAAACAAATGGAGAATATGTGATGAGGATGGCCTAGACGAATTTTGGATAGCAAAACAGAAAGAAGACGAAAGAAAAGTCGCTAGAGGAGAAACTGGTATGAAGGCGTAAAGGAAGGAATGATGAACAGAGGCATGTCTGAAGGATACTGGCAGGATAGAAGATGGCAAAAACTTATATTAAATGACGACATATGACAAATGTAAAATGATAAACAAAAAAACAAAGCAAATTATTTAAGCAGTATTACAAAGTAAATAAACAGTCTCCTCCCTACTCAAGTTATATATTTATCTCCCTCGCTGTATGTTATTATAGTCTTATAGAGCAGGTATTATATATGATTAATAATAATAATAATACTAACTTTCCAGTGTAATCCATGACAGTGAAATAAAGAAAGGGGGGCCTCATATAAAGGAAGGATTAGCCATCGGTAATTAGTTAAGGGAGGAGATTCTAGGAGGGGCTTATCCCCGGCTGTGATTGGTTATAAATTAAAGCGAGGAGGGGAGGGGTAGAGTTGGATCCAGGAGGCGGTAAAGAAATGTCGAGGAGCTATGATTTGCTGAATTTTAATCCGTGGGGGGGCCCGCCCTTTATGGCAGCATAACCCGGGTCCGCTTCAAAGGCGCACCGAATAAAATTGGAGGCGGATCATTTTTTTTTTTATTCCACCACCACTCTGAAGGAGGGAAAAAATAATCCTGGAGTTGTCACAGAGAGAGGAATCCACCTCTTTTTTCCCCCTTTTCCTTTTTTTTTTTTTTTAAACGGCAATCTCCCTCCGAAATTATATCAGAAAAAAACTTTATTTTCAACTCGGTTATGTAATACTTTTTTGCGAAGTTAGGAAAAATTTGTAAAATGCCAAGTTATACATACTAAATAATAGTCAATCTAATCACCTTCATTCAAAATAGAAATTCCGAAATTTTTCAGAAAAGTAGAATTGTATGTTATGTACAAATTTAAAACATTTTTTTTTCTGGCAACTCAGCATAAATCTGTTTGATCCTTCAGTATCAACAAATAAAAAACGTCTAAATTTATATGAAAAATCGCCAAATTCGTAGATCACGATTTATTTTTATATTTAATCTATGAGATATGGTCACAGCGGACATATCTCAAAACACGAGGAGACTAAAAAGGCGTTGGATGAGAGATCTCCAAACCTAAGTAATTGGAACAAGTTAGGGATAATAATTTCGTTCCCCATGGCTGTCATGCCATCATTTTCTGTATCGCCAGAACATTTCCTGATTGTTAACAAATACATTTTTATATGGAAAAAAAATCTCTGAACCACTAAACTTTTTTTTCCCTTTCAATCCTAATTAGAACCTGTCATAAATTTGACAATCAGCAGATATGTTGTAGTAATTAGTAATTAGTAATTTGTAGTAATTAGGAAAGTGCTATTTTAGGCATGAGGAACGATAGTACCCAGGTGTACCAATATGACCCAACTATTCTTTTACTACTTTCTTTAATTAAGGGAAGGAGATCTTTTATCCAATTCCTTTTCAGTCGCCTTCTGATGAGCATGTCAGTTTGAGAACATGTCGTTTATAACTCTTATCGTTGTGTCCATGTAGTTTACTATAAAACCCGGAGCAGAGAGTGTTGTGTATAAGTATGTGACAGTTAGTTGTCGTAAGTCGGTGTAAGAAGTTTTGTTGTTTGCGTATCAGGGAGCTGCTGTAAGTAATTAGTCTAAGAATTATGGATTGGAAAGATAGAATTTGAAAGTGCATATTTTTTGCTGAATCATAAATATATTCCATATGGGTTTGAGTACGTATGATTAAGTATTACGTTTTTGTTTAATTTTGATAAGAAATAAAAAGTGAGCGTGATATTTTCTGATGCCAGTTTAAAGCCTTCCTTTCCATTTTTACGTTCAGGGCTCCCAATGAATCCTTGTATAAACAGTCTCCTCCCTACTCTATTTCGATATTTATCTCTATTACTGTATGTTATTATAGACTTATAGGGCAGGACATTGAATGATAATAATACTAACTTTCCAATGTAATCAGAGAGAGTGAAAAATAAAGAAAAGGGCCCCTTATAAAGGAAGGATTAGGTTATTAGAGGTGTATACCATGTTCTTTTGTAAAATAAAAAAAAATTTAAAAAAAAAACCTCAATTTTTACATAAGACATATTTCACTAAGAGTAGCGATATATGTATTATATGCAGGCTCGGTCTAGCTCCTTTTGTTACCCTCGGGGAGAATCTGAAGTGGGCCCCTTTTATCAGGACTACAATATATATATGCATCAAAAAGTGGCTTTCAGGGATTTAAATATATATAATAAATTTATCTTCATTTACAAAATAATTATTTTTGGGACCAAACCTAGTATGGTACTAGATAAATACAAAATAAGAATATACTGGGCCTCCTCCATTTCTTCTACGGGGAGGGTCACACAATTAGCGGGAATCAAGCAATAAATGATTTTTTTTTTTTTTTTTTATTGGTGATATTTACAACTGTATTAAAAGTAAAAATACATTCAGTAAATGTGAACAAAGGAATAAAATAGCATGACATCACATGTTGAGAAACTACCCATTGGTAGCACTCTAAAAATGTATTTACAAAAGGAGATCTCGAGGCCATCTTCTTTTCAGACGCCTCTGAGGGTTGTCAGGGATCGAAGAGGAAGCAAGGTTAGAAACGAGAGGGTTTGGATGGTTCTGAAGTTTGTTATGGAAGGATAGGTATCTGGATTGGGCCAAGTCAGAAACATAAGGAACATTAAGGTCGTTATGGATGATTTTGTTTGTGACAAAGTAAGGAGCAGTGAGGATTTTACGAAGGATTTTGGATTGTAAGGATTGAATACGAGAGGAATTCGATGGCTTAGTGGAGCCCCAGAGCTCAACTCCGTAATAAATGATATAAATTATTAAATAATAATTAATAAAATTTCTATGTTGTTTTTAATTCTATATTATATAACTTAATAATTGGATTAATATTAAGTTATATGAAAAAAATTCTTTACTTATTGGTCTTAAAATGTGAAAAATAAGTTTATCACTCAGTTAAAAAAGTACAAAACATTTATGTATGGAGAACATCGGAAGGGCTCCGAAAATTATCGGAATCAAACGAGTACAAAACAATTATTTTGGGGTCCAAATGTATAACAGTATTGGATAAATACAAAACAATAATCTTCGGGACCCTCAGGCGGAGCTCCCCAATCATTCTACGGCGATAAAAAAAGCACAAGTATTTATGTGTCGGACCCATTGAAGGGGCCCAAAAATTGCGGGAAAAATACGGAATTAAACGAAGAAGAAACAATTATTTTACGCCTAAACATACCACGGCATTAGATAAATAAAACAGAATGACCTTCAGAGCCTTCAGAGAGCTACTCCCCCTCTCCTCTCCCTTCTCGTTCTGTGAGGAATACACTTAGAAAACATTTATATTAGGGGCCCCAAAAAATTGCAGAAATAATCAAATAACAATTATTATTTTTGGGGTAGATAGAAATTTCAGTAAAATAATTTCAAGGACCCCACCGGGAACTCAGATATTTCTTTTGCCTGGGGGCCTTCGACAATCGCCGACTAATCGACCTGGCCTGATTTTAAGTACTTAATAGCTCATGCTAGCTAGTGTATCCGGCTTCAAATCGTAGTTTCCTTTATACTTCCAGAAGAAGCAATACTGCTATTTGGGATAAGAAAAACACGAGACAAATTATATTTATCTGTTTATTAAAGTTTTTTTTTTTTGTCTATAAAAGATGTATTTGCGCCTGTCAACATATTGTTGACAATCAGCAAATGTGATGGCGATACATGAAATGATGACATGACAGGCATGGGGAAGGAAAGTGCTCAGCAGTACCTCTTCCCTAACTTGTTCTAATTACTTAAGTTTTTTAAGGAAAGAGATCCTCTAGCCCAACGCCTTTTTAGTCTCCTCCTCATGTTCTGGGATATGTCAGCTGTGGCCATGTCTGTTATTATGTCCGTTGAAATTAGTGTAAAATGGTTGATAAAGAATCCTTATATGCTGGTCAACTGTTGGAAAGGGGAGGTCAGTATGTAGAGTTTTGTTAGTCACGTATCAAGGTGCTTTTGTTATGTGTCGCAATAATTTTGATTGGAACGTGTGAAGTTTTTGTAGGAGGGTCTTTTTAGCGATGCCGTATATTTGTGATGAGTACGTCCATATGAGCTTGAGTAAGTAGGTATATATATTCAGTTTCTGTTTTAGTTTTAGTTTTGAAGATTTAGAAAAAAGAGAGTAAAGTAGTTTGAGCCGTTTGTTAAGTGTCTTACGTTTCATTTTAACATGCGGGCCCCATGTGTAATGTGTAAACTTCTGTCGAAGGTGAGTCCAAGGTAAAGTACCGTGTCCGTTTGAAGAATTTAATTGCTGTCAATATAGATCGATAGATAGATAGAAAAAAACTTTATTCTGGGACACAGCCCTTGAGAAAAACAAAATTAAAAGATTACATCTGGCCAAAATAGATCGAAAAAAAGAAACAATGTAAAGAAAATATAAGGTAAACATTCTATATACAGAACAAACGAAACTATATACGAAACAATTAACACTATAACAAGGCACTTACAGCTATTTGCACTGATAGACCAGTATACAATTTTAAGAAAATAATAAAGAATTAAAAAATAAAAATATATCAAATTCTTTATTAAAATCAGCTTTGTGTTTCTGTTGAGAAAACCGAAAGCTGAATCTGACTATATAACGTGCCTGATTAATATATAAATACATTATCATTAAGCATTGATATTTGACAATGAATGGCATGAAATAAATGACTTTTTGGGTTAGAAATTGGAATATTGAGGGAATTCCAGAAATTGGTAGAGCGAACAATAAAGAACTTTTGGAATGAGGCAGATCTGTGAAAAGGCATGTAAAAAGGTTAGAGGTCGAGCTCTTGTGGACAGGGAATGGACTGATGATTTGAACTGGAGAAGGTTGTAGGCGTAAGAAGGACGATGGTTGTTGATGATTTGATGAATATAAATTATTTATTAAAGTTTGAATCTACAAATATAAGCATATTCTCCTTAACATAATTCTTTTTTTTTTCAGACCTTTGGCGCCTTATACTATTACCGATGGTACAGATACACCAACACGAAACATACATCCTTTAGAGCAATGCTATTCCTTAACGCACTGGCGGAACCAGGATTTAATTTTGGGGGGGCTTCAGCCCGAAACCTTTTTTTAAATAAAAATAACGATAACTACTTTCGAAAAAAGAAAGAAACTAACTACCTATATGAAATGATGTTTAAGTGATTCCTAAAACCCTTGTAAATGTAATTACACGAACAATAATACTTTAAGAGATAATTTTTTAATATTTTTTTCGATAAAACATGGTTATATTTTACCATTTTGGGGGGAGGCTTCAGCCCGAAAGCCCCTCCCCTCCCGTAGATCCGCCTGTGCCTTAAGGAGTAAATTAACTACTAAAGAACCTAATTAAGTTAAAAGAAGCTCAATGGAAACTGCTCAAAGAAGATACTGTCCAACGAGACATGAACCTTGCGGATACCAGAGGAACAATGAGCTATTAGAAGCAGGTGGCCCATACAAGAGGAACCACTATTGGTTATTGATATTCGACTGACCGCCACGTCTATTATAAGGACTTCTCTAAACACTAGCAACGGTCGCTTCCCAAGATGAAGGAACGGGTAAATAAACCAGGAGGCTATAGGACTCTCCCTACTGAAATATTTACAAATATCGACAGCGCTCCTATATTTAGAGCGGTAAGCCTCTTCCAAACAGGGCCGCCATAGCTGTAGCCAGTTATCTACCAAACATCAACACATATCTCAAGCCTGAGGATCGGATAGCTAAACATATATGTCAACATTAAATCACATCAAATTAATTATTACAACAGGTGTAATCAATACTCTGTTGTAAAGAACTCATTCATTTCAGAGCTGAACATATCGCACCTTGATTCTTCAAAACTTCCCTCATTTAAATACTTTAGTTTTTAGGGTAACCAGTCGTAATAACTTTAAGAAGCTTTTATAAGTGGACATTTAGACACAAACATTTATGGCACTGTCAGAGCATTTATTTATACACAAACATGTAAAAAAAAGGAGAAAAACAATAGGTGTCATTTGACATTTGGATCTAATGATTAAAAGTTAAAATTTAAATTTCACCTATAGGGTAAAGGCACCTATTATTGACATATTATCAATTATTAAATGACACATAACATAAATTTGATAAAATAAGCGTTTAGGTTCATGTAAAACTTCAAACTTGGCGGCTTTTCAAAGAAACATTAATCAGCCTTTGAAGTTTTGTATGAACCTAAACGCTTATTTTATCAAATTCAAGTTACAAGTGTCATTAATTGGTAATATGTCAATAATAGGTGCCTTTACTCTAAATAAAGATATGTAAAAGTTTGTGTTGAACTTTTAATGTTAGACATGCCAACAGAAACAGTTAGTTAGTTATTTTTATTTATTTTTCATCCAATCCTTACAATCCAAAATCCTTCGTAAAATCTTCAACGCTCCTTACTTTGTCACAAATAAAATCATCCATAAAGATCTTAATATTCCATATTTTTCCGATTTGGCCCAATCCAGATACCTATCCTTCCATAACAAATTCAGAACCATCCGAACCCTCTCGTATCAAACCTTGATTCCTCCTCGATCTCTCATAACCCTCCGAGGCGTCTGAAAAGAGGATGGCCTCGTGATCTACTCATGTAAATATATTATTAGAGTGCTACCAATGGGTAGTTCCTCAACAAGCGATTTCATGTGATTGTAGTATTACTGTTTGCACATTTACTACTTGTATATTTTTATAATACAGTTGTAAATATCAATGAATAAAAAAAAAATTTAGTTTTCAGAAAAGTTATTCTTTTTTTTTCAAACCTCATTTATAAAAGTTTATATAAATCTGTAATTAACAGGAAATATAAACATGATTAAATGTATGTAGCTATATGAAACATTATAATAATTTATCTATGCATTCAACATATTAAACATTAATGAATTTAACATTAAAATTTTCAAGTAATGGTTTTTTTATAGAACTTCTGTTAAAAAAAAAAAAAAAACTTTTATTCTTTAAACTTTTATAAAAGAGCCGTTGATTTTGCTAAAATGTCAATGTAAAAAAATACTCTAGTTCTTAGCTATTCATTTAAGACAAATTGCAACTGTAATTTCAGCCCTATTACTATTGATTTCTTATTTTAAGAACTTAATTAAATACAAGTCAATATTTTACCATAAATCTAGAACTTATAACATATTGCAAAAAAGGTTCGAACCCCAGGTAAATAAAATAATAGTAAAGTGACTATTATGAAATAAAAGTAATATGGTGAAAGAAAATATACATATTCATAAGAATCGAAAAGTTATATAAACAAAGTAAATAAAAATATAAACAAAATAACTTTAGCATAAATATAATTAAAATATAAAATTAAAGCTGATTAAAATTACAATGATATTATAATAAAATAATTTCAAATAAATAAAGTTCTCACGAGCGATTTCTACACTATCAATATAAAAAAATAATAAGCATTTTATAACGATTAAAAAGTAAGAGCACTTAGTCATGTGAAGGAATCTCCTGAAATTACAATAAAATATATAAATAATACAACAGTAAAGCTGTTTTTTTTTTCATGTATCTCCCAACAGTTTATGGTCATAACAATAATCGATACATCAACTATCGCAAACACTTCGATATCCGAGGCGTCAGTAATCGATTAATAGCTCCCATACCCACTCCTTAATGGCAACCTTCGGGCTCTGTCATTACCGGTGCTTTGGACCTTTCTCCATTGTTTGGAAGAAACGACACGGCAACACTTGGCGAATGGTAATCCACCAATCCACCTCGCCATCCTGAATAGGCACGTAGTCTCTTAGGAAACCCTCAAATATCTTAACGCAATGGTAAAAGCTGAAGAAAAGATAAGTCCAAGTAAAAAATCAAACAGATGAGAACAATTTTCGGACTATTATTTTCTTGGATAAGGTTTTACAACTTACAGTAAACTTTAGGCTAGTAGTGGTGGACGTTATGAGCTAAGGATATAAACAAATCTTACAAATGTTCAACTCTTTAGATCTCGACCTTCTGACCTTTACATTCCTTCTCACAGATGTGCTTCGTTCCAAAACTCGTTTATTGCTCGCTCTGTTAATTTCTGGAATTCCCTCCCTATCAAAATTCGGCATTCTCCCTCCCTATCTACATTTAAAACCCTCCTATTACAATTTATATTTCAAAAACAGTCAAGACACTCTTTTATGTAAATTTAAATATTATTCAAAATGATTCACATAATGATATATTTACATATAATTCACCACTCAAATACTTACTATCAGATTCGTCTTATTTTTCTTTTTTTTTTTTTTTTTAGAAACACAGAGTTTATTGCTAAGAAGAATGTAATGTATTTTTTATTTATTTATTTTTAAAAGTGTATACTTATGTTTTACACTGCACATAGTTTTAAGTGTCTTGGCATGGTTTAAAGTGTTTTGTATTTACATTTTGTTTCATTTTGTATATAGTATGTTTAACTAATATTGTCTTTACTTTTTTTTCTTTATTTATACTTTTTATGTTTGTTTTTAGTTAGGCACATATAATACTTTAATTTTGTACATTTTTGTTATTCTAAAGGGACTTCGTCCCAGAATAAAATTATTTTTCTTTTCTGTTCTATTCAATTCTATAATAGATCTGATATAAATATTTATTTTGTTCATATATTGAAGAGGAAAGAAAGTGTTAGCTGTTGAATGTTATTATGAGAAAAGTATTAGTTCAAGTTTGTTCGGTGAAGATCGGACAAAAATCGTAGTAAACGACCTCTATTACTGACTAACCTTTGTTGGACAGACAATTGGATATTGAACTATGCTTTTCGTTTTGCCGGCGAGGGCTTACCTAGACAGATTATCGAATTTATTATTCATGATAAGAAATCGATAACTCGAAAAGGCCTTACATGGAAATGGATTCGGAAGGGAAGTAATTGCCCAGCCATTTCCCGGCTTGGGTAAATTAAGGGCGAGTCAATATGGATCGACCGTGTCCAATGACCGGTCCATCTATATAATCACACTTAGGCAAATTGGCCGCGTTCCATTTGGAATTATACTTCCAAGAGTTTTTTTTTGTTTTGTGTGTGTGATTTCCCACTGTTTAAAAAGAAAAAAAATACAACTTCACTACATTTAATACGTTAGAATAGATTCCTTTCTAGGTTCCATGGGCAAAGGAGTTCGATGAATAAAGTATCAAACGAAATGAAATTTTACGAAGAAGAGACAAATCCTAACTTCAAAATGTAATACCTTACAACAACTATAATATAAGTTTCAAAACTCAGATGGTTGCTAAAGTCAACGGATCAAGACGAAATTTATTTTGACACAGACATCAAGACCCTTAAGAACCATCGGGTTCTGCGTTTTTAAGCCCAAAAATGTACCTTTTTCGTGATAAATCTTAATTTTTGCCGGAACTTTTTTGTTACAATGGCTGCCATGGGATACGTATCCAATGTTGGGATTTTAAAAATTAAAATCTATAGGTGTGCAGGATTGTCATGTATTTTTAGGACTGTTACATTTCAGACGGTGGGAGTTGATTTTTTTTAGAGAAGAAATATTTTTCTCTCTTACATAAAAAGAGAATTTTTTTTATTTTAATGATCCAAAATTTTAATTTTAATGAGAATTGTAAATATTTGATTTAATATATGCCCACACGAGCATTTTCTCTGTATCTATAATTTGTTCTAAAGGGACAACAGTCCCAGGATAATAAAAAATATTTTCATGTAATTTAATTTCATTTTAAACAGGTCATTAGTGAAAGTCATATTTTATTTTCTAATCTCAGAAAATTAAAATGCTGGGATTCTCTCTATTACATAAAAAAGTATTTAGGGACCGTGTAATATTTTATTTACAATCTCAGAAAATTAAAATGCTGGGATAAAGACTTGAAAGTCTTTTTTTTCCCTGTTTACACTATATTTTAAAAAATAATACAATCTGAAATACAGGATACGTATAAATTAAAATTATAAAATTTAAGCAATGAGAGTCTGCCGTTAGACGTACAGACTGTAATACTCTAGTAACAAAGTAATATTAACATTTCATGAAAGTATGTTTTTTTAATTCTTTAAAAATGACCGAAAACACATTTTTTCGCTTGTGATACTTCCGCCCAAATTGTTTAGTTTTTTTAGAAAATCGTTGTTTCCCTGCTCCATTGTTCTTCCCAGTTCCATCACCATTCAGGAATGCCGCAGTCTCTATAACGCATATCATTCACAATGGCTGTTACAGTTTTTTAATGCTAAACACGAAATATAATTTACAACGGTTGGGAGTTATGGCCGGAAACGCTGTCAGAATGACTGACCACTTGACTCCTGTTAACCTCATTTCATTCTCTCCTATCCGCTTCTGTTTTTTTCTTTAATTTTTTTTCTTTTCGACAACGCGTCTTTTCACTCCTTACACACTCAGTTTAATCAAGTCCATAGCATCCGTTACTAGAGAGAGAAGGAGTGTTAATATGAACAAAGATAGTACTACTTCATATGTCTTGTGATACTTAATCCAAAGCGATCCTTAAATTCGCCATTATGTGCCAACTCTTGCTTAAATTGTATTTTAGTACTTATTCACAGTTAATAATACTTTAATGGTTTCAATATTAGATCAACTTTTTGTTTTTGAACATGCCACTTTTGGCAGGAACAGCTGATTAAAAAACACAAGATTCGCCAAAGTACCCTAATGGGCAGAGTAGATAAATTTGAATGTTCATTTTCTGTTTCAGTTTTAATTTTAAACATGTTGAAAGAAGTGCGTATAATAGTCGTAGTCTGAGGTTTAAACTTTTTCATTTTTTGTTAATATATGAACCTCATATCATTTTTTTTACCAATATCCAGGATATTAAACTGCATTTATTCGGCAAATTTGAAAATTGTCAAGATAAGTAGGAGGGTAAGTACATGTCGAATAGTGAAAGCAACACGTTGGGGTTTGTCTTTATTGAGTCGAATGACCGTATTCGAACTCTTGCACAAATTGTATTACAGTATTTGTTCAAAGTTAATAATAGCCTTATGGTTGCAATATTAGATTAACATTTTCATTTACATACCATACATATTCACATACCACTTTTGACAGAGCCAACTGATTAAAAAACACTCAGTAGAATTAGGATTCGCTAAAGTACCACTTTCCACTCCATTCCGTTCGAAGAAAGTATCGCTTACATTATTGGTATGCACACAAAAAAAACTGCGAGTCATTTAACATCATTTAGTACAGTTAATTAAACAATCATTCGAGCTATATTGTGTTCTGATTGGTATAAACCCATTCATCAAAAAAATCTAGAAAAAACGCTATTTTGTTTAATTATCATTAAAGCAAAAATAATATATTTCATTTTTATACCAACAAAATCGGTCTAGATCCCTGGATTATGGCTATTCAAGATCAGCTGGAACTAAGTTTTGGGACTCAGGTTACAGCAAAAGAAATAATAGATGTTTTTTTTAAAAGTTCAAATAAGTATCGATCTAATTTTTTTTAATTATAAATTTATTAAGAAATACAAAAATCTTATTTTTAAAAAAACCATCAGACGTTAACAACGTGTAGTGTTTTATAAAAAGTTAACAATGTTCTTTTAAGTAAATCTAACACAATGTAGAACGGATGTCATGTTTGTTCCCACGTTGTTTTCTCTTCTCGAAGCTTAAGACCCCAATGGACTAATGTTCAATCAGAATGTGGGAATATCCAGGCAACGTTTATTGTACTTAGGAATGTAAAAAGAAGGCTTTGCTCTAAAACGCATATTATTTTCATAATGTAATAATCCATTTCAGTGATAATCTTCACACTCATGGATATTGCATTATAAGAAAATTTAAATAATATGGTAGTTAACAATCACGCCATTTCTGACAAATCAGAAATTATGATTTCCTTAAGGAAACACATTCTTCAGTATCTAAAGATATAGAGCTATGTAATTTAAATTGAATGAGGTCTGCAATTCCAATCTCGTCACCGAAAGACCATACATGGGACAGGCGTTACAAAGTATGCATCTGATACTACAAAAAAACATTATGGCATAAAGCAAAAATGAACCAAAAATAATTAGTCCAAAGTAACTTAAGTTTGTATATATTTAAACACACACACACTTTGCTTGTTTGTTGACCAAAAAGGGGGAATTATGAAAGTAGGACACCATCCTGTGAGGGCTCATAAGGCCTTTACCGAACCTGGGTATGGTTCAAACCTGAATCCTACCCGAAGGATCAATTTACAGGTACCTGTACTGGATTAATGGCAACTTCTGGGTAATAAATTCCGACCGTTCCGGAATGTTTGCTGTCAAAAAAACCTGATATCACCACTTCCAAAAGTTAATGTTTGATGACTTATTATAATACGCACTTAGAAAACTAATTCGAAACAAAAAAAAAATTATAAAACCAACTTTATCACAAATGATATGAAAACTATTAAATGAAAGACGTTAATGAATACTGTATTAAAGAATTGTTCTAAAAAAATATACGTAGAAGAAGAAAAATAAATTTTATTCTGGGACTAAGTCCCCTTAGAATAACTACAAGGTACAATTTGATGACAATTGTCTGGCATTGGAAATAAATTAGATTACATGATTGTCTAGATCTAAATTTATAACAAAGAAAAGGCACTGTTAGATATATGAAATCATAGATAGATTTAGATATGCGAGTTCACATATTTATACGCATAAACAATGTGGGTGATATATAATTATCTGTAGGATAACATTAAAGCGACTGACAGATCTGAAAAACATGAAAATTATTTTACACATATTCGGAAGATTTATTACTGAGGAGATGGATAAAAAAAATATGTTTAAATGAAATCAGGGATGATGATTTGCATATGGAGGTTGGTAGGGAAATGCGCATATAAAAAAATAAACAGTTAATGCCTAAAAAGGATGTAGATTTAGATAATGATAAAAAAAAAAAAAAAAATAGACAAATATTAAAAGCAGAACTTCTTTTATAATATAAATTTATTCAGTTCGCACAAACAGTCCAAAAGTAAGTATTTTTAAAAGACCTTTGCGTCCTAAAATAACTTATTGAAATTTGTTAAGGAAGAGGATTTCGGAATAAGCAGTATTTTTAGTTAATAGTCTTTCTTGATTAATTCTTATTTTATCATCACTTCTTGTCCATAGGTTTAATTTAATTAAATTATTATTTTCATTTAATTATAACATTTTATTTATATTATATTGTTACTAATTTAACTAAATCATTTCCAAGTAAGTCTTTTATTTGACCCTGTATGCTAAAAATGGCCAGGCAGGGAAAATAAATTAAAAAAAAAGAAAAGAAAAAAAATGAGCCTTTTATCTAAGTAAAGTCCAAGGTACCGTACTCAGTGTTTTGTTGACATTGGAATGTCGGTGGTTAAAGGTGGACCTACATGAAGCTTTCTTTAGAAAAACTGAAGTGGCTTGATTTAAAAGCATTAAATTTATATTTTCATTTGTATCACTTCTCAAATTCGAACAAATGGTTCTGATAGATAACAAAGTCGGATGGCTATGAAAAGATTGTTTTTCTGAAACGCCAGCGAAAGGGAAGATATTGGTATAAGGATGTCAGAGATGTATAAGGAAGAGAAGATTGGGCTTATAACACTAGGTTGTGCTATGCTTCTATGATTTTTTGTCAGCATCAATGTTGATAGAAATATAAATATATAATTACGTATTTTTATTTAACTTTTGTTATAAGTATTTTATAATATTCACGTTTTCAAAAGATTGGAATGGAACTAGTAAAATCAGTACGTGGGGTCATCTAGGAAGAGCTGATGAGCAGCCTGGAATTGCCAGTAACATAGAGCACATGACAAGAACTTTCTAACCACAGGGCTAAATTAACCTCAAGCTAAACGAAGCCATAAAAGCTACAAAGAGGCCATCCAGTTCGTGGGGGTAGAGCCGCATGATGAGCTGTTCCGAGGAATAGCGCACTTCTTCCTAAACGGGAAGAGAAAGCAAACCCTTGTGAAAGGCTCGGTTATGATCGACGAAGGGGAGATCGCCATCAGTGGCCAGGTGTACCAAGACGTGTCCTGTCTAAGCTAAGATGGGGGAATAAGAAGAAGAAAGAATGTCATCGCTCTGCGTCAAGTCACAGAGTATTCCGATGACATCTTTTGTCGTGGGGTCAGTCATGTTTCGAAACCTGATTTCGGCCGAAATCTAAAAGTAGTCGCCGATTCATATTGATTTGAACGTTCTTTTTTTCATAACAAAATCACGTTTTCATGTCGAAGTATTACTTTTAGGTGAACCTTGCCTTAAAATTTAGCAAAAATTCTTTATTGTGATATATCACAATGTGTCACATCTGAGGACAATAGTAACAGTGATAGAAGAATAGGCTATTCACACTATGTACAATAAATAAAAATAATAATACTAAAAGTAAATGTATATAAACTAAACTAATCAAAATAAATATTTAAATAATCACATTTTTTAGACTATAATTACAAAATTCATTAACTTCACATTTCCGAGCCAAGCCTCCCCCCCTGGTGTAAGAAAAGGCAGAACTCAAGGAAATCCCAGCTCCTCTCACTCAGCCGCATTGCTAGTATTAAGGCCCAATGGAGGCTGAGAAGAGGCGCTATAACCAGACATACATGGCTTGAGTGGAGAAACTAGCCATTGCCAATATAGGCTTACTACAGGTCTCTGGGCCACTGCCGCTTCAATCTTCGAGGAGGATTGTAGGAGTAGGTAGAGCAAGAAGGGATTGTACAAATAGATTTGAATGATATGTAAGGTTTTGATGGAGTTTTCAGGGATGAGATCTAGAGCAAATGGAATATTAAGGTCAGGGTGTAGGATTTTGTTGGTTACATAGAACGGAGCACAAACTATTGATTGAATCTATTTGATGTTAGAAAATTTTGCTGCAGTTAAAAAATGCCCACAGTTAGTAAGTTCAAATAGGTTTCAGTATTGTCTTGTAAATCTGTGATTAGTTGTCAATTGAAAGTTGAGATTGTCTGTTCAGTTGTCTATATACGTGGATCATATCGTCGGTGAAGTTCTTGATTTTTAAGTCTAGTATGAGGGTTTCATCTTAGTCTTCGATGTAAGGGAAAGCCAAGATACCGGACTGTGTCTGCGGATGTACAATTAGATTATTATTCCAACATTCCTGAAAATATATCCAGTCAAACAAATACTGGTAAATGAATAATCAATCGCCCTTTTCCGCAATGGTCGAACTAGAAACTTAAAAATTACAATACTGTGGAAAAGATAAAAAATGTACACTAAAATAATAGTAAAAAGTGCCAACTTTTTTAGTTATTCGAAAATCTAATTCAACTACAACTCGTTTCTTTTTCCAGTTTTTTTTTTCTTTCTTTTTTTCGGTGAATTATGTAATATAGATAAACTTAAAGTGCTTCGAAGGGGGAAACTGTTACCAAGTTTCATCGAAATCATTAGTTTAGGCGCTACAGCCTACATGGTACAAGTTTTTCGGCCGCCATCTTGATAGGAAACTACCTTTCGGTAAACTATGTTATATAAACATATGAACATGTATAATGCATAAATGGATTCTGTAATTATACTAGTAATTGCTCACTAACATTTAATCAAGTAACATTTGATTTTATTTGATTTATTTTTAGATGTATGTAAACCATATAAAATGTACTTATTTTAGAAGAAGTTAGTCAGGGGTGCGGTCAAAAAATACAATATTACATAATAGTATATTTATTGTATAGTACAACGTTTTGACCTACGTTGTAGGTGACAATAAAATAAATATACTACAATGAAATGATATAATATAGTATTTTCTGACCACCTCCCCCGTTTACTTCTTCTCAAAAAAGAATCTACGGCCAACTATCTCCATACCATTATAAAATGTATTAATGTTACTTTCTATACTGTATAATTCAATTAACTGTATAATTGCAATTGCACTGAAATTAATGTTCAAATGACAAGAACCTCTTTGTATTTTATCAAGGGCCAACTAATGGGTCAACTTTTTTTTTTTACTATATTATAATTCTTAGGAGGCTTTAGTCCCAGAATAATTTTTTTTTTTTCGTTCATACATAAATTTTGAGTGCTTCGAGGAGAAGACTTTGGCCAAGTCTCATTAAAATCGGTACATTAGTCTAGGCACTAAAGACTATAGCGCCACAGGTTATTTGTCCGCCATCTTGAAAGGAAAGGGCGGACGGTAAAGGCAGCGGACAATGGACGGACGGTTTAACTTTTTCTTTTTGATTATAAAGATTGATTATTGAAAATAACAAAATCATAGCCAATTGCAACACTTCTACTAAAGGTAGTCGAGAAAGCAAAAATGTAAAGTTAAGTCTTCGAACCGGCAATGAGGATTCTTTTTGAGCTAAAAGACAGAGAGAGAAAAGGATCGATTTAATTTTGCTCCCTAAAGCTGGGGGTGAGAGAGAGCATTGTGCTTAGCGAACCGTAGTGAACACGAAACCCATCACCACGGCACAAAAGAACGTAACGTAAGATGTTTGTACTTCAGTCGCTTCTGGAAGTCACTCATCGACTACATCTCCCTCTCTCTCCCCCCCTCACCAACGGGGGGCACTTCTCAAACAATACCTAAAGGGAAACTATTAACACTTACTCGGCATTTATTATTACACCACCATTATGGAGCATTTATAAAAGTAATACAACAAACAAGAAATACAATAAGAATATTGGAATCCTATTATTTTAAGATTGTTCTTCTTGTTAGCAAATATTTAGTCAAATAATTAGGAAGGGAAATAATAACTTGGCGAACACGAACATTTGCACCCGTCTATACATTAACCTCAAAATCCGAGACTAAATGCGTAAGACCTAAGGATTAGGCAAGTTCCTAAACACAACGCTGAGCTCATCAATGGCATGACTACAAGACCGTCCCTAAACACGGTGCGTTTCTTTATTTATCAATGCAATCAGCGATGGCTCTGCGGTTTTTGATGACGATGGTTCCACTGTATTTAGCCGTAATGTTGCTATTTCTCAATTTACTTTACATATTTATATTCAGTTTATTTACTATATGATTTTATTTATGTATGTGACATTTTAAAAAAATCAGTAAAAATCAATATTTACCTATATATTTTTTATTTTTATGCGTATAGTGAGTGATCTTCATGGAATGTTGACCTTTATAAGTTATGAGACAGTAAAATTAAAATTAATGAACATAAACATAAGCATAAAAATAATGAAATTATAGAAAAGTAAATGTCCTTATGTTTTCATATTTCCACAAGTAAGCAATATAAATAGCAAAATGTTAAATTACAGTAAAATTAGGTTAGCAACACGAAAATTTGTTTATTATAAATATTAGGAAAAATGATAGCTGACGAAATAGAAAACGACTAGTGTTTAAATGAAGTTAAAGATGAAGCATATAAAGGTAAGTATGGAATTCCAAGTGGTACGAAAGATGAAAACATTTTAAAGTAGTTCTATATGGAATAGACAGGGTCTGTGGGATGGGATCTCGTGTTGATTGAAGAGGAACAAGATGTAAACAAAACAAGAAGAAAAGAGAGAAAAACTTACACAATCGAAGTTGTGGAGCATCAAATTTTGTGTCTACTAAGTACTAACATTTTTAATGTTGACCAATTATATCTCTCGAATCTGGATTCGTTGTTTCTTCATGAAATTCGTTTTTTTTTTTTAAACCTTTTTGTTCAATATCTTTCGCTGCTAAGAGGAGACTATTCTGCATATAACAGACTAAAAAAGAACGACCCCGATAGAATAGGTAACCATACTGTTGAAATATTGAAAATTATAAAAACTACATTACCGATTTCTAGCCATCAGGAAATCGGGATTTCGAGCGTTCTATATTAAGTGACCTACATTAAAACTGTCAGTACTCAGAATAGACGGAATTTGATGATTTAAAACTTTTATATTCCGATGATTTTTTTTTTCTCTTATGGAACAAATTTCCAAGCTGCAGGATCATTTATTGTAATTTTTCTCAGGTTTTGATAAATTCGGTAAAAATCAGAGTTCGTATACCGTGTTTTTCTACCATATCACTTAATTAAATTTTCAAGTTTAGATACTCGTTCTACGTTCAACTTAACGTTCTTTAATTTCTAAAAGAATACTTCTCTTCGATGAATCGTTTAGGTTTTGTAGAGGTGAAACAAAAAAAGATTAAAAAATTCTGGCGTTTTTGGATGTAAAAACAATTCCCTTGGTGACCCGCGTTAGAAATTTGGTTTTTTACACGCTTGAACTTAACCCATACATACAAGTTTAAAAAAATAAAAACTTTTTATATATTTTTCACAATATATTTCCCGTTTCGATCCTCAAGTTGCTGTCCTAATATTTTTAAAATCAGCAACCATATTTTAAAGCAGCGGCTCGGAAATGGCAGATAAGGTCCATTAGAATAGCTTATACTTTTATAATTTATATTTAAGCATTCGCCTGCGATGAAGTCTATTTTTGGGCTCTGGCTCCAGGGTTATAAAGTTTTAGAAAACTAATACACTCAGATTATGTTTCCGTTGAAAGAATGGCTAGAGCCACTTCAACTTGGCACATCCACTGAAAACGTGGGAGTGCCTGGAGACTCCAAAGATAAATATGTATATATATATATATATATATATATACTCACACATATACATACATAAAATGAGTGTAGGTCAGTTCTGCTATAATATCGGTTGGTTGCGCCTGAGGTGGTACTCACCGAACGCACAGTTCGGCACAGGTAGGTCTACTTTTTTTCTTTTTCTTCTCCAGGAGACTTTGAATGCGACGGTATCGAAGATATCTCGAGTTGTAATAAGAAAAGTCGATGGGGAAAAACCATATCGAATGAGGGATGGGACGTGAACGGCCATGAAGACCGTCCCGATAAAGTGGAGCTGGGAGCCGACGTGGATGGAACGGGTAATACACCGGAGGCTCGGCTAAACCAAATGCCAACTCTGTCATTACCGAAGCCCCTCTCACTGGGGGCAACACACTCCACTTGTTCCCTATCTCCCAACATCTCTCGGGGTCTTGTCATCTCCTGGGGGAGGGGATTCTATATGCATTCTGATGGATATGGAGTAGAGGGGCTTCGCATGCTACTTGATACCAGTCCAACGTTAATGTTTCCTATACGCAATCTAAGAATACATAAAAAAAATCATTAAAATAATTAAAGTCTATTCTGATTAATTAATTAAATTTATTACATTCATCTATAGTATAGCTTCCTTTTTCGGCTCTCAGGAGCGATGGATTTTAATGAATGAGGATCATAAAACCCACCTCATAAAAGATACATCTGCAATTTGATGAAGTAAGAAATTACGTCACGATGACGCAGCACATCAAACATACGATTAGTTTCTGTTTTATCACCTCTACACTTCGTCGTAAACCTATCCTATACTACAGTATCTTTCAATAATATTCGACTTATCAGTATTGAACAGATCCGCTACCTAGTACTCCATCAGGATAAACCTCTTACTTGGAATCCTCATACAAGACTAAAATGAGAAGAAAACCAAAGACATTTCCGATTACTTTAACACATACTAGACAAACGCTCTAAATCTCCATTAAAATATAAACGATTCATTTACTTGACGATAATAAGGTCTATTTGGAGTTGAGCTATGGGGCTCCATTAAACCATCAAATTCCTCACATGTACAATCCAAAATCCTCAATACTCCCTTCTATGTCACAAATTAAGTTATCTATTATGACCTTAATGTTCCATATATCACTGACTTAGCCCGATCCAGATACATATCCCTCCATAATAAACTCAAGACCTATCCAAACAAAACTTATTTCTAACCTTGCATCCTCGTCGACAAGACATACGAGACATCTGAGAAGAAAATGGCATTCTACTATAGAACTCACATAGAACCTTAATACCTTAAGGCCTTGATTGTGGCAGGTTGTGTTATTATTATTACAATAAAAAAATGTATATAGAACTTTAATTGTATTGCAGCTAATGGATAGTAAAAAAAAAAGTTTTTGTTTTAACTATGCTGTTTTGTCTCAAAAATGATCAAAATACGTTTCTGGTTTACAAATACCCTAACTAATGACTACCAGAAGAGAAAATGAAATAGCCCAGGAGTTTGTGTTTTCACCTATGACTTCTAAATGGTGCATCCAAGTGAAAAATATATTTTTTAAGAAATTAAAAATCATTAAATTGTGCGTAAATTAGCATCTAAATTTAATAATTTAGTTAATTGGTATGGTCCAAAACCACGATCAAAGAATGACGATTATGAACAGTAAGCATATGATGATCACAAATTATTAGATAATAGAAACTAATTTAACAAAATTATAATAAGTACTCATAACATAAATTATTCATATAACCGAAGATATATATAAATTAATAAGAGATATATAAATTATTCTTATAACATTAGCGATCTCTTCGATCAATAGCGATTAGCCCTGATGAAGGCCTGAACTTCGGGTCGAAACGTTGGCAAATGATAAAATAAATATTATTTATTTTTGCCATTTTTATTTTTGACTGATCACCCTAACTATCCTTCCTTCATTATTCTTATAACTTTATAATAAATAATAGGAATAAAGGTTATTATGAATGGTATAAGGGAAAGGAAGGATACAGTATTGCACGTTTATTAACCATATTAGAACATCTAAAATATATGAATTCCTTATTAGTCTCACATTTGTAAAAAAAAAAATCTAAGATACACGTAAAAATTTGTGAGTGTGCGTATGGGTACACAAAAATATCGAATAGAGATCTCTACCAGTTTTAAATTTGATGAATAAACGAAAAACATAGCTTTTGTAAAGATTATAAATATTTTTTAATATTTATTTTATTATATTATATTATAATATAATAAAAATATATAATTGCAAGCAGGTATAAATAACCATAAAAAATTCTCTTCTATTACTTTAATACAAGCATAATATAAGCAGTAGTTGGCGAAATTTATGTGGAATAAATATTTTAAAAAATTCAATTAAATTAGATAAATAAAAATCGGTAAACATTAATTATAATTTTATTTATCAGGAAAAGTCGGTCGTTATTGTTCTATATTTAAAATACATAGCTACACTCCGTGAACAATTTCATGCTACATTGAATAAACGTGTTCAAAAAAGCAGAGCATTATCTGGTTGAGATCAATAGAACTTTGTAGTTGTGCTAGATGAACTGGAAACTTCAACATAAATTATTATCTATTTTAGTAGCTCTTCGTTATGTTAAAATGTTTGTTTTATACAATTTATTTATTTTATATGAGGCAGCAAATTTAGAGGATACTGAGCTAACGTTTTAATCATATAAAATATTTTAAAACGTCTGATAAAGAATTAGTAAACACCAGGTTATTTTGTGTCATAGGATAATCAGATCTCCAAATTAGTAAGTAGCAATAATTAGAAATTAATTATTGCGAAAAGCTATTCAAATATTTTTTCACAGCCACAAAACTATTAATTAAAACAACGAAATTGCCTCTTTTTTTTAATAAAATAAATTTGTAGGGATCAGACAATCCTGCTGAAATATTCCAGTTTAAAATAATAAAAACTAAATTTACATTTCAAATGTATAATTCTTTTTTTGAAAAATTTGTAGCAATAGCCTACAGGTAGCTTTCATCCAGAATATACATTACACTGAAATAAAACGAGTCGAGCCGAAAACCAAATTCCATCGGTATCGGAACTTATCAGGAAAGTCTACGGTTATTTTGCCACAGGAAAAGAAATAAACTACATAAAATAATGCTTAAGTGATCCTTGAATGCCTGTCAAAAAAAAAAAAAAACGATAAACTTTTTCTATATTTTTTCTTGACAGTTGCTAATGTTTAGAAGATAAATGCTTCATAATTTAAAAAGAGTACGTATGATTACTTAGGTACGAGATTACGTTGAATATAGCCAACTCAGGCATCACCAGGAGAGAAAAAGACACCACTACATCCCACATCAACAGCCAAATGATCAACTAGAGACATCAGTCCAAGATATGTTTAAATTCGTTTCTGATCGATAGGTTTTTGTGTACTGCTGATATGTGATAATTCAACAATGTTCCGTATTTATCGCTACCTGTTAGTGTACAACGACGTATGTAGTAATTTTCCATTTTTCTTATATTTGTGCTAAAGATAACATTACGCAGTCTGAAACTGATATATGTAGTTTTCTACTATAGAGAATAGCGGAGGAAAATAAAATATGACATTATGCTAATAAATCATCAAGAAATAATTGTTTGCTTTACTGTAAAAAACTTCAATTTTATCATACGAACTTTTGCCCTAACAGTAGCAATATATTTTTCTGTTCATTTGGTGTCTGAAGGTTCCTTTTTGATACCTTACATCTTTCAATTTTGCTTTATTTTTAATGCCTCGAACAATACCATGAACAGCTGATCTACACTTAACAAAAAAAAAATTGCAACCGTAACACAAGATTATGTTAAATAGACTCAGTTAAACGATAAATAAAAAAAATAATAATAGTAAAATCCATACAACGTAGCCTGTAGCTTTGTAACTTTGAATTGAAAACTATAGTCCGTAATATATTGACTTTATAAACATTCTTATGATTATTAATTTTTTAAAAACAACTTAATTACAATTATTCATACTCAGAAAACAAAGGTGTTAAAAATAATATAGATTAAAAATAGGTTCATGGCATTTTATAGTGAATGTCAAAATCGAAAAAAAGAAAACGGTTTTATAAAAAAAAATATTTTTAAGACCGACCCATTTACGTACAGCTAACAATTTATACGTCCATAAACTTTTATAGCATGTCTAACATATTACTGTTATTTATGTTAATGACAAAAGCTTAACTTCTTTACGGCTAGAGGCTGGATAATGTTAGTAATATCAGTTAAGGTTTAGAGCCAGTTAATATTCTGAAGCCATTTTCAATATTAAAAGACAAGAAATGTAAAAAACATTTAAAGATATTTTTTATTTAACGCACGATATGTATTAACTTTCAGATACCTTATGTCTTATGATTTTTATAATTATAATTTATTTGTATTAATTTAACATTCGGTTTATGTTAAGTGTCACATTTTTGTTCAATAGGATAACAGCAAAATATTCAATTCAAGTAATACCATAAATGAGGTAAGCTTTAATTCCATATTATTTAAGTTGCACTTTTTCAGAGAATAATTTCAGATTAGCCGTCAGTTTTTGCAAAGAAAAATAATATGATTTGATATTCTATCGCCCTAGACTACTTGTGTTTTTAGCAGACATAATTATGATAAATTATTACAAAGCTTTGTATGTTTGTTTTTTTTTTGGCCAGGTATGTATTAAATTTTAATGTAAAAGGTATCTGCCACAAATAAATAATAAATAAAAAATCGATCGTTAAGTTTCTACATTGTTTAAATGATACATAAAAAAAAATTGATTTTCTTAAAATTATAGTTGATTTTATAACTAACATTAAAATTAATTTTCTAGTCACATCCTTCGGGTTTGGTGCCATTTTCTCATAATTTATCATATGTCTATTTTAGACCAAAGGTCACCAAAAAAACACAGTTTTTTTGGTGACATTTGGCATAAAATAGACATATGATAAATTATTAAAATTAATATTATAAATATTTTATTATTATTAAAATTAAATTGTTTTTAAAATTATTTAAAAAAAAATGTTTGCCTTAGAATGTTAACTGCTGCTAACCTTACACCGCTATTGCTAACATTATCAAGCAGTAATGAATTTTACTATTGAGCAATTAATAATGACCAAATTATATATTATTTTTAGTTATCGCTTTTCATTCAAGGCAAATCGTAATTTAATAATGTAAAAAAAAAAATCAATTTTCTTCTTTTCTGGGTGTAACCGAACCATATATATATACATATACATATATAACTTTTTATTATTATTAATCGTTGGGTTATTTAACTGTTATTTATATTAATATTATTTTAATGATGGATTCGAATTCAGTCTTGTCTGTTTAATGTTTTTTTGTGTTTTTTTTATTTATGATATTTCCAATAGTATTAATACATAAAATACATTCTGTTTAACCTTAAGCTAAAAAGTTTCTGTCTCATCATTTATAATATAAGGATAAATAAAAAAAAATCGAATGCTATATATTAGATTAGGTATTCCTGAACACTAAAAATAAAATTATCTATTAAGAATTATATTTCGTTTATCTATTAAATAATGTAATACATAAAATGATAGAAATTTCCCACAAAATTAAATTTAAAAAACTAGATATAACTTTCTTTTAAAGAAAATTCCTTCTAGTAATAAACTCCGATATAAAATTATATGGGTCGGTCTTGTACAAGGGAAACAAACTTCTTGCTTGCTTCCAATATTTTCTGATAGAAATTATATTCCAGACAATTTTATTTTACCAAGAGATTCTATTTTCGTTACTCAGATAGAATGCGGACTGCATGGTGGATTGACCGAACGTCGATTCAGCATGATTCACAACTCCATTAAATAAAAAAAATAGCTTACCTCGTCATTCGTTGATTTAATTTTTTCTGACCTTTTTAAACGTACTATATAATTTTTTCCAGTAATATTTGTTACTTACCTAAAACAGAAAAACAAAAATTAATTTTATTGCATTACTAAAATAAATATGTATATTGTATAACTGAAAAAACAAAACAAAAAAAAAACACTGATATCACAATATTTTGAAATTTTTGTGAAACAAGCGTTTGTATAATATTTAGTGGATAATGTTATGAACTATATATTAAATAATTCGACTGAAATCGCATAATCTCACCAAGATAAACAATAATTAATAACAGCATAATTAACGTTCAACAAACTTGTTTTAACGTTGTCACTGAACGTATAGATTGACTTATCGTATTTATTAAAAATAAGTTCTAATTTTTAAGGAAATCAATGTAATGAATCATAAAAAATAATAAACAATCCAAACATATATTTTATATTTGCGTAACATTTTAACTAGAAAATGAGAAAGTAAATGGTGTAACATAAAATTATTAAATTATTGTGATAGAAAAGAAAATACGTACAAATAAGAAAATAAATAATAATTAAATTGCATGAAGTTAAAGGTTTTGAACTTAGATTTTTTTAGAGATAAACAAAGTTGATATTCGTTTTTTGCAACTAGAAAAACTTTGAAATAACCATTTTCATTGTGATCGAAAAATGAAACTTTTTTTCTCATTATTTTGCCTCAAATTTAATAAGATCCGAATATGTATATGGCTTATTTTTATTTTCGGACCGAATCAAATACAATAATATAATAATAGTTTTGTGCATGTAATCTCACTTTAAAATTGATTTTTAGCAAATATTAAAAAAAAAAAAAAAAAAAAAATCAAATGCGAATTTTAATAGCAATCGAAACATAAATTCGTACATACGAAATTTTTCCCAAGGAAGCCTTTCGTTTGTTTGTTTTCGGAAATCACAAGAATTAAGAAAATAGTCTGTGGTACAGATTGAAAACGCACCAATTCCAAGAGTTTACGAAAATAAAATATTTGTAGGTTACAATACAATGAAGCTATTTACGAAGTTTTGTAGCTAGGTACGAATAATTTGATAAAAAGGGGTCTGTAGTACGGGCTATAAATTTAACAATACACCACCCACACCAAACAACAAATTAATACATATATTTCAATATAGAAATCCATATAAAGAAACGACAAACAATAAAAAAAAAAATTGGAAAAAAGAAATGAAAAAAATTGAAAATTATAAAAAAAAGTTGAAATATATTTTTTTACATACATTCTTGGCTCATAATGCGCATTGGCAAATAACGTAGGATATGGAACAAATATTTGTCGACCTAGTATTACAACAAAAAGTTTAAATCGGCGAATCCACGTCAATAACCTCATCTTGTGAGACAACAGAAATTGTCTGATTTTTTTTTTTTTTCCCGAAACCAAAAACAAAAATAACCTGGCCTTTCGACCATCGAAGAGGATAATATTCCAGAACTGATTCTTTTAATATTTTCCTATTAGGTTAATTTCGATATAGTAACGTGTTTTAAACAGAAAATTCAAAATGTCACGTCACGGAAAGACATTATAGATACGTCACGGTTCATTGCGAGACACATTAGACGCCTTGCCTCACTCAGGCCCGTATGTCCTTTTAAGTAATTGTGTGTTATTAGGGTAATTGTGTACTCCTGAGTCATTCGAGGGTCACCATTCTGCCACGGCCATTGTTATATCTTCCTGCCTGTATATAATTCCTCTCGTAAATATTATTTTTATAACTTATCGATTATTTTTATAAAGCGATGTCTATCAATAATACAATACTAATATACACCAGTGAAAACATTCTTCAGATATGATGTATATACGTGATATCAACGAAACTTGTTGATTCGTATATACAATATAATATTATAAAGATAGTCTATTCTATACAATTAGAGAAGCTTAGTGTTGCTCAAAATCGGTCTTGGTCTTGCAATTTGCAAGATGCAAAGTCCAAGACGAAGGCCACCTGACTGTTGCAAGACCAAGGAGCAGGACTGGTAAAAAAAAAAGTCGATTTTTTAAATAACAATTAAGCCAAAATAGTTACCAATACTCGATAATCTTAGTTTGTTTATTTATTGAGAGATATTACAATCAAATATATATATATATATATTTTATTATAACCCTGAGTGGATTTATTTGAAGTCAGTAGGGAATAGTGACCCTGACTTAAGTAGTAGACAGAGTTCCATCTTGGTTATATATAATAAGGTAAGAAACCTTAATTTTTAGAAGACAAAGAGATCTTCTATGATACTCATGGTGACTGAGTTTGTATTGTGTAATGATCCAAGGTGTATATAAATAATATCATCCAAATTAATGGGGCTCAATTGTTTTTACTGTGGGACTTTATCGCGCGTATTATTTAAAAGTAGGCTTATCTAAATTTATAAATAACCATAATTTGTAAATGATGTTTAATAATGGTATATTAACTTAGCCTGGATGTTTTTTTATTCATATCATAAAGTTTCATTCTGTATTATTATTTGCCGGTACAACCCAATACAATTGTATATTTTATCGTAACGTATCTGTAATTTCATAATAATCAAAATTATTATTATTACCCTAATGTTGAAACATTTAAATTTTTTAATCCTTCCAGCCATTTACCAAGATAACTACTATCTGTCTTTACATAGAATTATTTAAACAAAATAATTGGGATTAATAATAATTTAAACAAGTATTGTTTAATAAACTCTAATGAAGTTTTTGGTATAATTTCTCGATAAGGACAACAGTATAGAGAAGTAGGATCCCGCAGTCGAACTCACGATTTTATCACAACCAAGCTACTAGGCTAAAACCAACATTTAAATGCATTAGGTTAAACAGAAAAAAAAATTAAATAAGTTAAACTAAAAAGAATTACAATGCAAATAGACAATGAGAATGTATGTACCTCAATAATAATTACTGTTATATTGAACAATAACTATGTGTGGAGGTATATATATATATATATATATATATATATATATATATATGACTGCTAAAATGTATAATATTATATTTAATATGATTTTTTTCATTCGTTAGCCGAAAATTAACCTAGAGGTAATATAATCCTAAATTTTCTTCTAAATATTTGAAGAACTAAAAAAAAGTTATTTAACCACATAATATAAGGTATCGACCCTCAAATATCGAACATGAGATGAAGGAATGCTGCGTTATGAATGGCCTCAAGTTAACGATAGCCCACAGCACAACAAGCCGTTAGGGCCAAGATAGATCTGAGATGGAGGCAGGGAATGACTAAGAGATAATTACCAGCCGCAGACGAACAATAAGAAGGAAGACACTGGAGGAGGGATGGAGGGAGGGAGAAGAGGGATAAGGAGGGAGCGAGGAGGGATAAGGAGGGAGGCAGCCCTGATTGGCATGGATCCCGGGGCCACGTTCCCTTCAGATCGTGAGCTGTCTCCCATTACCTTACATTTCCGCTACGGTTTCCTTCCCGAGGAGGGGATGGGGAGGGAAAAATTCCCTACCACGCTCATTATATACATCATCGCAGGGTCAATCATTTTCGGGTCATCCCCATCTTCTTCCTCAAACATAAACCGAAAACAACGGCTGAAGAGAATTAAGAAGGGATAATGGCGTATTGCGTGGTATCTGCAAATGGAATAAACAAAGTAACCATCTGTACAAATATCATATCCAATAGCTAATTCAGAATTTTTTTTTTTTTTTTTGTTTATAACGGCTATTACTCTGAAAGAAATATTTAAGAAGTTTTTGAATCTCCACCAAGAAAAAAAAAATCGTAATTACATATTATAATTTAAAAACAGAACACATTTTGATTGTTTAATTATTTACCTTTGATTATTCACAGAAATAAACAAGTATAAATAAATAACTTTTGGGGGGGGAAGGGGAGGGCAGAAGAGGGAGAGCTTCTACCCGAAAACGAAAAAAAATCTATAATAATGGAAATCGTTTAATAAGTAATTTGTTTTTGTTTACTAGTACTTTTATTTTTACTTAAGTAATTTTATGTATCTAAATAAGCTACGCATATCATGATCTTAATATTGATTATATCGTCGGTATCACGTTATAACGCTGGTTTAACGTCTCACATACGTTACTTAAACATGTTGCTGAGTGGGATATGGAAGGAATCCTTTATCATGAATTTCTTGATCTTAAGAAGCAAACTATCGCTAAAGTTCTCTACTGTGATCAGAAGGATCGATTGAAGAGAGAAATTGAAGAAAAACGTCTCTCACTCCTCATCAGACGAAGCATTTTATTCAACCATGATAATGCTCGGCTCCATGTTGCCAAAATTGAAGGATGGGAAATTATTCTTCCCACACTTTATCACTTGTTTGAGAGTCTTAAAAACTCAGTGTTGGCTTTCTTTGATTCATAACCAAAATTTTCTGGAAAGGTATATAAAATATGGATCCAAGATGGCAAACTGTTATAGAACATGATGGTAAATACATTTTATATTGAACGCGTTTCATTGATTTTATCGTACCCTTCATATCACGCAATCGAATACAGACATTACTTATAGGATGACCTGATGTAATGTAAAATAAATGTAGCGTGTTGGATTATTCAACAATAAAACAAAGAACCTATTAAAAAAAATAAATAAATAAACGAATGTGATGATTTATAAAATTAGTTTGTTTAAATAAACTAAGTGTTTGGCATGGTTACTGATAGTTAATCTTATCTTATGAAATTAGATTTCTCATCCACCTCCTTTTTAATTTACATGCGTTCTGATGCAACCTTATTGTAGTTATTATTTTTCTATTAATTTTAACGTTATAAGGTATTTGTGAAACCCAAAATCTTTATGAAGGTACTATCAAAAGCCTGAAAAACATGCAAGTCAGAGCAGAAATTTATTAGGAAAATTCAGAATCATAGGTCCCCCCCAATTTGACATTAAAAAAAAATTAATTTAATTTTTTTTTCTTCAGATTACGTAGGCAATTAACAACATCCTTGTAAAAGGTTAATTGTAATTGTTAGGTGTCGTATCCGTTATGCAAGACTTTAATTCGCGATTTTACGTAACGCGCTGAGAGGAGGTAAGAAAGAATCTTGAGGGTGTTGCCATTTCACTGAAACGATATAAAAAATAAAATGTCATTCTTGTCCATAACAACTAGTTTAAATCACTGAAATGTTTTTTAAGTATAAAAATAATTTAATTTAGATTAATTATTTTCAAGTTTCGTCATGGCACAGCCTGTTTAGACTTATGGTTTTCAGACTTTCAGAAATGTAAAACATATTCAATTTAAAATTATATTAAATTTTATTTTATTGATTTTACCTTAATTTAGTCGATAAAATGAGTTTACGATGTGATAGGTTGGAATTAATAAAAAAAAATAACTAATTACTAATCAAAATAACGGCCAAGGTAGTATAAAACACTCAATTTATTTGATGTTTAGTAATTTATTAAAGGAATAGTTTTATGTTGTTTTAGGAATAAAGTATGAAAATTTTTCTTATAAATATATGTAAATTTATTTACCTGTTCTTTCGGACTCTTTGCACATCTTCAGAGACACTTCATGCCACGGTTAAAACATCATAACATGATCAATATAACATATAAGGGAGGGAGGTTGATAGAAAAAAAATGATTAGAACAAAGTCCACTTAAATAACCAGCAATACGATGATGAACAATTGTTGTATAAAGTTGTTAAATGGAATATAGAAAGAAAGACAAATATTAATAACGCTATGATGTTCTAACAGTGAAAAAAAATATATTTGAAGATGGACAAAGAGTCCGAAACGTTGGACAAATAAATACATTAACATATACGAAAGAGAAAAATATTCATATTTTATAACCAAAAAATATATGTTAAAATTATGAAAATCAATGTACTTCGCCTATCGATATTATTAACTTACATTTTTTTATCTATTTTAAAATTACCTTAAAAATATGCTGTCGATATATTGCTAAAAATAGTTATGATTATAAGCATTATGTAAAATTATAAAATAAGACAAATAAATGGCGTTATTGAAATCGGCAATTCAAGCTCTAAATTAATTAAACAAGACCAGGTAATGAAATAACCCAGTATATATATGGTTCGTTAAATACAAAATTTATTTCGAAACGCTATATCTGAAATAACGGCAATTCAATTTAATTCGACCATTTATTCAATGCCCTTTTTAATGCATTGCTCGAAACAGAGAGATTTTAATATAATCTCCGTTATAGAGAATTAATATTTCTAAAATAATTAAATTAAAATATACTCGACATGTAATGCTTTATAAAAGATAAAAAGAAATTTCAAATTAAGGTTTTTAAAAAAAAAATTGAAAATATATTCATAAAACATGCAGTGTTGTATTCAGTAATTTCTAATCAGCCCCACACATTTCGAGGAAAGATTTTTTTTTTAAATAATTAAAAAAACTGATTAAATTGTAGACATAAACATTTTATTTAATTTAAAATAATACATATGTATAACGCTGTTTTGTATAGATTAAAAGGCTTTTCAATATTGTGACTAAAAAATATTGATTGCTGTTAAAAAAAAAAAATGGTGGATAACACTAAGATGTTATTTCTTTTAGATTAGTAACCAACTTATTTCAACAAAAATTACATAAAAATCATACAAAAGAAAAAAAGAAAGTCAAACTAATCTTTCTAGAAATGAAAGAAAAACACAAATTGATATTAATGAAAATTTAGACTATATTTAATGTCTATAACAACTCTTTTCATCTTGTTACATAACTTGACTATATGTTATGGATTTCTATTGGCTTCCTATCCCTTTAAACGTATATACTTATTAATTTTATTTTTCACAAATTACATATTTTGTCCAATTATTTTTTTTTAATACTTAAAAATGCTGGCCAAATTGGCCTACGTTTTGCTTATATCTTGTCTTTCTTCAGCCTTGATGAAGGTCTGAAATTTTGACCGCAACGTTGGCAAAAAAAAAAAAAAATTCTAAATTTTTTTACTATAATTGCAACTCCCAACCGACTTCCTAACCGTAATATCTTTACTTAACTATTTCTTCTCCATTAATTATTTTATATTATCATTTTTATTTCCTATAAACATTCTTATTCGAATCTTTCCTTTTCTCCAATGTCTGGAGGTATCTGTTTTGACGTAAATTCAGAACAATCAAAGTGGACTTTTCAGAGTTTCAAAGCATGATCAAGAAAAATCATTTCATTTTAAAGAAATCGATAGTAAAGTACACTATTTGATTAGAATTTGTTTAAATGAAAACTCTTATTTTCCTAAAACTTTCCAAAGCAAATTTAACGTCCACAACTCCGAAATTAATAAGCATGAAGGTTCTTGAAATTAGATTTTAGTTTTGTTCACTTTTATAAATCTCCCGGAGATAAACAACGCCATGTCCATTTTGGTATTGATATTAGGGAAGGCATTGATCCATAACTTTGAGTTATTAAAATGTGTTTCTTAGTTACTAAATTATATAATGAAAAATGGACATGATGTCTTTGCCTTTCTTTAACTTTGAGGCATAGAAATAGCAATTTTTATTTTTTTTTTTAAATATATTATAAAAGATTCTACTTATTTAAGATAGTATTTGTGCTATTATTAAGTTATTTTTTACAATATACATACATTTTCACATAATTATAATTCAATAATTATAGATTATTGTTATTTATTGTTTTATTTTTCTATTATGTAACTAAACTGCAGGTAAACACTTTGAATTATTACATATACTTTCTAAACGAAAACTTTCTTAGAAATTTTAAAAGCATTGCATTGCTCATATTATACTGATAAAATAAATATATATTAATATATACGTTATTATTATTTATAACAAGAAATATCATGAAACGGAATAAGAAAAAGTGGGAAGTTGAGTAAGTGGTGGGAGGAGTTCCAACTGCGATCGATCCGGTATATTTCTCAGCAGGCTTCAGCCACAACTGTCTTACACAGTCCCTCATACCCTCCTTATCAACTCTTATATTTGCCAATATTATTTTTTTTAAATAATCTTTAAATGATTATTATTGAATACAAAAATTCAATATTAGATTACATAGCTTAAATAAATGTCAATTATAAAAATAAAATCTTACTTCATAACATTCTTATATCCTAACTAAACAGGCTAGAACTAATTAGCATATTTGAACTGATAATCAAAAAACAATATCATGGAATAACTAAAACACTAAACGAAGTATACCAAGAATTAATAAAAGACACGGGAACAATACATACATTCATAACTAAGCAAAACTTAGAATAAAAAAAAAAGTATGATAACTTCAACATCATTCTATAGAAAACAGTAGAAATTTAGGGTCCTATAAGTAACATGAAATGTTATCCACACTAAAACTCCACCAAAAAAATTAAAATTAAATACGTTTTTCTTAATCTATTCCTTAAGGAGTAAAATGTATAAGTTATTTATATGGTTTGGAAGAGCAATAATTCAGCTTTCAAACAGTTGTAGTAATGTTAAATTTAAAAAAATATTTTGATTTCAATATAATATCGCATTTATGAGTTGTTTATGATAACATTTATAATGTGTAAGGCCTACTTTACTAGAAGGATGTTCTGAATTCTGTTATTTATTATTTGATTTCACTCAATACAATCAGTAATATTTTTTCTTTACTTTAAAGAACTTAAAAAAAATATATAAATAGATTGGTATAAGTTATAAATACAAGCAGGGTAAAGGACAAAAACAAGTATAACACAAAAATGTTATACTTTTTTTTATATCAATATATAATAATGTTTTAAATAATAATGTCATATTTGCTCAACAGAAAAAAAAATAATAGCAGCAAGATTTTTTGTTTAAATTAACGATCAGTTTAATTAATATTTGAGATGGATTTAGTAATATTTATTTGCTAAGTTATTATTTTCTTATAGTTAGAGGTTTTTTTTTTATTAATACTTCATAATATTTATAAAAGAAAAGTTGAAAAAGACTAAATAATTCATGTTTTGGTGTTGTTATTTTTCTTTTTTTCAGTTTAGTTTTACAATTAATCAAAATTCTCAATGCCTTTGTCACAAATAGAATCATCCTTTATGTCCCATATAATGCTGATTTAGCCCAATCCAGATATCTTACTTCCATAATTCCATAAGTTTCTCGACAGGTCTCTTCATGTCATTCATTATATTTCTTTGTTCACATTTACTAGATGTATTTTTATTTTAATACAGTTGTAAATATCATGAATAAAAATAGTATTGCCATTAATCACTTAGCTTGTTTTTTGTTTAATTTACATGATTACGTCAATTTTACTTAATTTTAATAGTAAATAATTCTGTAGATAAGGGAAATCGATAAAAAGCTTTCTCTGAACGTTAACATAGATTTTATTTTATAGTAATAAACGAACCGCTGTACAAATATTTATTTGTTCGAAGGAACATAATTTAAATTTCACTGGTAAAATGATTTAAATAATTCACGAAATAAAAATAAAACGGGTGAAAGATCATTCAATAGATGAGTCAGCAGTTAAATTTCCCAAATGAGCAGTTAAAAGTAGGTTTATTTAATTTTAATAAAATAATATTTGCTTATGAAATAAGACACCATAATTTAACAGAGAGATGTAATAAATTATATAATTCACATGAATACTTCACGTTACAACCACTCAAGACAATAGATTAGTAAAAAAAACCCTGTAAGATGGGTGGACTGAATATAATTTAAGATTCAATATTTTAAAAAATCATCTTTTTAGGATTACATAGTCTCTCTAAGTAAAGCTGAAAAGACGATGGAAGACTCAATATATATATATATATATAAATATATATATATATATTTTAATATTTTAAAATATATTATATTTTAAAATATATTATATTTTAAAATATATATATATATATATCTATTGTCTATATATTGTCTATATATTGTATCTATATTGTCTATATATCTAATCTATTGTCTTACTAATTACGTATAGGCAAGAAGCTTCTTTATCATATATTATTTGTTATTTAATCTATATATATATATATATATATATATATATTTGTATAACAAATAATATATGATAAAGAAGCTTCTTGCCTATACGTAATCATTCTAACGTGCACCTCAGCATTTTGCAATCAAGATTAGCGACTATACCTCACTATACATTTACTGGTAGTAATTACGCTTAAATACTGAAATAAATTTACGGATGAAACTGAACTGACACATTTGTTAGCAAACTAATTAGTTGATTTACTTGAAGTAATCAGGCCTCCCGAAATAGTATAGTAAATTAAAGTTCTATTTGTATCATGTACCTATCCTGTTCTTTTAAGGCAGCTATTGCCCCTAGTCCATTACGGTTTTGTTTAATTAGACCGTTTATCCCAGGTGTAATCTGGAGCAAGATCGATACAGTGTGGGATGAATTTGTGAATGTGGTTTGAGTAAATGAGTGAATGAGACCAATCTAATGTAACCATTGTTTAGAAAACTTTTCTCAGACCATGGACACTCTTGTTCCTTCATTCCATGAACCGTTTTGTTTAATGAGAAATATTTCTAAAAAAGTTCACATCTGACACACTACTGTCTCATTTTCGCTTAATTGTTAGAGGTCAAACAAGACGTACCATCAATGATGTGGATGTGTTGAGCATGAATTCCATGACGAATCAGACGTAGATAAAACAAAACCCATTAGTAATATTACAATAATTGCACGTTTATTGATAGCCCATACCCAAAGCTGGAATTATACTGAACAGGCATACAAAATCAATCAGTGAAGTTGATTGAAACTAAAGTCCGACTATTTTTTTTTTCAGAGTTTTCTTGACCACTCATGCTAAATATATTGTTAAAAGAAAATATCACTGTTTCTCTGATCGCGCTTTACCAACAGCATACTTTGGAATAGAAATCATTTTTTTATTATATCGCGATATTAATCAATAAAGAGCAGGTTAGCTCAGTAAGACACTAGGATCATAATCTCTAAGAAGCGGGTTCGAGTCCGGCTCCAGCAGATAATTATTTATTCTGCAATATCAGCTGCGGATCGACCCTGGGATCAGACCATCGACAATCATACATTATAAAGTGGGTACGCTTAATTAAGTAAGCAATTAACAGCGAAAACCTGGCACTTGAGCGTGATAACGGTTTAATCACCTCCCAGCACAACCGCTGGCCTAAAATCAGCAGTTTCTGAACCGAAGTGCTGAACCCAAGACTACTCATGAGTTTTAGTGTACTTTTTTTTATTTATTCATTTATTATTAGTTACCACACCATCGATAAAGTTTAGTGTTAAGTCCCCACTCCATTCTAAAACACTAAAACCGTTTTCACGTGGCAACCTCCGGCTTATTAACAACGTTTTTTTTTGCAAAAAGAAATAATATAATAAGTTGTTGCGAGCAACAAACACAGACTTTAGTTTGTGCTCACATTCTCAAATCTTGGCATAAATCTTATGGCAATGCAGTCGGATTTATTTGATTAACCAAACAAAAACTAAATGCTGTGTTTTATTTTGGCTGATCTCGACAAGAAAAAAATTAATTATAAACATCAGCAGACAAAAACCCATTGCTTCGATACTCGAAAACAACGAGGCGGATTTCCCGTTCTCATCCGTCAATGAGGCTGAGTTAACCCGGAGATCTCGTTTGGTAAGATTACAGGCTTCCTCCAATCGGCAATAGATGGCGGTCAACTGGAGATGGAAGGGTTGTTGTCCTGCTCCGTTGTGTAACAGGCTTATGCTTTCTGTTCCGCTGAAACATGACCATTAGCATAGCGGTCGTTTGGACGCTGTTGCTTCGACCAAAAGCTGTTAGTGTGGGAGTATAGCTATTGTGGTCTGCACATGGCAGAGGGAGCTTTCATATGGGAAACGCCTATGAAAAGGAGAATATTGTGGGAATAATGTTTATTTTTTTCGTAAAATATATAATTTGGCGTGATTTAGTTTATGAAATGCCTCCCAATCTACTTACTGTTTTCAGCTAAATTCATTAAAAAAAAGTAATTAAATCAAAAATTAAAATAACTGCAAACAGGCAAGGCCATAACGGAACAATAACGCTTTCAGGAATATATATTTTTCTTGACAAATACTTCCATTTAGCAGTGTGGTCAACTGATGAATTATAAAGATGAAACTAAATTGCCATGAATTTCAGTCGAGATATTTTTATTGGGTTATCTGACGTTTAGAATTGAGTTCTTGCCTCGACTTCCGAACGATAGCCCTGAGGATGACCCACATGTTTGGGTAGAAACTTAGGTAAACCCAATAAAAATATCTTGACTGAAATTTCCTGACAATTATGTTTCATTCAGATTAATATAGATCAATTACGGGGAAAAACGTGAAATGTACGGAAATTAAAAAAAAAATGTCCTTTTTAAATAACAGAGGTTATCTGAGAATTTTTCTTTATTTTTTTTTATTTCTATACTTTTGATTCCATCAGTTGCTACACATGTTCATACCCTTTTTGTTGCTAGCTCTTACCAAATAACGTTGGATATTGTAATTTATGCTTTTAAATGTAATTTATTCCTTTGCAATAATCATGTAGTTAATTTATTTTTACTTTATATCCACTTATTTATATTTATTTCCTTGGCGTACTACTATTTTTATATTGTCGTTATAATATATGTACTTCTACGTATACCTCATAATTCTGATGTAATTTTTTTCTTCTAATTTTTAGCCCTGATGATAACCACACCTTTGGGTTGAAAAATCCCTAAGTCTAATAATTCAACATCGTCTAAATTCTTTAGAACTTCACACAGTACCCTCATATAATATTATATCTGGAATACTGACTTAGTATGGATTCGCTACACCTGTTATTATCCTAGCCGTATAATTAACAGCCAAATGGTCCAAAGCAGACGCAACATAACGCTGTTAGGCCGGTTTCGTTGGCGCAGACCGCAGAACACTGACGGCTGGCAGTTTCCAATTCGGATGCTGTCATTGGACAGCTAACTCCTGATATGAGCCCTGATTGGCCCGGAGCAATCAGACCGATAGACCAATCAGACGCGGTGGTCTATCCTTATCTAGTATTGTGCCCGTCGGTCTAGCTCGGTCATTAAGCCTCGGCCATTTCCTTATTGGAAACTTGAACCCGGCTTTACTGTTAATACAACCATTTCTTGATCTGTTTCGTATCTTCTTTATGCCTTTAGTACTTCATTATTATGTCAAATATATTTATAATTATCCCATCCTATTATTAAATATTATAGTAATAAGAGCTTTAGTTACCAAAGCAACGAATAAATTTTATATCATGTTATCACGAATCAAACATTTGAATTTAATTCTAATTATCTAATAATCATTAGAGAGAAGTCTCCTACAATGCAGGATGATAAAAGTTTTTTAATTTATTAATAGGTCATCATAATATTAATTAATCATTACATATTACCAATATTATAATTAACTATTATTATTATTATTAAGTCCAATTTGCAAGTAAGAGAGATTTGTTTCAACGATTTCATTTACATGTAACAAAGAGCTGTTTATGGATACGTTTTACTCTTATGTATTTTGTTAAATAAAATTTCATTATAATATCAATTAAATAAATCCGATCAGCTTTCGTTTCTAGGGATTATTATTTTTTTCCGTTTTATGAAAATTTTATTTTATTTTATTTTTATTTTATTTTATTTTTTTGTTTCTTTATGACATTTACAACTGTATTACATAAATACATCAAGTAAATTTGGACATAATTGATATAATGACATGAATACACTTGCTGAGTAACTACCCAATGGTAGCACTCTAATGATATGACTACATTAGGAGATCACGGAGCCATTTATTTTTAAGAATTAGGGTGAACGTACATATGGATAGAGGACCCCCGTAATGGATAGGTTGGACTTTAAATGTAAATAATAAGCTCCTTGTTGAATTAAAGGTTCCATTTTTTTCTAGATTGAAGAACAATGCCCTCTATTGACAACTGAATGAATAAAGTCCTTAAAAGATAATTTTAAAATGTCTATAATTGTTGTTTCTATAGTGCACTTGAGATCAATGTGTTTCATACATTCCTATTAACAATTTTATAAAGAGTAAGTTGAACATCTATTTTATCTCATATTTATTGTAATGTTCATAGTTAAATAAAGATATCACACTAAAACCATTGAATTTCGGGGTGTCCACTAGTGTAAAAAGATGTTTTTTTTAAATGGAGATTCAGACAGATTGTTATAATACTCTATAAAGAAATTAAAAAAAGTGTAAATGGAGATTATATCTGCATAAGCGAATATTTGTTTCCAATTGTAAAGTGTAAAATAAAATAAGAAAACCACAGAGATTCTAAATGTCCAACGGAGAAGTTTATAACTATAATAATTATGGCGGCATAAGGTAAAAATTAAAATATTCCTTAGCTACGAATATGTCCATCACTGGTTCGCTTACTTTAAATTACATAATTGTTGAAAAAAAAGAACTAAAATCTAATTAAAAACTCCTAAACAGAAAAACTAAAAAGGAAAAATTGGAAGAAAAAATCCCCTACATTTTCCCGTACAAGATAATTCTAGTATAATCTCAGGTTTTCAAGAAATTCTCTGCCGAAACAGAAGTTTTACTGACCAAATACTTCTCCTTATTCCAGTCTCATTTAATAGACTTAACTTAGCTATAGGTTCAAAAGGCTTTTCATCCTACCAGAGAGGGATAAAACAATAATAAAAAGGAAAAAAAAAACACTATAATTGTAACTATTTCAGAAAATTGGCGATAGTAATATTTTACTGCCGATGGAGAAAAAAATATGAAAGGATTACAAGGTTCAATCTTCAGCCCTATTTGATAGGGAGGAACCCCTTCCTTTGTAATGGCTGAGTGTGCCCAAAGAGGATCTCCCGACCTTCAGACAGATGATATCGAAGAATAAATTACCAACTACTCGAAAACTAGCTCGTGAGCAAGGTGTTTAGTACCTCAACAAATGAATTATTTTATTTTCTCCCTTTTAATCATAAAAAGAGAAATATTATTCATATTTATATTGCGTTTATCGAATTTTAATATTTAAAATCAGTTAATAATCTACAATCATTATAATAAAAATCTGTGCATTTCCTTATAATTAAATAATAAATAGAACTATAACTATAGATATAAGACTCGCTTAGAATATATTTATATTGTAGGAGTAAAAACGTACGATTTTTTTTTTTTTAATTTAAATTAAAATGCAAAATAAACATTGATATCATTCTATAAAAATCTCAAGATAAAATATATAGTTAAATAATAACCAATTCCTATCTGGAGATGCTTCGATAGCATTAAGGTTAGCAACGAAAGGAATTACGATTAAAAAATAATGCTGAGTTAGCTGCCATAGTTCGCTGGAACTTTAAATAGTTCAACTCTTTCATATTGAATATGATCTCAGAAAGAAAAACCATTTTTATAACTATTAATCTTTTAACTAATAGATATTACCTGCTAAAAGTTGACTTTTATAAAACAAAAAGATAAACAAACAATATCACGAAATTCTGTTAAATATATTTTCATAAATGAACAGAATTCAGTTTTTCAGTTTTTAAAAAATTAAATTAAATATCTGCTTAGTGAAATAAATAAGAAAAAATATTAATATACAGGTTCATAGAACTTGTTTTTAATTAAGGGGGATCTGTCTGGCAAATATAAATTACTCCTTTATGAGCAAAACAAGAAAAAATCTAGAGATTTCCATATTTTCCTGTAATGTAAAGTTATACGATTTATATATTTATATTTGCGAAATAAATATAAAATGAGTTATTGAAGATTTATTTTTTTAAGATTAATTCAATTTATTTAATTTTTGAGTTATTGAAGATGAGTTAGTTTGTTCTTACGGGAACTTCTCGTGAGTCCAGCCCTGATTAAGGCCTGAACTTTTGGCCAAATCGTCAGCAAATATAAAAATAAATATCATTCATTTATTTTTGACTGAACATTCCAACCGACTTCTCTTCAATTATTCACTACAGTCAACCATCATACCACTACTATAAAATATTATGATTCTATTATAAAATGTGTTAAGTGGGATTCGAACCCAGGAATTTTTAATCAGGCGTTCTGGAAGCCTTGTTAAACTAAAAGATTCGGGCTTTGATAGGATAAAAATGAGCTCGTGGCAATACACAATGTACGAACTAAAGAGCAAACCATTTTCATAAGTACATTTTGTATTTATATCAACTTTACAAAAGCTTTTAAGTGCACAAATTAATCAAGAGATCAACTATATTTATTTTTTTTATTTAATGAACTATATTTTTAATTAAATTTTTATTGCTGAAGACAAAGATGAAATGTTTTAAGTATTTTATTTTATTTTTTTCTCTTACATTCTTTAAAAATAATAATGTCAATTTATTAGGACAATTTAATTTACTTTTTAAATTTTTCTTCTTTCTGAAAGAATGTATAATGTTTTCCCATTTCAAAGAGGCTATGTTCGTTTGTATTTATTATAAGGTTTTAAGTGTTTTGTATTTTTTTCTTTGATTTTCTTTCTTTATTTAAGTATTATTATATTGCCATTTATTATTTTTATTTATTGTATGGTATGAATGAGCTATTCTATATCACTATTACTATTGTCTTTGAATGTGACAGATTGTAATATATCTCAATAAAGAAGTTTAAAAAAAAAAGTTTTCTTTAATGTATTAAGCCTTTTGGAAAGAAGCAATCTTTTCTTTTCGAACGATTTTTATCCTTAAGGGATTTCGTCCCAGAAGACAGTTATTTTTTTTTTTTTTATCTATATACAAATTTGTTTATATTTATGATGCGCCATCATTGCGTTAAATATTGTTTTACAAGGCTAAGGGATTTATGATTTCGCTTCTAACATACATTCCGTAACATAATCCTTCCTCACATCAGTTCTGCAAAGTAGATGATATATAGTCACCTACGTCCAACTTGCAACATCAGCTATGTCATCCGATTCAAAACGTAAGATAATCCCATTCTCACCATACATGAAAGATAACAATGTACAATACAGAGAAACTAAACATTATACAGAATTACATTAGAAAGAAAATATCTACACTATAAAAAAAAATAAATAAATAAAACCGGGACAATTATCTTAATAGACAAGATCTAATCGATAGACTACAAAGAACATGACACTATTTTTGGAGGTTTTCAAATTTTGGGGGCAGGGAACACAGATAAGGAGAGAAAAAAATACAGACACCTTTTTCAAATTATAAATATCTATCTGAAACTTCGTGAAAGCCTTCATAGATACCAACATGCCAAGATAGGTAAACTTTTTATATTTAATTAGATACTTCTTCTTTTTTTAAAATCTTATTGTATTGAGAAATAATACATTTTGCCTCAATTAAGGGCATTGAGTAGTAGAGCTGTGTGAGACACATTCGTACAACACATAGAATAACAAAAGAAATAAAAAAATGTAACAAAAGAAAAGTTGATAAAACAACAGAAATGAAACTTGTGAAGAAATCAAAATATGAAAAAACATTCATACACTGGGAAGGGTAATCCAGTTATGATGTACTAAAAATGCATAAACACACATTTGGTTTTTCACTCAAATCTTAAGATAATTTGATAAAAAAGGCGAGAAAAATCGGCTTTCAAAAATATTGGACCGTTTTGTGCGACCAACACTCCCAACATGTCAGAATAACGAGGTTATACAGGCTAAACGGGCCAATATTTTCGAAAACCACCTTTTTTCTCGATTTTGTGATCATATTATCTTACAATTCTGAGTTATTAGTACCTCATTAAATTAATTAATTATAGAGAAAACACTCCATTTTTGAGAATTTTGTAGACAAAAATGTAATAGGTTACGATAGGATAAAGCACGAAGCTATAAATGGATTTAATAATTTCTTAACAACCTTTCACGATCTCAAGACCTTAAAAAGACTAGAATAAAAAATAAATAAAATAAAAAATATAATTTTAAATCATTAATTGGTATTGGTGATTGACTTTGATTTAAGCCTCACGAATATCAAAAGATCTAAATCGAAAAAAAAAAATTAAATAATCTAAAATACCTTTGCCCTGTATTTTCATTCTCCTCATATTGTAGTTGTTGAGGTAAACGTCATTAGCACCATTTAACGGTTAGTTTTTTTTTTAACAGTATCTTCTTTTTGTACACAGCAGTAGAAATATTAAAATATGTCAAACGGTTTTTAGAATTTGCAACTTTTGTTATTTATTGTGGAATCCAGGTGTGTCCAAAAGGGAGTTTATGGCGTAAGATGCGTCATCAAAATTTTTAAGGGGGACAAGTTTTGACGAGAAGTTTCAAACCAGAGAACAAGAGAGAAAACATGGACTAGACCATAGTAAGTGTAATAATACATTATATTATGTAATTATATATGATCTACCATTTTGATAATTCTGTTTTTTTGGAAGAGGAAATAAATACAATTTCTTAGGAATAAGGGAATTCCTGCTCCAATTTAACGGCAGGGCATTCGGTCAATTCGTATTTTTTAAATGTTTTATAGTTTAATACAGCAAATATTAGAATAAATAAATATTTTACTTTTCAGATTATATACTGATAGGGATACATACAGCTTCCTCTTAGGCTATGTTCAATATACCGCAACCTCGCTCTCCTCAGGTACGGCAGATATTATTCCACCGTCCCTTTATTAACCATGTTTGGGCGGAGGGCAGTTTGTGCTTGCATATGATAAAGCAGGGGATAGTGCAAACAGGAAGGCAATAAGGGAAATTGTTCAACTCCCGCTTCATATTTACCAACCCTACACCGGGACACTCCGTAATCAGTTTACAATTAAAACCGTCATTAATGAAGAGCACTTTGCGTTATAACTTGAGCAAATGTGCTACAGCTACAGTAACTGAAGTGGTAAGAAATAAACCATAGACCCAAACCTTCGAATGATCCGAAGAAAAAATCATAAAACAGCTGTATGTTTTATATTAACAACTGATAAAATAAGAAGGGTAAGTTTCAAAAAAGCTTCACCTTCTGAATAAATTATTACACTTACGTTACCTGTCATATACAGAGTGTCCCATAAGTAAAGTGAAATATGAAAAGAGAGGGAAAACCTTAAATGTTACCATGAAACCTCAAGAGCTACAAACAATGCATAAATTATTTATACGCAGATAAATGATGATTAAAAAATAAATTATATCCATAAATACGTAAGCATTAGGAAATAGAACATTTAGGTGGTAATATAATAGCCCTGAGGTCAGGGCCTAAAAATAGAGCTCATCGCAAGCGAAGGTTTGGAAGTAAATTACGAAAATGTATGTTATTCTAACTAAAATGAAGATTTGCTGCCAGAAGAATATTAGAATATTAGACCAGTAACTAGAGTATCGAAAAGAGAAATTCGTTGTGAAAAATTTGGGAAAAGTTTTTATTTTTTTTAACTTGAATATATGGATTCAGACATTTAAAAAACAAAATTGCTAACGCGAGCCACCAATGGACAACATTTTACAGTTAAAAATATCATATCTTTTCGACAGTTTTATTATTTTTCACCTATAACTCGTATCCGATGCATCTAAGCAAAAAATGTACTTAATTAGAAATTAAAGAAAGTTAAATTTCGCGTACAAGAGTACATAAACGTAATAATCAACTGTATGGGTGTCTATCCTAGTGATTTATTCTTTTTAGAGTCTGTTATATGCAGTATAAGCGTCTTTTCCACCTCTCAACAGCGATAGATTTTGAGAAACTTCGTGTTGAAAGATACCGAATTTAATGATGAAATAACTAATCCCGATTCGACACATATAACTGGCTTAAAATAAAAATTTTAGAACTCAATGGACGTAAGATTTGATGCTCTACAACTTTGATTCTATTGATTTTCTTCTCTTAGGGACTCATTTTCAAACTTGAGACAATTTATAGTAATTTGTCTCAGTTTTTGACAAATTTGGTAAAAATCAGCCTTGGTTGACCGAGGTTTTCTACCAAACCACTTAAACAAATTATTAAGTTTAGGTACGCGTTCGACTCAAAATTTAACTTCCTGTAATTTCTTAAGGGTATATTTTTCGGTTCGATGCATCGCATAGAAGCTGTAGGTGAAAAAACTAAAAAAGATCGAAAAATCTGGCTTGGTGGCCCACGTTACCAATTTTCTGTTTTACATGTAATTTAATTTAAAAAATAAAAACTTTTCCTAAATTTTGCGCAATGAATTTTCCGTTTCGATCCTGAACTTAACTGGCCTAATATTCTTTAAATCAGTCGCCATTTTTGAAAGCAGCGGCTCTGAAATGGCAGACAAGGTTCATTTTATTTAGAATAGCATACATTTTCGTAATTTGCATTCAAACATTCGTCTGCGATGAGATCGATTTTTGGGCTCTGGCTCAATTAATCACTTTACAACTTTACAAAATAAACTTCTAAAGGAGCACATTTTTTTACATTTATTTTTATAGAAATAAAAAGTATAATTTCGTTATTAGTTTATCACAATAAATCGCGGATCAAAGAAAAAAAATTAAAGCTTTGCAATAATTTATTATAGTTATTTTTGCTGAAAACAGCTAATCTGAGGTGACAGATTGTCAAATCACATTTATATATATATATATATATATATATATATATATATATATATATATATATATATATATATATATATATATATATATATATATATAACTTGAGGCAGATCCCAAGCTTATTAAACAACGAAGGCTTTCTATAAGTGGGGTGACTATAGTCGAGTTGAAGCTACATTTAAATTATAGCTAGCAATATCACTTCCGATTTTTTTAAGCTCTCATTTATTCAAGCATATTTATATAAATTATTAAGTTGTTATTAATTATTAAAAATACACAGTAATGAATAATTCAGAAGTTATTATTTTTTTCGCAATAACCTCTTGAATAAAGTTTAAGCTTGTAGTTTCCACATTTCTATATATGATATTGAATAATATGGGAGAATTTTCCTTATTGGAATAGTTTCCTGATACTTTGTCCGGACTTGGGAAATAAGAGCCTTGCATGAGGAAACATAATGTGAAAATCGGAGACTTTGAATATGTGAATATGTTATGTGAGCATTAAATTGAAATGTCCCAACCCATCCTTTGACGATCTGAAGGGAGAGAAAACTGGAAGTGGATTTTGTTAGGTATTTCAAGTCTGGAGGAAAGCAAAGCAATTTTTTTGTATTTATTGACTTATGAAATAGTGTTTACAGTTTCAACCAGAGAGTAGTTCTATATTCTGTATTTCAAAGTAAACCATTTCTATAGAAGAAATATTATAATTTGTAAATAGCAAACAATAACTAAAATTGAGGGAAGCTAGTCGATTGTTCTACATATCATATATAAATATTCAGGACGCAGTCATTATATTATTTTTTTTTATGGCGACGTTTCAACCCAACATGTGGGCCATCATCAGGTATGAAAAATTTAAAATACAATCAGGGATATAATATTATACGACCGATAATGGTAAATAATAAACTATAGTGGTTGATGGTACATGAATCTTAATTATTATTACAATGCACAATATTAAAAATGAAATATGTGAAAAATTATACAAACTAAAAATAATGTATATAATCCATTTATAAAAAGATCTAATATTTTCTCTAACTAGTCGTGGTTCGAGCACTGAAGGCTTTCAAGTACTGATCTTTCAGATACCTAACACATTTATTAGGTAACTGAAAGGGTCGGGGGAAGATTTCCCAGTTGTTCTTTTTCAGATAGCAAAAGGTAGATAAACCTAGTAAGAGAGGACGATGGAGGTAATATTTTTGTTTGTAGAATGTAAATAATTTGCTGGCTAAATATTCAAGATGTGTACAAGATTTTCGTTATTTCTTATGGTTACATAATTGTGACTATAGGCTAGTAATGAAATTAACATAAGCAAGATTTGCCAATCAATATAAATATAACATAGTTTGATTGAAGGTATGCCTTCAGTAGGTTTGGTATAACTTCAATATAACTATGTCATATTTATATTGATTGGCACCTCTTGCTTCTGTTAATTTCATTAATAACTGTTAATTAAAACTGTTAATTTTATTCTATAGTCACAATTCTGTAACCATTAGAAACAACGCAAATCTTGTACACATCTCGAATATTTAGTCAGTAAATTATTTACATTCTACAAACAAAAATATTACCTCTATCGTCCCCTCTGACTTATATTTTTGATTGTATTTTTAAATTTTCACACCTGATTATGAACCACATGTTTGGGTTGAAACGTCGGCACAAATAAAACATTAATATAATGACTGCGTCCTGAATATCATTAATTAAAATTATAACAATATTACACCACATTTTTATATACCTAATTCCTCTAAAGCAAAAATATTTAAAGCTAATAAACTAATATAAATTGTAAATAATAAACTTGCTATGTGTATACATAATTAATTAATTATTTCATAAACGAGTACAGATTAATTATAAGACAAAATGCATAATTTTAGGAAAGCTTTTAAAATACCCCAGACAATGTCATCTTATATTCAGGCAGTTTACTTAACATACAGTTTCAATAGTTTAATGCGACACATCCGTCTCTTATAGTTTAACAAGAAAGAATTTGCGAGGACGCAATATCATTCACTGTTATTAACATAAACCTAAGTCAAATTTACATTGATAAAAAAGCAGCTTAATTGTAGTTTAAAATCTAATATTTTAAACCCTACATTTCCAACATATAATATTTTTTTTATATATATTTCTGTTTTATTCAGAGCTGTACAATTCGTAATTAATTGAAGTAGTATTTGTAACGAAAAATAAATTATGTATTGGTTCATTTGTTTGTCAAGGAAACATTAAAAATTACCGTTTTCTTTTAAAAATAAAACAAAAAAACACTAGAGTTCATGTTTAGCTAAACGAAACATTTCATTCACATCTTGAAGGGTGCGAACTTGCTTATGGTACAAAAAAGGTTATTTTATTGAAAATATGTCGGTTGAGATACGAAAATTGACATTTTTTTTTTAAAATTCAAAACGAAATAATAACACATAAGACTTCTTGATCCTACTCTAACACCCTTATAGCCTTATACATGAATTGTCAACGATGTTTAAATCAGCTATATTGGTCACAATATCCACCATTAAATACCTAATAATAATAATAATAATACTCTGTGCGTTAATGTGATGTACCGTGTAAAAGCTAGTTATTTAGCGTTTGTTTCTTAGTTTCTTATTTATTATTATTTTACCTGTTTTATTTTATAATTATAATTAAAAACCCAAATAACAGTATTTAAAAAATATATATATATATAAATAAAAATAATAAATTATAAACACCAAAAGGACTCAGCACAAATTGTTAAAGATTTAGATCTTACAGACCAGATGAAATGGCATAAAATCCGAACTACTTAAATAAAATAATACCAAAAATATAAAAAAAAAAACATTTTAGTTTTTCTTTATTTCTAACTTACAAAAGGAATAGAATATTTAAGAATAAAATCGGCATGGGTTATAAGAACAAGAATTCAGCTTTCCAAATGCTTTAGTTGATGACCGGAAAAAAAAAATCTTAGAATAAAATAAAACTACAGTTTAAAACTATCTTAAACAGTAGTTTAGCAACACCAAGGTTTCTACTATTCGTAAAAAGAGGACTAAAATAAAAGACAACTAGTATTCTTCTTCTGTAATAGTGTTATAAAAAATTTTTTAATTGGGTTTTTTTTTTTTTTGAACGAGAATATTTTTACAAAATATGGAAAATAAATCGACTCGTGACATTGAGAGAAGTTATAACAGTTCACTTGACAACAGCTTCAAGTCATAACTACAGGAGACAATGACACTAAGAAAAAATAAAGGACAAAAGGAGTTGTACCTGGTCCCTTGCGAGGACGGTCAGGTATGGCTGTGTAGGTTCGATGAACTACTGCCACAGGGTAATCGTCTACAACCTCAACAATATATATATATATATAAAAGCTATAGAAACTATCTATACACATTTCATTGGATTTGTAAAAAAATCAATGTTCATAGCCATACAGACGGGAGGGATTCTAATACATTAAAAAATAACCAATAAGTGTAATAAAATATGCCACAAATGCTTAAACATAATTATAAATATAAATTATCACAATAAAATAAGCAATGAGATGAGACAAAATTTACTCAAGTATAATTATTAACCATACAAAAAAGACTTTTCATTGTTTTATTTAAAACCGAAATAAAACCATACTAAATTAATAAAAATATTAATATATTTCAGAAAATATATAAATAAAATTAATAAATTATAAAGTCAAAAGGTAATTTGTAGAGTTTTCAATTACTTGTATGACAATAATATTTAATGTTTCGAAATTAGCAATCGTCACTTCAACATAATTTTCACTTTTATCTCATTCTTCAAAATCCATCTCTCCAGAGGTCCAGAAAAGAGATACATTACTACCGTATTTTATGGTGAAGATTGCAGCAAGAATATTATTGAAAAATTCTATCAATACCATTAAAAAACTAACTATGATTCATTGGTGTAGAAAAAAAAAATATATATATATTATTTTTACTTCCACTTACATATATATGAAGTGTATAGTTGAGTATAGCGATCGTGAAAATTTTCTAATCTAAGTCCGAATAACCAATTCCCGCAAAATGGTCTGTGTGTGTATGTGATCAGTCAAGCTCAAAAACGAAATCGTATGAAAGTTGAATTGTATATTTAAGGTTTTTATATACCTTGGATGTTACAGAAACGTTTTCATAAAAATCAACTTACCGAAAGTTGCATTTTATATAATTGTTTTAACACATTTTTACGATTTTCTAAAAAACGGCTTTAACAATTTTGTTTAAACTCAATATATCAGTGAATTATCAAGCAGTTGTTAATATAATGTAGGTCTTATTATCATTGATGTTCTCTAACAAGGCTTAAATTGCTAATTTTCAATATTAGCTTCCCCTAAAGTATCCATTCTTTTCTTTTTTTATTATTAATTAATAATTAATCATTTAACCTTAATCGTTGATATAAGAAATAGTTAAATATCAAACATGAAAGATTGGTAATAAATACTGAGGGCGCAGTCATTATAAAGGTTTTATTTGTGCCGACGTTTCAACCCAAACATATAGGTCATCATCAGGGCGTTTCGAGCACTGAAGGTATTCAAGTACTCCACTCTACTGGGATAAAACGTCCGCATCAATAAAAACTTATAATGACAGCATCCTGAATATTTATCACCCATAATACGGGGAACAGTGGACTAACTTTCTTAAAAAAATATGAGACTTTGATAATTACCTGAGAAGTAAGAGATCGTAACGAAGAATAGTTGTAATTGAGGAACAAAAGGAATACGAGCGAGCCCGAGCTTATCCGAAAGATTGTAACAGGTTTCCATAGTAACATAAGCTTAATATCATACGGACTCCGACAATATTATGTACGTATGCATAAATTTTCGCGGATTTCATAAATGCTATCAGCTTTGGTATTATTTAACCGATATAAAATTAAAATTTATATATATATAAGGATAATATAAAAAATACAAGTATCACAATGAAATTTAAATAAATATAGAGTCTATAATTTTTACTTTCAATGCCCCTTTGTCTGAAAATATTTATTTCTGCAAAGAAGGGGGTGGTAAGTGAAAGTCGTGTGATGCGCACACCAGATTTTTTTAGTATAGAGTGATATGTTTTACTTCAGTACGTATAATGTTGGACTGAGTTGGCGTGGTTCGTGGTACAAGACCCATCTTGAACCATTAGTAAAAACATATGTCTGAGGGTCCTAGGTATTGACCGACAGACCTTCCGAGAAGGCGCCTCTAAACTATTTCTAGCCGATATATAACACTTCTCAATACCGCAAAGTATTCCCAACTATTTAAATGGTTTTTAGTTAAAATAGATATAAATAATATAGTTAAAAAATATCTATAGTTGAAATAAATTTAAATTTATATAGATATTAATCCTCTTAATATATCTATATACTAGTCTTTTAAGCTTGATTTATTACAATCATGCTTATGATTTCAATTATGATTCCTGAAAATATATGTGCTATTGTAATTTATACATAAACAAAAAACTTAATGAATTATTCAATTATTAATAAGTATTAAAAAAATCCATGATATAAATGCTAATCCCTAAACAAATTTTTAAATTAGCTCTGAATTTGTTAAAATCAAAAATAGTCTTATAAAACAGAAAAAAATAAATAAGATCCTGATCGCACTATTTTTTCTCTAATTATTATTATTTTTTTATTAGTATTTAATTATAAAACAGAAAACAATATAATAAAATTTACAGAGGAGAGGGGAAGTCACAGCCAATGGGTGATCGATTTTTTTGACCAATTCTACCTAAAAAAAATTTAGATACATATCCAGAGCTGAGAAAAAAAATTACATAGACATATATTCCAAAAAATGTATGCTATAACTTTGGCCTTTGCTTTTCCTGCATTTATAGATTATTTTGTACCAATTGATTTATTTTTATTTTGTGCAGAATAACAAAAAAACAAAACATAACAGATAGTATAAAATTAATTATAATTTAAGTTACAATACCCAAAGTATACCAAGTAAATTTGAGATTCGAATAAGCTAGTTATATTCTTTTTAGTGTACTTATATATATTTTTATGAATGGAAACAAAAGTCCCGATAGTTAATAACTAGGATAAACAATTATAGTATCTACTAACCGCAAGCGTTACCATTTTTCAAACAAAAACACTATTTTAAATTTACATTAAAATCAAAATATTGAGAATAGAGTTACACGTTTTATAAACGTAAATAGATCCTTCAAGGCCAAAAAAATATGAACTTTGATTTCATGTTATAATTTACAAATGATTACTACTATCATTAGATCAATTGTGTGTAATCATTTTGAAAGAAAAATAACACTTTTTTTTTTCCTTCCTTAATCATGTACTCAGTAAACCCTGAAGTGAATATACTGAGATATTGTTGTAGTAACGATTTAGAACATTAACATCAAAAGTATACATATTTTCAGTCAGGATGTTGAAAAAAGATTCAACCTAATTCTGTTGAGTAGAAAGCCAGGAGCAGTTCGAGACTCAGGAATTTAAATAATAATAGGTCTCGCTATTTGATCAATAGTTGAGCTCATAGATCTTAAGTTTGGTCTAAATGTTATCTTTCCTCGATACAGGATGAGCGTATCGCCATGTTAAGATAGACATTAATTACAATGATATGGACAAATAATAAAAAAAAAACGCTGCAAATTGTTTCACAATGGTTTATTATTTCCAAACAATCATACATCTAAATAACACTACCTTCCTAGTTACAAGGAAGGATAAATAAAAGGTGATTCCAGTTAATGGATTAATCTTTTTTTTTTAATCATTAGTAATATGCTAAAAAAACTAGCATTACTTCAGTAACACATTCAAAATTCAAAAACCAAAACAAAGGATATAACCTTGGCAGTAGGACATACAAACAAAATCTAGAAACCATATTTTTTTCTCTTAATTGTCCGATTTTAACGAATTAGTTTTTGTTTTGTTTTTTAGGAAATTCCGTAAACTTTTAAAAAACTATATACAATATCCCCAAAACAGTGTATAATTTTTAAGTTACTCGGAATTTAATTTTACCATCCCTCGTAACTTTTTTTCCAGCTTCTTTTCGTTTAAGTATGTTATATTGATGAATTTAAAGGACGTAGAGAAAATGACTTTAGCGAAGTTTCATTAAAATCGGTACATTCGTTTAGGCGCTACAGTACATAGCAACGCAGGTTGTTCGGCCGCCATTTTGAAAGTAAAAGGCGGATAGTAATGTCGATGAAGGAGGATCATCCTCGGGTGAAATCTGATTTTATATCCAAATTTGAAAAAAAAATAGGTCCAGTTGTTTCGGAGAAAATGCGCGGACGGCGTACGGACAATAAAATTTTTATTCGTTTCTCGAATTCTGCGTATCCTGAAACGTGAAACCTCAAATTTTGAGAGGGGGTTAAGTTTTTGAATGTTTTGGTCGATCACAATGGTTCATTACTGAAAAAAATAAACCAAAAAAGTTAATATAAAATACAAAAAATATTGAAAAGATATTTTTTTAAATTTCCTTACCACTTAGGCAAGTAAGATGAATCATTAATCAAATGAAATTTTCAATGAGCATCATTCAATGGATCTAAGCATTTCAGAACCACCTGAACCCAATTAATATATAGAGCTTTTTATTTATGCCTGAACAACTATAAACATTTTTTATTAAAACTTGTCTAAATTCTTCTCTTCAAATTTTAAAAGAGACTACCAACATTCCTAAGAAAAAGTAGAAAAAATAAAAATGTATTTCTTTAGGTTGAACGTACCAGTCATGGATAGGTTAGAGTTTAAACGTAAATAATAAGCTGCCTTGTTGATTTAAAGGTTCCAGTTTTTTCTAGATTGAAGAACAATACCCTCTATTGACAACTGTACGAACAAAGTTCTCAAAAGAAAATTTTGAAATGCCAATCTTTGTTGTTTCTACACTGCTCTTGAGATCAATGTGTTTCATACCTTCCTACTAACAGTTTTGATAAGAGTAAGTTGAACATTTATCTTATCTTGACTTGAGTATTTATTGTATCTTTACCGTTATTAGAACTATTGAATTTTTGGAGTCACTAGAGCAAAAAGGTGTTTTTTTTAAAATTCAAATTATACCTGCATATCAAGTGTCAAATAGAAAAAGGAGACCCTAGAGATTCTATATGTCCAACGGAGAAATTTATAACTATAATAATTACGGAGGCATAAGACAAAACAGATAAAAAATTTCTTATAATTGGTAAATGGTTGACTGTCGTGGATAATAAAGAGAAGAATAGCTGGGGTGGTCAGTCAAAAAGAAGGCAAAAATAAATGATATTTATTTTTACATATGCCGACGTTTCGACCCGAAGTTCAGGCCTTCATCAGGGCTAAGAAAATAATAAAATAAGAATAAAATAAAATAAGAATCAAAGAAAATTTTGAAATGCCTATCTTTGTTGTTTCTATTGTGCTCTTTAGATCAGTGTGTTTCATACCTTCCTACTAACATTTAATAAAAATAAAATAAGAAAAAATTTCTTAGCTATGTCCATCACTTGATGCGCTGCATAACCTACACTCAAAAGAATATCCTATCATTACTATGATAAATTTTAATAGTCGTTACCATTATAAAAATAAAATTAATTCATGTTATTTTTAGAACTTTATTATTTTTCTTTAAAGTTCTGAATTATGCATGAATTTTGAGAGTTCAAAATAAATCCATGCCGAACTCCAATCGAAGTAACATATCCCATATACGGCACAGCGTACCTTATTCACCAATAGGCTACATGTTTAAAAATAAAAGAAAAAGTTATTATAAATAGGTACAATTTGTTTCCTTATTTCTTATAATTTTGATAAAGAGTGCGATTAAATAAATATCTTAAAAATCCCTCAGTAAAAATATGTCTCCGGCTTAAATAAAAAAAAAAAATATAATTACCGTAGAATTACAGCGAGGGGAAGAATGAAGCGATGTCAGGCTAATGAGGCTGATGTTTCGAGAACTAAAAAAAGACGGAATCATTTCGAGTTTCATGTTTCCGAACCGGCCTGCTGTGCCAAGAAATGTTGGACTACACGCCCGACCGTTTACAAAGCGTATAATTGAACCTACCAAATCAGTAATATAAAGCCGGGCTATTACTCACCTGGTGCCCGCATCACAAATGTTTTATATCCCTGCCCATTACATCGATTAGATCATTTAAATAACCCTTCTTCGTTTCGAAGCGACGATTCTTTAACGTGCCTGATGCTCAATATTTTTTTTTCCTTAAATTTTAATTATCAGTTCAAGAACTTAATACTAAGGAAGCTGAGGTTAATATTTACACGAATCTTAAAGTTAATAATTAGTGAATAAATATGTAAAATATCTGTACCCCGGAAGTAAACAACACCATGTACATTCTTGTATTAGTTCAGGGGAGAGTCAATATTCCATAACTTTGAACTATTAAAATTTGTATCTTTGTCACAAAATCTGTACTCCGGATGTAATGGAAACTATGTCACATTTTTGTATATCTTCAGGGGGCCAATTTTCCAAAACTTTGAGCTATTAAAATTTGTTTCTTCGTTATTAAATTATTTTTAATTGTGGGTTAATGGTTGACTGTCGTGAATAATGAAGAGAAGGATGGTTGGGGTGATCAGTCAGAAATGAGAAGACAAAATAAATATTGATATTTATTTTAACATTTGCCGACGTATCGACATGAAGTTCAGGCCTTCATCAGGGCTAAGAAAAGAACCAGATAACAAGGTATGAGAAACATGAGTAGTGTAGGTAAAAAAAAAATTAAAGTAAAATGAAGTGAATAGAATAATGACAATAACAATAACGAGGAAATAAATAAAAATAACCGTTACAAAGTGTGGAATAATGAAGTAAACATAATCAAAATAAGGTGACATAAGTACTAAAATGGTAATCTTGAATAAAATGTAAAACAGAAAAAAGGAATATGACGTTATATTAGAAATAAAAATAAATAATAAAATTAAGATATTTTAAATAGAATAGGTAGATCGGTAGATAGTTCTATTTAAAATATATCAATTTTATTATTTATTTTTATTTCTTATATAACTTCATATTCCTTTTTTCTGTTTTATATTTTATTCTAAGATTACCATTTTAATACTTATGTCACCTTATTTTGATTATTATTATTCCACATTTTGTAAAACACTTTATTTATTTCTTAGTTATTATTATTGTCATTATTCTATCCACTTCATTTTACTTTAATTTTTTTTTACCTACACTACTCAAGTTTCTCATACCTCGGTATCTGGTTCTTTTCTTAGCCCTGATGAAGGCCTGAACTTTAGGTAGAAACGTCGGCAAATGTTAAAATAAATATTATTATTTATTTTGCCTTTTTATTTCTGACTGATCACCCCAACCATCCTTCTCTTTATTAAATTATTTAATGATAAAATGGACATTTTGTCATTTATCTTCGGGGCACAGAAACAATATTTTCACAAAAGTCCATTAATTTATTTTTTCTATTAATTTTAAATAATAACAAACCTGTACCACTACAACCCATGAAGGGTCTTAGGTTGAGTACTTTGTAAGAAAATACTGTTTCAAGACCAACAGTTGTGCAGGGAAGTCATTGGATCGGGATCACGTTCAATTTCCAGGTTTCCTCCTCCCTCTCCCCCTCTAATCAATTATATAATTAAGAGTACCCATTTACAGAGGCTAGATGTGCCCAGGAGGATCACCAGATTCCAGAGCCGATGTAACAGAATAAATAATTATCTACCTTCAACCGGATTCGAACCAGGAACCATCCGAACACTATTCGCCAGTGTATTATTTTAATCGATTCTATTTTGTACCTGTATTATTATTTTTTTCTAACACTAATCAACCCTGCTTTTCATAATATTTAGTACATTTTTGATTGTAATACATTGTGTTTCAATTTTCTAGTCATATATTTTATGTTTGGTTCCATTTTATTACTTATTCTTTAAATGTTTTTTGGTCATAAAGTCAAATTTAACTGGGTAATAGAACATTAAAATATTTCAATTTTATGCATTATTATCAATGAAATATAATTTATACGATATAATAAAGTATATAATACAATTAAAATTAGATTATTTCAGTTTTCATTAAAATTAAATTATCTATCGTGCATTATCTCAAGATTCGTATCGTATCAAATAAAAATCGTCCTTGTGTCAGTATGGTCAGTATTCAGGCAATTTCGTTGTTATTATGAATATTATATAACTTATCACAAGGATAAAATTATTTCCAATAAAATATAGTTTTTTTTTTTTGTAGTTAGGTACAGGATTTGCTGAGTCGTTCTGGTAGATTTTTGTTAGCTTATGAATTATTAGGATACAACAATTTTCCATCCATAAAAAATAAAACAATTGGAACATTCACGAATATATATTTTTCACTAATTTAATATTAATTTCTACTTTTTTTTTGCTTCTTTAGTATCTTACGTAAAAAAAACAAACAGAGTTATAGCAAGAATTAGCAAAGAAATTAATAAAAGACAATGAAGTAAAACAATTATGTTCTTTAAGCCTAGACAGTTTTATTAAATTTTTCAATGCAAAATATGGGTGCATCATTTTAAGATTAAAGTTAAAAATTAGAATTTTTTAGTTACTTAATGAAACGTTGCCCAACTATATATAAAGCAATAAATTACCAGAAATATTATCAGTATTTATAATTTATTTTCGTTATAAATTAAAAAAAAAACTGTTTTTAAATTGTTTTTAATGAGCGGTGAGCTAATACCATTACATAAGAATAGATCCGGAATATATTAATAACTGCCGATAAAAAAGATTAAAACTCGTATGAAAAAATTCATGGTTCAACGTTTAAAAAATTATATCACAGGGTTTCCACAATAAGATAAGTTCATATGAAGGATTATTTCAATAGAAAAATAATAATAAAAAAGAATCTATTAGGAGTTCACTGTTCCTAACACAACTTCTAATCAATATAATTTATCAAAACTAATTTCACCGAGAGACGTCTATGTCTTGACAGAGGTTTTAGAAATAATTCCCGTCAAGCCATGTCAAGTGATATTACCGATTCAAATCAGGCAGGCCTCCGTGTATGCCTGTCACATTTACATGCTCTCATCTCTTAGTCACAATCCGAAATGATAATTTTTCACACGCGCTAGGACGATTATGCAGTCACTTCGTACTCAAAGATTTAAATAAAGGGCTTCCGATGACTAAATTAAAACTTAATGACACGCCTCATCCCGTCGTAGGATTCTCCGCTTATCGCAAGCAAGTTCATTTGAGGTAAGCAAGCACATTTAAAAAGTAGTAGAGAAGTCAGAAAATCGTTCATTCGATGGCATACATTGATAGTACAACAGCCATCTTCCTTCTTGAGACAACCGAAAAGTTAATAATCCGTGGTACAGGCCTTCTTTTATCAAATTATTAACATCCGTCCGAAACTTCGTAAATAGTTTCATCTCATAGTAACCTACAACTATTTTATTTACGAAAATTCTCGGAATTGAAACCTTTTCAATCAGGAGATCGACAAACTTTGTATATTTAATTAGGTACTAAAAACTCGTAAATAATCATTTGCTTTTCACTTGAATCGTAACGTAATTTTATCACAAAATCGATGAAAAAAGTTGCCTACAAAAATATTGAGCCGTTTGGCAGTGATCTACACCTCGAAACATTTCAAAATAAGGAGATTATACAGGCAAAATGGCCCAATATTTTTGTAGGCCACCTTTGTTCTCGATTTTGTGATCAAATAATCTTACGATCCAAGTGGAAAGCAAACAGGTATTTACGAGTTTTTATTACCTAATTAAATAGAGAAAGTTTGCCGTCCTCCAGATTGAAAACCACCCAATTCCAAGAGTTAAAATAGTTGTATGTTACGATGAGATGAAACTATTCACGAAGTTCCAAGCGGATGTTAATAATTTGATAAAACGGTTGTCTGTACGACGGACTAAACGATATTAATTTTAGTATGTTTAGAATATGCCTCTAGTTTAAGGCCCATTGACGTTCTGCGATATTGATTTTTTTTTTTTTCTTTTTTTAGCATGCGCTTAGGAATTCTATTAATGATTAGAAGGCCTTCAAATGTTGAGGCCACCTGCTCGTTCTACGGAAAAAAAAAAAAAGATAGAACGAGAAATATATGCAACGTTTGTTATTGTTGTTGTAGTTTGTTACATCTGATAAATGTACGGTTTTAGTATTACCCGATATATACCGAAATAGCACAGAGAAAATTATAAGCCCATATAAGATAAAATTTTCGACGATGCGTACCCAATTGCGTGAATATATTTTGTAAAATAAACTTCATGGCGAGCTCCACAGTTTCAGTCTTACTGGTACTGCAAGATGCTAAATGATAAGGATACTAAAAGCCCTGAGGCCTCAGGAGTAGCAACTGAAAAGGAGAAAAAAAACATGGATCTGGCCTTGCTCCAATCCTTCGCACCCTAATACAGTATCAATTCTGCGACAATACACCATCGCATTTATTTATTATAAATAAATAAATTATTAAAGTTTCCTCCAAATCCTCTCAGCAATTGATACATTGATTAGGAGCAAACAAATTGGTTACCGAATATTTTAACATATCATAAGCTTAGAAATTCTAATAAGCACTTAACTAACCAAAATTCCTTACCACGTAAACAAATTATAAAGTTAATGTGCTCGTTCGACGCTCAATTTAACGTTATTTAATTTATTGAAGAGTGCATTTTTCGTTTTGATGCACCGTTTAGGCATTATGGGTGAAAAAAAAAACAAAAAAATATCGAACAAATCCGACTTTTTTGGTTGTAAAAAGTTTTTTCTTGGTACCCGAGTTTGCAATTTTGTTTTTTACGTGTATGAATCCATATAAACAAGTTAAAAAAAGAAAACTTAATTACTCGCCAAATATTCTTTAAATCAGCCACCATTTTTTAAAGCATCGGCTCCGTAATGGCAGACAAGGTTCTTTTCACCCACAATAAATACTCTTTCGTAATTTACGATCCAACCATCATCTGCAACGAGGTCGATTTTTGGGCATCTAGGGCTCTAGGGCTAGTTTTGCGGGAACTATCCGGGTCTCGGTGTATGCATCAAAATCATCAAAGCGCAATTAGTCCCATATCGTTCTAGACAGACTTAACACCGTTCCAGTATTGAAGTCCAGCAAAATGTTTATATCGACTTTATTTATTTTAAAAAGAAAAACAAAAGCGGAGAGTACGATTCGGTTTAGCCCCTTGAAATTCTGAACCCAACGGTACCAAATTGGAACATGATGGGATGCTATTTGGTACAAAAACGATTTCAAGCCTTACTATAATAACATGCTTGGGGATAACTTAAATGTTATATACATTGCATATTTAGTCTTAACTAGTTAAAGACACCATAAAAACTTTTCTTTACACGAATCCAACAAGTTTCAATGCTTACTTTGTAGCAGTCAAAGAAGAACTAGATTTAACAAAATATTATTTTATGAAAACGATTCGTTACAGCAATTAGACGATATCAGAAAGAAAAAAAAACAGCTGCCGAAAAGAAGCGTTTGTCGAAGGCAATAATAATACCCACATCCATTTACTGGCGACCTATAAAAAGTCTCTAATGGCGTCTATTCATTGAGCGAGCCCGCATTGACTCCACACTAAATATATCTTACACCGCCAGCAACGAAAATATTTTACAAAAAAAAAAAAAAAAAAAAAAAAAAAAAAACCAAGAGCATTTCCAAATCTAACACTTAAATCTTCAATCATATTTTAAAAAAATATATCCAAAGCAATCATAAAATATTAGGTTATCTAGAAAAACGTATACCTTAACAAATATCAAAATGTTTTTCAATCCCGATATACTGTTTACTATCTAGCGTAAATAGTCTGTTTGCTATAAAAATATTTGTAAAGATATTCATATCTACCCTAGGATCTACATAAACAGAGCGTACATTATCTTATCAAATTTTAGGGAAAACAGTGTTGGTAATGGTTTTTCAGTTGGAATCTTTGACGTAGTCTACAGTGCCTTATTGCAACAAATTATAGCAATGCGAAATCACCCAATAGCTTACAAATTACAATCGTTTCTATCTTAATTATACTACGAATTTAAATTAAAAGCTAACACCCATTGTATTTTTGTACCTGTCTCTTAGATCAGTTACAGGTAAATAATGCAAATGAATTATAAAAAAATAATTTAGGCCTTAAAATGGAATGAAGGGCCTTTTATAGAAGTAATACACCTCACAGCAACAATCCAAAAAATAAAATGTACATGTTGAACTCTCCTGTAATGATGTACAAATTCTATTTGGTTGGTGTTTTTAGGGTGTTGATGTGAATTTATATGACGTAATGTTTTTTCACACATCATCTATTGATACTGGCGAAACGTCAATTGGTTGATTATTGACAATCGATACAACATAACAAATCCAATGCTCTTAATGCATTTAATTGAAAGAATTATATATGTTAATGCCATAAAGTTTACAAAACTTTAGTTGTCTTGCTTTGATTTTTTTTTTTTTTTTTTTTTTTTTTATTTGGGTTTTATACAACTTAAGGAGTCATATCCCCAACACCCAAAAGCCACTGCTCCCTGTCCATCCAATCTCCTTCACGAAGCCCTCTGGCTGCCATGCTTTCCTCCACGTCCTCTGTCCATTTCTTCTTTGGCCTTCCACGCTTCCTTCTTTCAGGTGGCATATAGTTATAAATTTTCTTTGGCCAGCGGTTCTCATCCATCCGCCATAAGTGGCCATACCACTTTAGCCGTTTGGTCCCGATCAGGTGAAGGATGTTCTTTTGACATCCGACCTTGTCTCTAATAGCTACGTTTGGGATCCGCTCGATTCTAGATATGCCACAGCTTCTTCTCCATAAATCCATTTCCATGGAAATCAACTTACTTTCCAACTTTTTTGTCAGTGTCCAGACTTCTGATCCGTAAGTGTCTTGCTTCGATCAGAGAAATTTTATTTTTGGGATCTGGCAACAATGTAATTAGCAAAAGATATAAATAGAAATATTCTTATAAAACATTATATATTATTTACTTTATGTTTTCTGTTATATATGATAAAAAAAATGCAACACTGATCTATATGTAATTTGTTAATCAATACCATATGTTCCATCATATTCTAAAAAAAAAATTATTTTGTAAACTTGCTCATTTTAATGTTACAGAGCACCTTTCCATTAACAATCTCCTCTTTAAAAAATGTAATTATTTATTATAAAAAATAAATACAATGTTTTTAGTATACGATTGGCTGAATGGTTGTGGATTAATAAGTGTCATAGAGATGTACGTTGTAATTTTCATTATAAAAAATAGGGATTATAAGCAAGGAAAACTAATATACTTATAATGTTTAATAAATATATTTTGATTTATATGTTATCCTAATAGTCGTGTTATTATAAAAATGGCGCATGAAGATAGGCCAAGAGTACGACATGTCGAAAAAAAAAACATAAAAATTAAAATCATTATACAGAGTGTACTGTAAGTAGAAGAAAATATTTATATATATATATATATATTTTATCTACTTTTACACATTCATTTATTTTTTTAATTTATTATTCACACACTTTTATAAGAGTGATAGCAGATCTCAAGAGCTACAAAAAAGTTTATATAAATAAAAGGTAAATTTTCAGTGGAAAAGAGGGAAATCTAAGTTTTATGTTGTTTTTTTAATAGGAAACGATAACAAAAGAAATGTTTAATTTAAGTAGTTAAAACTTTCTTCACTTAAAACTATACAAAATTTACTTAAAATAAAAGTAGAGTTTGTCATTATTAAAATCATTTAAAGATTAGTTAACCTAAGCCAAGTTCTGTTTTAAAAAACATCATATATTTGCTATTTTTCGTATCATCATCGAACTATGCTATAGATAACCCACTTCTAGAAAAACTTCTTCGTTTACTATGCTGTAAGTCTGTATTAATTAAGTTAAGGTATATTAAGGAAAATTTTGAGATTCACCTCAAGTTGTGTAAAAAAAAATTAGGCGATTTCTTATCCTGTCAAGTAAAAGTATTATTGATTTCAGCAAAAATGTCAATAATAATTGAAGTGAAGGCTGGTTGGGGTGATTAATAATTATATTAATTTTCACTATTTTTATTTTGACTGATCTCTCCAACTATCCTTCTCTTTAATTATTCACTACAGTCAACAATTAACCCACAATTATGAAAATAATAATTGTTTTAAATCTTTAATTTTTTTGTTTTTATATAATCTGGGATGTTTTATGATAAACATAACTGCCTAAATACACTTTTTATTTAAAAAAAAAGAAAGAATTTTTCAAATATTTTTCCGGTAGCGTTTAGAAAACTGTTTTTCATCTAGATCTGTACTATCTGAATTGATCCGTATTTATAAGTATTTAATTTATTCGTATCTAGTAGATATTCTATAGAGTCAAATGGTTACACTTACATGGGTCTAAGGTGTTATCCAGGGATCGTAGAAGGAATGCCACATTCGTTGGGAGTTACAAGATTTTAATTTTTTTATTATTCAATAAAACCATGTTTCTTGGAAATGTTCCAATATTTTGAGAATAGCAAAACCTAGATCCTATATGATATGCAGGCGAAGACTAGAATATATTAGAGAACCCTGCCCTACAAATGGAAAGTAAGTCACCCGGAGTCCCGTAGAAAACAAGGAGGTAAGGAAGCTGATATATGACCCAGGAGGGAACTAAGAAGGGACTGGAAAGGAACTTTCCGTAATAAATAAATAATATGGATCCGGTAAAATAGGGCTCGTACATAACAAGGTTTTCTATATTGGTTTGATATTACATATGGGAGAAAGAAATGAATAGAGAAATATGCCTACTAGAATCCTAAACAAGTTTAAGTAGCTCCGCATAGATGTAGCTATGCTCTAGCTACTGAGTTATCTGGAGATTGACTAAGCTGCTTCAGGAATATATGATAGAGAAAAACTCGTAAATAAACCACCTTATCTTGGGGTACATGAGAACTTCTCCGTCATTAACAATCATTCTTATAAAATCAGCTGTGACATTCAGGCTAAAATTGTATATATAAAAAAAAACCTGTACTACTACAAACCATGAAGGGTCTTGGGTGCAGTACTATGTGAGGAAGTACTGTTTACAAGGCCAATGGTCGTGCAGGGGCCGATATCACGCTCAACCGCCAGGTTTTCCCCTTAATTATTTCTTTAATTAAGGGTACCCACTTTATAGAGGTAGGGTGTGCCCCAGGAGGGTCTGCCGATCCCAGGGCCAATCCACGGCTAATGAAAAATTACTAGCCATTAGCCGGATTTGAACCTAAGCCCTTGAGCTCTAGAAGTCAGTGCTCACCCACTGAGTTACTCCGCTCCAAAAAAAAAAAATGTATATAACTGCAGATTAATTATGTTTTATTAAGTAATAATTTTAATATTTTTACAACCTATTAACAACTACTTTGCAACGCCTCAATCTGATGTGTGCATTTTTTTTCTTCAATGTTCTTAATATTTTTTACTTTCACTTACCAATATTTTTTCTTTGTAGTGGGTCATCAGAGTGCAGAAGATCTCTGGCCCACTGTCTTTTTTATTTTTGGTTTTTAAGTGCATCAGGATGATTAAGAACTGAAGAATAAAATGTAATGCATTTGTCATGACGGATTTTACTGTTGTTATATTCCCATTGTTGTGTATGATGAGATGTGAGGTTTACATTTTGTTGTGTAAATGTGGAGGTGTGTTGCGAAATCCCAACGTTCTACTACCTATGTTCAAATAGATCTCAGTATAGTGGTGTAGATTAGTCGCTTGTTTTATAAGTTGATTAGAGATCTATAATCTATAGTCCAAGAGATGTAGGTGATTGAATAGTCTGGTCAGTTCTTGTTTGGTTAATCCGAGATAACGTGTATGATTTTTTGAAGGAACTGGGTCGTTGTCTGTTGTTTCAGCAGGACATGAAACTTTCCGCAGGGAAAAACTGACGCGGTTTAATTTTCTTAAATTTATTTTGATTTCCGAATCGTGGAACCAATTTCCGAGATCTAAGTAATGGTTTTGAATGGTAATCGATGCAATTGTTTTTTTTTTTTGGATTTGATTTTTGTGGGAGGAAAGAACTTAAAACAGTATCTTGTGGTACGGCTGCAAGTTGAGGAATCAACAGAAGTAAACAAGAACTTGCTAAGTTAGAATTACTGACGAATCAGAAAGTAAGTAGTAGGAATGAGCAGATTTATATTTCAAAATAGACCATTGTTTCAGGCGCTATCAAATGTTTTCTTTAAGTCAAGAAAAATGGCATAAATGGATTTTTTTTTTAAAGCGACTCTTATATGCTCACTAAGTTTTAGAATGAAGAGATACGTACGAAAATAGAATTGGTTGTTTGCTTAGACTTCACTACTATCTACGATGCGGTTTATCGGAAATAGTTTTTCGAATATTTGTCTCATTATAGTTAGGATTACGGTAGGACGATAAGAAAATTTATTTAATGAATGTTTATGAACACGAAACTTTTAGGTAATAAATATAATTTTGTTCTGGATTTAAATTTCTTAAGTTTAAGTCCTTATGGAGGGCGAAGTTTTAAAATTTAATGTTGGTAAAATAAATACAGCATATTATGAAACATTTAAATTTAAACATCATAGGAGAAACTGATTAAAGAAATTTGCAGTAGGGTCCTATCGAAACTCATTAAATCTGAGTCCTGTTGAGGATTCATAGCAACACATTGGAGCGCTCAACTCATTCCAATATGACACGTGTCCCACATCACACCCCTTCAAACCTACATTTAGAATCAGGGAATCAAATTCATATTTGTCCATTACGAATGCCAATAATCATTTCCACGAGCTACTCACGGATTCCTACAACTAAAATAAATGGTGTTAGAACGTGATACAGAATATAAACGTAGAATCAATATATTATTAAAATATTATTAAGAAATTCTCGACCTATACATCAACAAAATTATGCTACTCACAATTTGCTTTTGACTAACTAAAACAAATAGATAATATTATGATAAACTTCAAGAGACGTAGCAATAAGTTAAAAGTCACAAAACTTTCACTGATTTCTTAATACATTTTATAACCATGATTTTCCCATCCGTGAAACTACTTGCTATGTTTTTAGCAACATGTACATCACACCATTCTTCACATTTTCTATCGCAAAGGTAAATAAAATAGTTTTGTAAACAATTGTTATGATGCAATACGGTACACTTCATATATTTATTTATGGTTTGTCAAGCATGAAATAAATGTTAGCAATGAGAATGATAAATAACACGGATTCACATTAAACAAACGACTGTTTTCTAAAACAAATGTAGATTGCAAATTATGATCTTGGAATTACACAAAAAAGATCAACAAAAATATCCATCTCTAAATTTAAAAATGTAATTTTTTTTCTCTACAGACATTTCATTTATTTTTCCTAAATAGAAGCAGAGAAAAAAAATATTAGTCGATATAACAATAACAGTTTTTTGTCACTATCCATTACCTTCTATTTAAAAGATTTTCATAAATATAACTACACTTATTACAATTTGTATTCAACCTGAAAACAATTTTGTTTTTGTTTCCATTTTTTTTTACAATTTTACATTTTTTAAAAACTAAAAATGTGAAACGGTCAGTTATTTCAAATTTAAACAAAATCAAAGGTATTTAAAGAAAGAAATTTCGAAAATTCTGTATTAGACCCTTGCCCAACTATTCTCTTAAGTTCTCATATAAGAAATCACATAATTTTACAACGTTATAACGAGATTAATCAAAATTGTAAAGAGCAGTTTTCAGAAAATTCTAAAAAAAAAATTCTGGTCAGTCGATTTTGACGAATGTCTGGAACATCTGGAATATTATTAGCATAATATCCTAGGCATTTTCCCACATAAAATACGCTGTTTCAGTTTTTTAAGACTTGATTTTTGACACACATAAACTACTTTGAGATATTTAATTAAACTAATTCAGGGGACTTTATAAGGTGTACAATCAGTTGAAAAATCATAATCTATTTTTTTCATGATAGCAACCCTTTCTCTTACAATAGTGTTCATGTACTGTTAAGTGAGAGTAAAAAAAAAAAAGTGCTGTTAAATGAAATGAATACCGTTCTAAAGTTATAAACTAAAAATTACAGCCGTAATATTTTTGATATTTTCATTCCATTAGAAACTTCAATCCAAATTCAGCTTAATATCAATGGAAAAACCGCAGACGGTTTTTAACGACAAAGTAAAGCATTTAGGGTCTTGATAACCTTTCTTTCTCGAAACATTTTAAATTAAATGTCTTTGTCCGGGCATCCTCCCGCTTCCTTAATCCTCCCTAAATATTTAAATTTGGTTCTTCGAGATTGATTGAAATGGTTAAAGAAGAGTGATTGGACCAATGATTTGAATAATAAATATTCTTTTCATATATTTTAACCTCTTAAGATGTCACTAATTATTGTCTAAGTAATAAAATGACTTTTTAAAGGAAAGATACAATGTGTAGTAATATTCAGTTTCTAAAGTATCGGGATTTTTTTAATTTTTATATACAACACAAGAGTCACTTTTAAGAATGTCAACTTATAAGAATCAATCACCATACCCTGTTTTAAAATATATGAGATATTAATTTAATTATATTGCGATAAATTACATGAACCAGTTCGTGTAAAATTAATAATAAGAACCGAAGCATTTGCTAAACATCATATTTTACTTAATAATTTAATTTATTTGTCAATTTACATCTGTATATGCCAAACGCTAAACTGAGTATTTGAATTCCATTTAAGGCAGTTAAAGCCTTAAACACTCTTGGGGGAAAACCTCATTTTCATGTTAAAAAAAAACAACCGACAATTTTTTATTTAAGGTGTTAAATTTTGGGGCTCCACCAAACCATCGAATTCCTATCGTATCCAATCCTTACAATCCAAAATCCTCCGTAAAATCCTTAATGCACCATACTTTGTCACAAATAAAACCATTCATAAAGACCTTAATGTACCATATGTCGCTGATTTAGCTCGAGCCAGATATCTATCCTTTCATGATAAACTTCAGTCCCATCCAAATCCGCTTGTTTCCACTCTTGCTTCTTCCTCGATCCCAGATAATCCTCCTAGGCGTCTGAAAAGGAGATGGCCTCGTGATCTTCTTACTTAAAATTATGTAGAGAGTGCTACCACTAGGTAGTATCTCTTCAAGCCTGTACATGCCATTATTTATAATTTGCGCATATTTACTAGTTGTATCTGTATACAGTTGTAAATTTCATTAAATAAACAAAATAAAATAAATAAAAGGTGTTAAATTAGATTGTCTTCATTTGGGACAAACGAAGTTCGTAGTTTTCAGTGCTCATTTAAATCGTGAATCATTGTAGAATCCATTCTATCGAGGAATCCAGAACTCCTCTATAAAGCCTGGGTATACCCTAACATTTACAAAACCTATGGTGAATCCAGATGTGTTAAAATGGAATTTAATTTTTTTTTACCATGAACCGGACTCGAATCTGAGGCTGTGAGTTGGTTTTATCCATTATCATTCCATTAAGTTTAAGTTACCTTCTTTCATTCATGGAAGAGCACGAGGTATAAAAAAAAATTTAAAATTATATTACGGTTTCGATCCCATCTCAGTAAAGCTGATTCAGAATCATCACATGATATTTCATAACACAATTAAATTCTACTATATTTAAATCAGTTACTATATTTAAAAATTTACAGGACTATTTTCAATTTCTTAAAATTATTATAAAAATAACTCTAACAAAATAATTATCAGACATATATAAGCCCTTATACTCAAAATATTCATTCTACTTCAAACGTCGTATCGAGTTGACTTGCTCATTCTCATCAAACAAATTATACAAGTCATAAAAAAAATTGTTATCTACTAAAATACTATTTCTGTATAGTAATTTCATTAAACATTAATTTCTTGTATATATATACCAAATACAAAAAATAAAACTACTCATTTTTAGCGCATTTACTAGTATCTCTCTATTCTCTCTATTTCCGAATAGAGAAAAGATGTAGTACCGAGTTTAGGGAATGACATTATAAGTAAATGCGCAAAAAACGAGACGAGTAGTGTTATTTTTTGTATTTGGTGTACCAGAAATGAATGTTTAATGAAATTATAATATAGATATATAAATTTCCGTAGATAAAAAAAAATGTTGATAACGAGAATGAGCAAATCAGCTCCATACACGTCGTTTGGAGTGGAATAAATATTTAAAATATAAGGGCTTGTATATTCCTTAAGGCACTACGTATTTAGTACGTACTCAGACAAATTTAAACGTATGGAAATGATCTTCAAGGCTTCATAAAATCATCAGACCGTCAATATTTAATACTATGCAATATCATCAAAGATCCTGGTAATTACAACAAACGTAATGCAAGATCTTAATATAAATCTAACAAATTCTGCTACAAAAAGAAAATTGCCTTGTAACATTTTGAAGAGCTTCTGAAGAAAAGGATCTTTAAAATTCATTTAAACATTTTTGAACTATTTATTGGTAAATTTTTACAATAATAAATATTTAATACAAATTACTGAAACTATTTATAATCATCTATTTCATTAACAACGTACCCCAACGTTTATATGTTAAAAAACAAACAGCTTATATAAATTTGTGGTTGCTATATATACTGAAAATAAATTTTAAAAATCATAATTATTATTGTCATATAAAAGAACATATCCCACAGAAATGGACAAGCACATATAGATAGTACTTCAATTCAAGACGGATCAACAAATATTAATTCATTGAGGGGAAATATACAAATGTTGAGGTTTAGGTAAAAAATAAATATTATAATAAATTAAAATAAAATTAAGACGAATATTTTAAATAACGATTAAAAACTCGGTCTGGGACATGACTAAACAGGCAGCAATGACCTCCATTCAACCTTCTTGTCTAAACTCACAACTCAAATGACCTTCACCAATTAATTGATGAATTGTTGATCATTAATGATTTAAAACTACTCCTCTTTATAATTTGTTGCAAGTTAAATTCATATATTTCAACTAAAAAAACAAAACAACTATACTACACATAAGATCCATTCATAATTTTTTAAAAATATATTTAGATTACGTTCTAGGCCCATGAATTATTTAAATGATTATTTAACATAAATGGCTAAGATTATTGTTGATTAAAAAAATTTTATTAGAAGCCGAAAAAATAATTTGAAACACTTGTATTAAATAATATTTTCAACCGAAATTAAAAGAATCATTTCTACATACCATTTGACTTCAAATTTAATGCGGAAAAAAAAATTAAATAAAAGAAAAATAAAACATCTTGAATATCACCTCTCATGTCGAGTACATTAGTGTAATTTATATAAATGTTTTAACGTTGTTTGCCTTCAACTCGAAAATGCTGTTAAGATACACAAAACACTTACTTTTTTTTGTGTACACTGTTATAAAACCATTCAAAAAATTGTATCGTTCATTACAAAGACCCACAGAATATTTAGTTGTATGTATTGGTTTTATTCAATAACCGATTTGTTAGATTAATTAATACTATTCAGAACTTAACAAAATTGAATGGTATATGGTCCGAGAAAAGAGGTAATGAGATGTGAAATATAAATACATAAATAGGAAGAAGAATTACCACGTGATAATATCAGTATTAGTATGATACAAAGAAGACTTATGATAATTAAATAAATCGTAAAATAAAAGGTGAAAAGATTACGAGTTATAATTTTTTTTAAGTGAAAGGCTTGTGAAAAAATGGAAAGAGGTGTTATAAAATGTATAAATGATGGATGTTTATAAATAAATACAGAATCGATTAAAATATAATTAATGATTCCCTAAAAACCTAAAAAAATGTCGATAATTCCAAACATAAGCCAGTAATCATTGACTAAGGTAAGGAACTAACAGCAGAAGCACCTAAGCATCAAATTAAATTATATTTAATAAAATAACTTTATTAATAAAGTTATTAAATTAACAATCAACTTGTTAAGGTAATTTTTAATTTGAATTAAAAATGTAGTATGGTAAGTTAATCATAAATATTCAGTTTATAATAGTGGGCTATGTATAATTGTTTACGAGTACCTATGTAATCGTATACCTATATGTATACTATTATATATATATAATACACTAATGTATTTATCCAAAGAAAAAGAAGTAGGAAAAATATTGATAGATATTAATAAAAACGGAAGTGTTTCAAGAAGTTTGTTACTTAAGAGTGACGTGATAATTGAAACGCTAATAGCTTGAAACTTATCAGATCATCTTATAATGAGTTTAGGTATAGTTTTTTTTTTTTAATTTATCTTATTTTAAGTTTAAATTTAAAATAAAATAAAAATTTAATTAATGTTACAAATGCTCCTCTGAAGTACAAACCATTGTATTGCAATATTAAGGAATTCCATCAAAAAATCCCATCAGTATGTACCATTTCCCACGAGAGTAAACGAGTTTGAGAGTGAATTTTGTAGAATAATTAAACCAATGTTAATAATTTTAATGTATTTTAGTACTTAGCTGAGATGAAAAAAAAAAAATGAGTGGTCAATTACATTAATGGATACAATTTATTTAAAATATAATTTTATTAGGGAGGATCAGTTTTGCATGATAAAATTTTGAGGTATTGTAATTACAAAAGGGGAAAAAAAATTAAAACAAAATGAGCGAATGTAATGCTATCACGTGAGTTTCATAACGAAGTGTTAGCAAATGTTACTATATTTTTAATATAATAAATGCTAACAAAATTCATTAAATTATTTTTTGACCCAAAAATTATAAGTTAAGGAGAGAAAAATGAACATACAAATGAAGAAACCTAGAAATGTTACATAAATCAATTGTTGCTATCTAAGAAGTGATACTAGTAAGAATGTAATTACGATTTAAATGTAAACATTTTCAGATCATATTTTAGCAAACTTGTGTAAACTTATTAAAATAGAAAAAAAACAACAGTTTATATAGATATTTCTCATTACAGTCGTATATGTATATATAGATATACGACTGTAATGAGAAATATCTATATAAACAGTTGTTTTTTCTATTTTAATAAGTTACGCAAGGTTGCTAAAATATGATCTGAAAATGTTTACATTTAAATCGCAATTACATTCTTAATGTAATATACGACAGTAATTAGAAATATCTCTATAAACTTTTGTTTCTGTAATATATATAAAGATAGATAGATAGATCAATGAAATGTAAAATTAGGTGAAGAGTAAGAGAAAAATAAAATAAGTGATGTAACACAATTCAGAGTAGAGACATCAAGAATGCTATATAAATATTGAATTTAAATGTAACTACATTCCATTCATAAGGTAATAAGCTAAAAGGTGAAATTAAATATCCACATATTAAATGAGTAAGATAAGTTTAAAACACTGGAGAACATGGTAATTTTGATCACATTTTAAATTTATTGTAAATTCAACACTGGGTCCTTTCTTATGTTCACGAAAGATCAAATAAAATGTGCAAATGCTATCTTAAGTTGACACATAATGGTGTGGCAATGTTTGGATAGCTAATGCATAAGCATTTCAAAGTTTGCTTTGTATGTAAACATCAACTGATCACATGGTAATCATAAGTTCATGATAGGACTTCAATTTCAACATTTTAAGATCATATTGCAAAAAAAAAGATACTAGCTGATGATGCAAGTTCAAATAATTAAACTATTGTCGTTTGAAATGTATTAATGTACTTAATGATTGGATTGAAGGGATACTTTATAGGTTGTTTATTTCTTTTGCCATTCAGACAGTCGCGTTGTTAAGAAACACAAATTAAAAATATGGAATGTCAAGTGTTGATAAGCATAATGCAAGGTTAGTTTTCCAGTAGAGTATTTTACATTAAGCAGAACAAGAAGTTCAAAGAAAAGGTACAAATGGTGAAGTTATCCATTACAATGGAGCAATGTGTAATATCAGCAATTTCTATATGCGATTTGATGGTAAACATCTGATTAACAAAAGGTGCAAATGCTGAAGTTAAAATTACAGTGTAGCAATGTTTCAGATTAGTGATTTCAAGATTTGGTCTGCATGTAAACATCCGATTCACTAAAGATGCGAATTCTTAAGTTACACATTACAGTGCAGCAATGTGTTTGATTAGTTCAAGATTTGGTTAGAATGTAAACAAGTGATCATATGTTAGTAAGTTTTGCTCAGGTTTTGAATTTAATGTAACATTTTCTGATCATGATACAGTCAATTTAGGTATTAGCTGAGTATGTAAATTTAAATAGTTAAATGTCATGCTAATTGTATGTAATTAATGTTTTGCTAGTGACACTTTTTCTAGTACTTCATTTACATTTTGAGTGTGTTACCAAAAATGGATGGAAAGGTTAGAAGCATTGTGGGGATAAAAGTGTTCAAGAATTTTATGAGCATAGCATTGTAAAGATAGGTGTCTGTTTTGATGTGTTTCATGTTAAACAGGCAAAAATACATAGATAAAAAAAGAAATGAACACTATACTTGGTGCTAAGGAATGCAATCTACGTTAGGCTATTAAATGTCGTAATGAACGCTCCAACTAACATAATGAATAATAACAAGCTAGGTATACATACAGCTGTAGCCGGATGCCTCGTGGGGGCCGAGTACATTTTTCCAGAACTTGGTGCAAGAGATCTGAGAATGGAACATTCACTGGAGTCGGGGGTCACTGTACACACAACACAAACCGGCTGAAGCCATGGATTCACCTCCTCGACAAGCCGAGCACTACCAACCCACCCGATACTTTCCTCCCTAATGGTGTAATAGCCCACGTGGTCGGGAGAGAAAGAAACGTCACCCGGACATTGGGCCAATGAGGTGACGAGCCTCGGCCTAGAGGGGAGGGGATTGGCTAAGAGCTCCACGTGGAGCCGTACAGCTGCCCTCTCTCTCACACGGACGAGCGGGCATGCGCTCTCGCTCGCTCCAAACAACAGTACACCTCCCACACTCCCCCCCTCCCTATTAGCATACATTAGAAAAGGCCTTCGGGATCGCGTCCGAGTCGCATAGATCCGAAATCTCAGCCTTAATAACTCATACCAACAAAAACAACGCTTACAATCTTGTTTACACTCCCCACTATTTAAATATAGATTTTTATAATAGTTTTTTTCTTTTGTTCTTTTTTTTTTAGTTAGAAATTGAACACACCTATTCGATCGTATAGCACCCACTGACGACCTAATATCAAGCAATAAGGTACCATATTCAAATAAAATGTGTGAAAACGCCATTTTTCTCCCAAATATATAAAATATTGTTTTTCTCCTTTCTTTTTTTTTTTTTTTTTCAACAACATTAAGATTTTAAGGAGTATGGTAGCTCACTGAACTTCCAAGCTCCCAGGTTGGAATCCCTGCTCATGGTAGAAAAATTATTTATTCCGTTACATCGTTCGTGGGGCGACTCAGGGGTAGGGAGACCATACCGGGGCACACCCAGCCTCTACAAAGTGGGTACCCATAATTAAAATAATTAATATGGGGGGGGGAACGGTTGAGCGTGATCCTGGCCCGATCTCCTCCTTGCACAACCATTAGCCTTGAAACAGTACTTCCCCTAAATGGTACTGAATCCAAGACCCTTCATGGGTTGTAGTGGTACAGAGTTTTTTTTAAAGTACTTATTGTAATTTATTGACGTTTTTATTTACTAGATTAATTTAATCTAAGTCTATTTATTACAGCGTCCTGAGAACAAAAAAGTAATTCATAACAAAAGATATTACTAAATCTTGTTTACTGGCAATGGCGTCATAGTGCCAAGCAATGAGGTACCGCATTCAAACAAATGTGTGAAAACATTTTCTTTCCAAATGTATAAAATATTCAGTTTTATACGGTTTTTTTTTTTCAACCTTGATTATTTCTTTGTAATTAATTGACTTTATTACTTTACAAAGACTATTTAATTTACACCAATTATGATATTCTGATCACAAGAAAGTAAAAAATCTTGTTGACACTTGTTTATGAAATTTATAACTGTATACAAATTAATATACATTCAGTAAATATGATACAGAGAAACATATGGCATGACAAGGCTTGTAAAGAATTTACCGATTGATAGCACTCTAATAAAGCATCTAAATTAGGAGATCACAAGGCCATCTTCTCTTCAAACGCTTAGGGAGATTATCATGGATCGTGGAGGAAGCAAGGGTAGAAACGAGAGGATCAGGATGGTTCTAAAGTTTATTACGGAAGGATAGGTATCTGGATCGGGCCGAATCGGAAACACATGGAACATTCAGGTCGTTATGGACAACAAAGTAAGAAACATTAAGGTTTTTACGAAGGATTTTGGATTGTAAAGATTGGATACAAGAGGAATTCGATGGCTTAGTGGAGCCTCAAAGCTCAACTCGGTAAGTCCAAATAGGCCTTAGTATCATCATTTATATGAGTATTTTGTTATTAATTGAAAGCTTAGGGTGTTGAGTCTAGTAAGTGCTGAAGAAGTCGAGAAAGAAACGTCGAGCAGTTTCTTGTCGTTTCAGTCTGGTATGAGGACTCCAAGTTAGATGTTTGTCCTGGTGGAGTCCTAGGTGTCGGATTTTTTGAACAGTGGGGAATTGTTAAAGGGTACTATAGGACAGGAAGTCATAGGTTTACAACGAAAGGTAAAGGTAATTTGATGAGATTTTTCATTGGAGTTTATATTAATCTTCCAGTTTTGACACTATTCCTCAAGGTTTGTGATATTCGAAATCGAGGTTTGTAGGATTGAAGAGTTTGGGATGAAATCGATGGGTTTAGTTCGTCGAAGATTATTATATGAGCCTTTTAGATGACTGAATGACGAACACCAATTTCACCATTTTTGGGTTGTCATTTTAGTGATATTCCAACTAGAAATATCATTATTATATCATATAGTGATATTTCTAGTTGGAAATTTTATATTTGTACAGACATTAACTGATAGGACATATGCGAGGAGGCATACTTCTCACACTTTAAATATTATTTTTGGTAATGGATTTTTTTTTCTCGATAAAATTAAACAGACCGTTCATCTGACAATTTAATTATGTGAAAACACCACTTTCCCACTTGTATAAAATATTCAGTATTTAAAATTAAACAAGCCTCTTCTGGCAATCTAGTGACAAGAAGTAAGGTACAAGACCACTTTCCTTTCAAATGTAAGTTATTAAGTAATAATAATTTTTCTTTGTTATGTATAAATCCTGAGCACAAGAAAGTAATCAATCAAGAGAGAAGATAGTAATATTTTCAAGAGCAGTAATAGAAAAAAATGTATACACCGATGTTTAAAAATATCACAACCCTATTTTATCAAACATAATTCACTATAGTGATGTTTCATTTGTATTTTTTATCGTATTCTTTTTAAATAAACAGTACTATTATTGAATTTTGAAAAATAGTGCTATTTATTTACTTACAAAGTTCTGAAAAAAATAAAAATTTCCTTTCATAGAGTTGGTTAGTTTTTTAGCTTAATCTTTTCACCTAACGCTGATAGTCAGGAGTAAGATAATAAATGAACAAATAAATGTTAAAGAAAATGAAGAATGACAAAAGCGTTATCAATAAAATCTCTTTAACTGGTCAGTAGCTTACCTCGTTCCAACCTTTTTTTAATTGAGTAAAAAAATATAAAAAAATATGATATTCAAAATGAAATATTTTAATTAATTAAATTAAGAAATAAATTAAAATTCATACATTACCAATATATACTTTATTTGACATAGTTTCAACTATTTGGCAGCATATCAATAACGGTATTATGTATTAAAATTTCATCCAAATGTTGGTGAAAGACTAGGGAAGTTAAAATCATTACATTTCGTTACACGAAGATTCTATTTCTAGAAAATCACTAAAAGCCAACTAAGTTAACATTATTTCAATTCTTAAAAATTTAACTTTTTTCCTACAATAAAAAACGTATAACACACGAATATTTTTGCAATATATCGTAAGGAGGTACGGTTGGACAAAATTATTTGTGAATTAATTTCTGTATGTCTTTTTTTGAAGGTAATTTTAAGTTCTTAAGAACAGTTTTCTAGTTTAATCTTGTAAAAATAAAAATTTCAAAACAGTTTGCAATCAGTCTCTGAAGTCATCATCTTCAGTTGGAATTATTTCTAAATATAATAAAGAAGAATATATATACTTTAAGTATATATATTATTAAATTTCCAAAAGTTAAATTATTTTCGTTAATATTTTGTTTAATATTTTTTATAGTAAATAAAGATGAGTGGAGCTAGCATGTATTTTATTTTTTTAAACGTTTGATAATAGTTGAGAAAATTGTTTCAACAGATCAGTCCCATAAAGTAAATGATAATATAAAATTACTATTAAGTCAGAATTTTAAATAATAATATTCTTTTTCTCTTTGTTTAGTATTTCGAAATCCAATTTTCATTAATTTTGATATTTGCATTCAATTCCAAGCTCAATACAAACAGAAATTGCTTGCCCAGTAACAAAAAGGGCAGTTGAATTGTTAACTGTATTTTTTTATTAAAAAGTCTATATATAACTTCCAACATAAAATCTTATTGAAATAAAGAAATAATATTAATATCAAATAAAACTGATTAAATTGTGGGTAAACACAAGTCTTTTTAATAACTGATGTAAAAATTGTAAAATATATGAGTTTAAACAAGAGAAAAGCTATTTTCGTATTTATTTTATTTATTCATCGTATTATTTTGTCTACTATGTGACACACGTACTTTAAACAAATGTCATATTATATATATATATATATATATATATATATATATATTATATATATATATATATATATATAATATATATATATATATATATATATAGATCCTTATATCAATTTATGGATGAAAATTCGTATCAATGTTCATGAGAAAATTCAAAGTTAGATACAAAAATAATTTAATATCATATTGCAGTATTTAAATAATTGATTATCAACATAGGAAGAATATAAGAGACATAAGTGAAGTCAAATAAGGTATTTTTTTGTTTTGTTTTTCAATTGGTAAGTCACAGTTTATCAGAAATTGGCACAACTGCACTTATATCTTATCTTTTGTAAATTTTATTGGAGGTACAATCTTTAAATCCCTCTCCCCTCCATTCATGAAGACTTTTTGTATTTTTATAGGTATACAGACCCTCCTAAACAAAAATTAGGAATTTTAAAGAGTCCCAAAATGGCCCAAATTGTGCCTAATTTGACCAAAAAACATACAATTAAAAAAAATATGGATAAATATATTAATAAATAATCTAAGAAGCAAAGGTATATAAGTGAAACCTACGTTTTGATTAAACTATAGTTATAGTTAAAACTGTACTGAAGTTTCAATAATCTTTTAACACTGGCTGGCTTTCTTTTCGATATTTTTTCAATATTTCTAAATCCACACTTTTATAACATTTTTTAAAATTTAAAAATTATTTTTATAAATTTTATAAATGACTTAAGATATTTTTATGATTAGTTAAGGCTAATACCTCAATAATAAATTCATTTCAACTTATCGGATTTCTTCGATATTAGGATTCAGGATGATCTTTTTGTAAAAATACAGATGACATACAGGTCACCATTTAACTATATATTTTAGTAATCTTTAGGATTTCTTCTATACTATGGCCCATTATCATATTATGCTGATAGTATTTTCATAAACTATGCTTTCGTTTACCTAATGGTAGAACTTAAGATACGTGACCTTGAAACCGTTTGTATTTACGTAAAATGCATCTTTGATAACACGATAGTGGGTCCTGATGTAGAAGAAATTCTAAAAGTTAAAATAAATCGATACTATTTTTAAACAATAGGCATAATTTTATAACCATAAAGACAAAAATTAAATACTTTTATAGAATTATTGATTATTGAATAAATACATTTTGAATCTAAAAGTATTTGTTATTGAATAATGTGTAAAGCAGCATTAATCAGATTATTTTTCAATAAATGATTAATAAATTGATAATTATTTAAATGATTGAGAAAAAAAAAACGTTCATTTTTGTCCAACCGTGGGTTGTATTTATTTACGAATCCAGACACTTGTTTGAAGGTTAAGTGAATGGCCAAAATAACGTAGCACTGGATGCACAGAATATATGTCTTAATTAATTAAGTAGGCATAAATTGTTTGGGATAAGCCATGTAAAAAAAAACCTAACATCCTTTTGTCTCTAAGGCCTTTAGTTAATGTATGTAAAAGAACCCTAAATACAATTTTAAGAAAATTGTAATATTACAATCTAAGAAGGATTTTGTAATACTATTTCAAGGTCGGCGGTTGTGAAGAGAGGTGATAATACTCACGCCCAGCCGCCAGGTTTTCCCCATTATTATTAAATTAAGAGTACCCACTTTATAGAGGCTGTGATTCAAGAGGATCCTAATCATAGGAGTACAGTGCCTTACTCACTGAAGTATTCCATTCTCTCTGAACACAGTCAGAAAAAAGGGAAGATTGATTCTTCTATTATAGTCATAATGGCATCTTAAACTTTGATACTGTTGATTATCGTTATTAAAATCAGAGTTCAAGCTTGTAACAGCATGAATCAATTATAATTAATTTTAATGGTGTTTTCAATGACAACGTCAAACCTTCGCCATGGTGTTACTGCACTGACGCTCAGATGTTACAGATGATAAAATATGCAGTTCGGGACAAGGCGCGGAGGACATCTTTCCGATGTAAACAAGTCCACGTCATCTCTCGACATGGGATCCCAGGATAGTGGAATTGGTGATGCGTCAATCCAGAGCATCGATACCCTGACAAGGCAACAGTTATAGGGCGCATTAAATTTGTACAGGGTAGGATTGAAGAGGTATAAATAAGAGTTGAATAGTATTCAGATGAAGCTTTGATGAGGTTATAAGAAATGATTAATGAGAACTCTACAAGGATCGATGCCAGGCACAACGAACGGCATCCATCTTAAACAGCCGAGGAATCGTCCAGGATTATTTGTCAATGCCCATGATATTCTTATTATTTATAATAACATTAATAATAAACTCAGTTGACCCAATTTTTGAGCAGAAAATCTAAGTTTAAGTGAAAATCTAAGTTTAAGTAATTAATAATTGTTTCATTGTAAACTAGATAAAATTTAGTTTACAACAAAATAGAGTTTATTATTATTAAAACCATTTAAAGATGACTTATGAGAGACTAAACTAAGCTAGGTTCTGTTTTTAGAAAAAATCATTAATTATTCGTGATTTTTCTTTAATCATCATCCAACTGTAATACAGGTAACCCACTTTAACAAAAACCCATCGTTTGATAAGCTTTAAATCCGTATTAATTAAGTTGAGGTTTATAAAGAAAAATTTCGAGGTAAAGCTCAAGTTGTATAAAAAATGATGATATTGTTTATCCTGTCAAGTAAAAGTTTATCCGTTTTTAGCAAAAATGATTACAATTAACTGTTGAAAAACTTTTATTTCTTGTTTTTTTTTTATTGATCCTGTATTTACAGCTTTTTCTTCCACAATAATTATAGTTAAAAAAGAATAATATTATGGATATTACTCTTTAAATTATATATAAGAAATTTTTTTTTTTTTAGTATTTAATGAAATTTATGTGTGTTCATACAATGCACTAGCGCATCCAGGATTTAATTTTGAGAGGGAGAGGGCCTCAGCCCAAAACCTTCTCTTTTTTTTCATATATATAACGATAGTTACTTTAGAAAAAAAAAGTAAGATACTAACTAGCTGAATGAAATGGTGTTTAAGTGATTCTTAACGTCCTATTAAATGTAATTACACGAACAATAATACTTTAAGAGACAATTTTTTAATATTATTTTCCATAAAATATGGTTAAATTTCACCATTTTGGGGAGGAAGTCTTCAGCCCGAAAGCTTTGTCCCGTCCCCGTAGATCCTTCTGTGATACAATGCAATAAGTAAACATGAAGTTTGATATAACTTTTAACTAGGAATTAACCATCGGCAGCTCTTCGATAACTATTGTAAGTCAGAAGGTTCCCTAAGCATCTTCTTTTCTTGGACATCTTGAAAGGTCATCGGGAATAAAATGGTCTGAACAGAGGTGCCCATCCCCTCCTCCCAAGATATTATATTATTTACGTTTTCTTAAAAACAAAACAAGCTGAGGTGGAATTAGAAAATCGTAGATCGTCTGAAATTACACTTGCTGCGGTCTATTCAATGTTTTCCTTGCCCTTTGACGGAAAATTCATAACCCCATCGAAATTTGCGACCCTCAAAAATTCAAAAACCCGTGAAAACATGCGCCTCTCCACCCCTCCTCCCCCAAATCTTTTTGCAACTTGCGCCATGAAACCCTCTTCTGGGTATCCCTGGATCTGAACGAATACGAACTAGTAGATCGGAGTGATCCCTCAATAGTAAAAAAAGACGGAGCTAGAATATTATTAGCTAGAAGTCCCCTCGTCCCAATAATTTGGTGAACAAAAATTAAAATTAAAATTAATAAGAAAAGAATCTACAACATTAAAACATGTAACCTAAATTCAGTAAATAAAATAAGAAAAGTTGACTTCTCGGTAACACAAGCCTAACGTCCAGGAGTACGTAAGTAAACATAGTTTCTATTATTTAAATTTGTGTTGTTACCTTGCGAAAATATTTGAACTCTCTCCTGAACATACATATACATAATTAAAAGAAAAAAAAAATTAAAGAATGCTACCAGCAGGTAGTTTCTCAACAAGCGTTTTCATATTATTATATCTCTGAGTGGACATTTACTACATGTATTTTTATTTCAATACAATAAAATATTGTATTTTTTATATATTTACACTTAAAATATTCCATTATTAACAAATTTTAAAATATATCCATATAATAAAAATAAAAAAAGTAACAAATCTATTAACTGTGTAAAAAGAAAAATATTTAAAATATATATTTTTTAAATTTTAAAATACAATATCAATTGTTTGTTTCACGAATGATATTCACATACAATTTGTATACATAATTCCAATTTTTTATTTGTGTTGCTATGAGGTTAAGAGAGGTCATTAAAATTTAAAGGAATAAGTACGTAAAGCGAAACATTTTTTTTTTCTTATTTGTTTACGAGCTACATGTTTAGAAATTCTATTTTAATTATTATACCATTTCAATGATACCATTCTACATCCCTTTTATTTTTTCAGTAGGAGTATTAGTTAAGTTTGTTTTTCTGAAAACTTATCACATCCACAAATTGCTGAAATTGATAAACGTATCTTTTCTTGGTAAGGATGCACAGAGGGGGTTAGAGAAAAATTATACTTCCTGGTAGAATAATTATAACTATCCATTCATGGTTACATTTTAATTAATATAAAATAAAACTAATTTTACATATATATATATATATATATATATATATATATATATATATATATATATATATATATATATATATATATATATATGTAAAATAAAATATCGTAAAGTAAATAAAATGTCAAAGTATTTCTTGGATAGTTTTTGATAGATCCATCTATGTGGTAAAAACCAATTATCATTATTATAAAAAACATTTTAATAAAACTAATACTACTTAATATAATCCTATAAAACATTAAATCAAAACATAAAAATTATTAATATTTATTATATCAAATGTAGATTGTAATTGGTGATAATTGTCTATTGACAAATAAAATTGGCAAAACAAATGAAATTGTCATTGGATTGAGTTTAAGTCAGAAGTGCTGATGGTGTGCCGAAACATCTTACTGTATCTGATTTAAAATAAAGTAAATACATTTTTGGAACGGAAGAACAAAAATTTTGTTTATTATCAATACTTATTAAGAGTCCCAACCAAACATCTACACTATTTATAATGACGTAGATTTATTTATAATAGATACCTTTTCAGGCTCTAAGGAGCGACGAATTTTGTTGAATGAGGAATCAAACGAAAGGGGAATTCCATCGAGTGACGAATATCAATTTCAATCATTAAATTCATTAATCAACTTTAATAAAAGTCATTGAAAAATTGGGAGGTTTCACAACTCAGATGGTTTGAAAGTCAACAAATCAAGACGTTATACATTGTATTTTAAAGATTTTTTTGACAATAAATTTAAAAAAGCAACTAGCGTCTCCAGCGTTTTAAATTTCAAAAATGTACCATTTTCGAGATAAACCATAATTCTTGCCGAAAGAATCTTAGCTGTTACGGTTGTCATAGCTTTTCTCACAGTTCTATATTTCAACACTGCAATCACCTACTCTTGAATCAACTGATTCACTGCCTCTACAAATATAAATTTTCCAACTATAAATATCACTAAAATGACAACTCAAAAATGGTGAAATTGGAGTTTGTTATTCATTCTGTCAACTGAAAGGCTAATACAATAGTCTTCGACGAACTAAAAATCTATCGGAAAGGTACATGTAGAATATCTCTATGAATCCATGGGCACTTCGGATAATATATAAAGAAACTTTTGGATATATTTAATTAATAAAAAAATAATATAGTTTTTATACTCTCATTAATATACTTCTACACTCTTAGAGAAAGAGCGATAAACCAAGACTGTAATGCACCAAACAAATTGAGCGAGTACAATAATTTATTAGCTTAAGTTCAGGAATATCTGTTTCTTATTACTCAGCTATTAAACTGGAGGGATAATTTTTAAATTCAGTAAAATGTTCCTTTAAATTTTGTATATTGAATAGACAGTCTTGGTAATATTATATTGTATAAACAAATAAACATGTATCCTTTTTTTCCGTTCGTCCCATCCTCGCCTTTTAGGCTATACAGGGTTTTCCCGCACCAAGAGGTGAGGGCGGGGATTAATGCCAGCGTTAAAAACACCAATGGCACCGGGATGCGAACTCGTACTTATTTTATTCCGTATAGCTTCGGTTATCGGATTGCTGGGCATCGGGCGGTGCTGTGCACATGCCTTAACCCACTCGGCCACCCATTCATAAATATAATACATAATAAACATGTATCACTTATAAGTCAAATGTACCAGAAAGAGGTATCTAATGCCCACAGGCAGATTACGGAGGAGGGGAGCTTTCGGGCTGAAGTACTCCCCTCCCATATGGTAAAATATAACTATGTTTTATAGAAAAAAATTATCTCTTAAAGTATTATTGCTCCTGCAATTACTTTAATAGGACTTAAAGAATCACTTAAACGCCATTTCATATAGGTAGTTAGTTTCTTCTTTTTTTTCTGAAGTAATCAGATTTGTATATATGAAAAAAAAATATTTCGGGCTGAAGTTCCCCGACATTAAATCCTGGATTCGCTAGCTCTGTCTGAGTTCTTACTGGAATATAACATTTATTTATTTTTCATTAACCACATATTATAAATTATCTAGAACGAAAACTCTGAATTTTAGAGTTGAGATGCCACGTGGTGGTAGGAATATGAATCAATACAAGGTTTGATTGAAAGGAACCGCACTGGCAAGTTACGAGACCTCTGTGGAAGATTGGACCCGCTGAACCCTATAACCGCTAGCCTGTCCCTTCTTATTGTTAATCATATTTACTGTTTATTTCCCCCCCTCCCCACCCCTAACGGTAATTTGAAATATCTAGGATTTAGTAAATTTTCTCTGAATAAATTCTAAATAAAATAATCGATTGAATCAGCAAGCTATTTGAATTTTTGAGAGGACATATATCGACAGGATTACGAATTTTGGGAATGAAAAGTTTCAAACCTGGGGTAAGAGCACTAGCGGATCCAGGATTTAATTTGGGGGGGGGCTTCAGCCCGAAAGATTTTTTTTCGTCATATACATATAACGATTATTAATTTGAAAAAAAAAGAATGAAATTAACTACCTATATGAAATGGTGTTTAAGTGGTTCCTGAAGTCCTATTAAATGTAATTACAGAAACAAGAATACTTTAAGAGATAGTTTTTCATATTTTTTTCCGTGAAACATGGTTATATTTTACCATTTTTGGGGGGGGAGGGGGGAGGCTTCAGCCGGAAAGCCCCTTCCCCCCGTAGATCCGTCTGTGGGGAAGAGCAAAACATGGAACAAAGTGCAGCAAATATGATTGTGTATGATCTACAATTTGTCTGATTTTACTTTCGCTTGCACTGATTTTAAAAAGAGGTGAGCAATAAAATATCTTCAGAGCAATATAATATCTCTGCTTTCATATAGATCGGTTCATTCTCACAAAAAATCGTAGGAATGGAAGTGTCTTCTTCTAAATTTATTGTATTTATTTATTGACTAATACAATATTCTGTCACATAGACAATTATAATAATGAGGTAAGACTACATTCATACCATACGTGCAGAATGTATAAATTAAACAGAAGCAAAATAACAAGTAAATAATAATTAAAAAGTATATATAATAAATAAAATAACTTAAAGAAGACACAGAAATGCTACAGGTACTAAAAACCTAACCAGGAAATCTACTGGGAGATAACAGACCAAGAAACCGAAATAAGAATCAGAAGGCTAACATTCTACGACTACATGATAAGAATGGACCAATGGAGACTAAACAAGAAAGTCTGATAGAATCCGTGAATACAAGAGGGTAAGAGAATATGTAAAACAAATGAGGGGGAACAGAAAAATTGAAAAAAAAACAGGCAAAGACTGCCTGGATAGGGAGCAATACTGAAAAAAATTAAAAGAAATCAAAGCTCTTGTGGAAAATAAGGAAGAGTAATGCGTGGCCGAAAGGGAGGTAGCTAAAGCACGCAGATGTGATGAGAAGATACTGGGAGAAGAGAAAAGCGAAAATGATAAAGGAAAAGTAATGATATTCGCGTGGTTTTAAAAGGCCTTTTCGTGAAAAAATAAGTAAAACAAAATAAAAACAGACATACCTATATACATTATTTACAATCAGGCGAGGTAATTCCAAGTCAGGCTAGTCCCACCAACTATAGAGGAAAAAGGAGAACTCTAGTAGATCCCTGAGCTACTCTCTCAACCGTGTCACTGTTGCAAAAGCTATTGGAGATTGAGCAAAAGCTCTTCAGCCAGATATACTCAAGTCTTGAGGGGAGGATCTGGACATTTTCAAAACTCCAATACATACTACAAAAGGTCGCGGGACCACTGCTGTTTAATCTTTTTGGAGGATATTGGGATGGGTGGGGCTACTTATGGATTGTGCAAGGGGTTGGATGACACGTAAGGTTCTGGTAAAGTTTGAAAAATTTCTGAACTAACATTCTTCCACAAAACTTATGTTTTTCTACAGAATATCTGTTATATATCTGAAAATTATCTTCGCTAAAGGTTAAGCAGTTAAAGAGAATGGACCGTCCTTGGAAATAGGAGGCGAAGACAACATTTTTATCATTATATTTTTATTAGTAATAGTAATACCTCCTCCTTCTTACATAATTAAAGAAGTAAAACTAATAACAGGCGGTATTACAAATATGGTAATATTATTCTAGACCTAACAAATAGCGTTACCGTTGGACCATTTTCGCAACTACACTTGACAAGGCTTAATTGATAAACAAGACAGGATGACAGTTAATCTGCAAAACAAATGGGACTGACCCAATTATATTTCCCTGCTAAACTCCTCTTGTTTTCGACTGCCTCATCTCGCGAATATTACATTACTATTACAATTTACAATATTCCAAAAACACTAATTAACACCTTCCGAAGCAATCCTGGGTAAAAATCAGCGTAACGATAATATTTCATCTATTTATTAATTATTATTTAATAGGTGAACTGGTGAACTTAATCGATGACACAATCAAGTCTCACCAGGCAATCAGTTAATCTGGGAAGTCCTTTACATCTTTATTGGCGGCATCATGCAAAATGCCGTCCAGAAACTTATTTCCAATATATGCTGCAGAACGACATAGGTTTCTGACCATAAGAAAAACACCTGGTGTCCACTCACACGACTTTTCTACCTATTTCAGAAAACTTTTTATATATTTACATACGTCCATCAAGAAACAGAAATAAATTGAATTAGATTTATTTTCCTGAGAGTTGATCAAAGAAAAGATTTGAGTACAATTTATTTGATAAACTAAAGAAATGTAAACCGGCTTAAGGCAGATCAGTCTAAAAATTTCAATACCCTCTAATAATGCTGATCAAAAACTTGTTGCCATAGCCTAATTTTGTCAAACAATAATTTCTGTTAAAAATAGAGGAAACGGTGAAGCTTGTGTGTCTTCTGACACCAGGACATGAACCCGTAATGTTACATTGAAAATTAAATAGCTGTAACTTCGTTAATAGTTGTCCAAAAAGAACGATTTTTATATAGTTTTGTAGAGAATTTCATTAAAATCTTGGCACAGACAGGCTGACAGATAGACAGGCCAATGGCTAAAAATGCGTTTTTCGGACTCAGGGGGCACTGAAACGTATAGATTCGTCGAAAACCGCATATAGGAAATTTGATCAGATCGCAATATTTTCCTACCGCAATTCCTAGTATAGGTAGGAAAGTAAAAACATTTATTTATAATAAAAATATGTATTAAAAAAATTAACCAAATATATTTATATTAGACGGGATCCCGTTGAAATATAACAAAATAATACACCAAGCGTGCTATTTGCTTTACTGACTACGGAGATATGGGCAAGTAGTAGACTTGGCGCTGAGTTTAGGAACTTGCTCTATCCATATCTTAACACTAATCATTGATGGAACTTTAATAACAAAACTATTCATAATAACGGAGTTGATAAAAAAGTTTTCGCGCAGCTGTCTTCCACTTTCCAGTAGGGAAAAGTTTAACAATAAAAAAAACTATAAATATAAAAACAAATTTATTAATAATTTATTAACAACAGCAGATTGGTTGTTGTATTTCAATAATACAGAAGGAACTAATTACGATTTAAAACTCTTATATTAACTGTTTCCTTCTTTTGAATACAAGAGAGCAGATTGGCGAATATGTATTTGACTGCGGTGTGGATGTGTAAAAAAATTGAACAAATTTTATTCAGATTATGAGGTTTTATAAAAAAAAAAAATAATATTGTAAAAATCATCCTGACAATGGGATTCGATCACCATACCTGATTGCAGAAACTTTTTTTTTTTTGTTCAGCTTTTCCTCGCCTTTTAGGCTATTCGGGGATTTTCTCGGGTCAGGGGGGATAGCGGAGGATTAATGCCAGAGTTAAAATCCCCTTATCTCTCCTCCCGGCACTGAGACGCAAAATCATAATTATTTTATATCTAGTAACATCGGTTTTTCATGTAGTTGGTTGACGAGTTGTTTTGCACACGTGTTAGCCCACTAGGCCTCCCCGCCCCCAAACTAATCCATTTTCATCACCGATATGTACGAGTTATGGCTATTAAATAACGAGACTGATGGTGTAAAACATATTATTTTGCTCTATACATATTCACTTATTATCATCTTCAATACACACCCCTTCTCTATCCCTACATGCGAACAGAAACAGTTAGGCTGAAACAGTGAAGGAAGTATTTTTCTATCGGTTCCTTCAGAAGTGTGAAGATTTCTCTTTAAGCAAGAACATGAATTTACTAATGTTGATTAATAATTCGTAATGCATAAATACACAGATAGCGCTACAATCCATCACAGAATCTCGGTGTCAAAGAACCTTGGCAATCAATTTTACGAATGTTAAAGGTTCGTGCTTCAGTCACCACAAACACAAGACCTCCCAATTATACTTATTAGTGAAGCTTCTCAAATTATTTTTTAAAGGAATTTCAGTGTTATACATCCTGGACACACGGTACACTGTAGCCTTACGTTTTTTAAAAAAGTCACTAGGACATTGTCATGGTACAAGGCATAGAGATAATGATTCTTGTGTCTCTTCCACCTGTCATCTTCCCTAACGGGGCCGTAAATTATTCTCAGAGTTCTTCCGAAGACCTCAAGTCTGCCTTCCTCACATTTAGTAAATGGCCAAGCCTCCGAAGCATAAAGCTAGACGGGCAAGGGTCTTGTAAAGTACCTTTGTTGTCCTGGTCAGGTACCGGCTCCGGAATTATCTGGAAAAGCATGTGAGGCATCTATCTACTGGCGGAAGAGATTCTTCAAGCTCACCTAAACTACCACCATTTATATAAAATGATTTTTTTATTTTATATTATCAAATGTTAAAATTCTTTCGTTTCTCTGAGATTTCGCTATCTCATTCATAATTAAAAGATATCATTATTTTAATCGTCCAAAATCAGATATTAATATTGGGATGAATAAAAAAACAAAATGACAGTTTTTAACCAATCGATATTTATTAACGAAGAGAAGAATGGTTGGGGTGATCAGTCAGAAATGAGAAGGCAAAATAAATAATAATATTTATTTCAACATTTGCCGACGTTTGGACCTGAAGTTCAGAGCTTCATCACGGCTAAGAAAAGAAACAGATAACAAGGTTATGAGAAACATAAATAATGTAGGTTAAAAAAAACATTACAGTAAAATGAAGTGGGTAGAATAGTTAGATAGAAAATTGAGATATTGTAAAGTCTATCAAAATGTACTGACAACGTATAATAGAATACAGAGTTAAAACAGAGCGAAAAGGAATGAAAGGAAGGAGGAAAAATATAGACTTTACAATATCTTATATAGACTTTACAATATACTTTTTTTGATAGATTTTACAATATCTCAATTTCCTATCTAACTATTCTATTTGCAATATCTTAATTTTACTATTTATTTTCATTTCTTATATAACTTCCTATTCTTTTTTTCTGTTTTACATTTTATTCTAAGGTTACTATTTTAATACTTATGTCACCTATTTTGATTATGTTTACTTCATCATTCCACATTTTGTAACGGTTATTATTATTTATCTCTTAGTTATTAATATTGTCATTATTCTACCCACTTTATTTTACTTTAATTTTTTTTTTTATCTACATTATTTATGTTTCTCATACTTGTTATCTGGTTCTTTTCTTAGTCATGATGAAGGCCTGAACTTCAGGTCGAAACGTCGGCAAATGTTAAAATAAATATTATTCTTTATTTTGTCTTCTCATTTCTGACTGATCACCCCAACCATCCTTCTCTTCATTATTCACGACAGTGAACCATTAACCCACAATTATGGGTATTTATTAACATATCTTTCTTTGTACCCTTCATTATCTTTTTGTAAACATTATGTCTCTCTGAGAGGCGCATTACTTGTTTAGGATTCTTTCAATGAAAATGACAAATGAGTCAAAAATTCAAGTGATTCTGCGACTGGAAAAGAAATTTCCATCATGCTTTACTGGTCGCAATGGAAAGTCAACTTGAAAAAAAAAACCATGTCCGTTTTTTTTTTTTTTTTTTAAGATGTATTCCACAATGAATTTGCCACAGAAGTGCAATATATCGATTCTGAGCTTTATTCGGAACTGCTGAAACGAAAACGCAGTTTTTTTTTAGAGACAATGGTGAGTAGGAAAATACAATTATTCCCTACCTTCGATAGTGAGGAAGCAAAATTTATTTATAGTAGAACAACACACTGCCACACACTTCCCGACACACTAAACAAGAAATTACTGAAATGGATGCCATCAAACATTTACCACACTCACTGTATAGTCCTGATCTTGTTGTGTCTTCAGACGTTATCTCTTCCGAGCAATAACTCACTTTCTTAGAAAGGAGATGAAAATTGGAGTAACTACATTTTCCAATCGAAACCCTAGGAGTGGAACTGAAAGGGAGTCGAACAGCTGGTTTCTATATGGCAACTAACCATGGAAGATAATGGACTGTACTTCGAAAGTTTGAAGAAATTTGATGTAAAAAAGAAAATAAACTTCGTTTTAATTCTTGGAACAGTAATTTTATTTTACACACCCGAATTTTTTAAGACAATAGTAATGCTAACCTTCGTAGAACATTTGGTGTATTAGAACAGGTTCATAGCATAATTTTGCTTAATGTTATGTACTTAAACAAACCTTATAGAAATCCATTCCTTGTGAAAAATTAATAAATCAAAAATATGTTCCAAACTTCAAATAATAAGATGCATTCTTATTAGAATAGTTCTCAATTTGCGGCTGAAACCGCTGCACTTGTATACTTACATCGAGCATATGCTACAATTAAAATTCCGGATTCACTATGAAAGAAAATGTTACTGGTGCACTGGGATTTTCAAGTCTCATGAATGGAAACATCGCAGTATTTTAAAGATTTTCCCGTTGCGTTTTTAGAAGCGGTTTCGAATTTATATATTATTTTATTCTTATCACCAAGCCATAGTTGGAAATGAAGATTCCAAAATATGATAAAATGATACTTGGATTTACGAATGTCGGCAAGACGGCCGTAATGTGAAATTTTGAAGACTCGAGAAACTCGAAAGTCTTTAGAATCAGGCTCCTTTAATAATTGGTAATTGGTTGACTGTCGTGGATAATGAAGAGAAGAATAGTTGGGGTGGTCAGTCAAAAAGGAAGGCAAAAATAAATGATAATATTTATTTTTTACATATGGCTCCTCCTCTTCAGGCTCCTTTAAGTGTTCAGAAATTCAGAATAATAGAAATTTCGATTATATTTTTTTCAAAATTGCAAAATCCATAAGAAAAATCAACACTTCAGCGAAAACCGCCTAGGGAACTTTGAACAAGGTTTGTGCCTGCATTTGTGGAGGGAAAAGCTAGACTCCAAGAGATCCCTGCTCTACTCTCGTCACAGGCGGATCTAAGGGGCAGGAGAGAGGACTTTCGGCTGAAACTCCCAATAAAATGGTAAAATATAACCATATCTTACGAAAAAAATACTAATTGTTACAAAAAAATTGTTAAAAATACTATTGTTAGTTTAATTACATTCAATTGTACTTGAAGAATCACTTAAACCCTATTTCATATAGGTAGTTAGTTTCTTTCCTTTTCTTCCTAGTAATTATAGTTATATATTTTTTTAAAAAAATCTTTTGGTTTTTACCGTTTTTACAGTTTTTACCTCAAATGTAAAAATATTTATGATTATTTATTGAACAGAAATTAAATTTAGCAGTTTTTGTTGAAACACCAGCGCGAAATATTACAGAGCTATCGAAACTTGGTTTCGTAAATAGTGATGCGTTCCCATGCCGAATTTTATTTAAATTTCAATATAATAAAATTTTTAAATGCTTCAAATATAAAAAATTAAGTAAATAAATTTTGTTAAATAAAATTAGTTAATAAAGTTGAAAGAGCTCGGTTGGTTAAGGAGAGTAGATCTAACATGATTAGTCCAGACAAGCTAATCCACCAGAGGCAGCCAAATGTTCACTTGATCCATCGATTCTTTCTTATTTACTTAGAAGGAAAAAAAAATCTTGGGCCTGGATAATTCTCGGATTGAGAATAAAACTTTGATTTCCAAATCGAAACAAATCCATAAATAACTATATTAAAAATATATTAACCGGACCGATCAGGGATCAGTTTTCTAATGGATGGAGAAGAAATACCAATAAATTACTAAACTGGTCAATCAATATCTCGTGATATGAGCAAGGAGATTAAGATTAGTGAGATATGTAATTCATCAAGAAGCATCTAAATAACGATATTTTTTTTTCAATTGTACACAAGGAACCGTGTGGAACACCAAAAACGAGATTGATAAATCGAATCAACAAAGATGTAATATAGCTGCATGCGGATAACTGGAAAGAAACAGCCCAAGATAGAAAGAGATGGTTAAGGTGGCAAAAGATCTACAAGGTCAGTAATACCAACAGAAAATAAATAAATTAAACAAATAAAACCTTTGCCACTTTAACACATCTTAGGTTAAGTAACCGATAAGAGTGTTTCATATTATGAGGTGATGTTATCATGATTACAGATGGGTGATTAGCACATGATTCGGAGAAAAAGAATGGTAGCTCCTTTCACTAAATCACGGTAGACGTTGAATGTACCATTTTAAATGAGGCTGAATGTACCCCTAGTTTTCTGAGTTCCTTGGTTCATATAATAGAAGAAGTTCTGCCTCGGCAGAAATCGATCTCCTTATTCATTAAGCTATCCCATTTGCATTATCAAAGTAACAACAACTAAAAAATCTTAAAATAATAAGTAAATTGCGTCTTCATAGATTATATAAAATCTCAATAGGCATAAATCTCTTTTGACATATCGCTCTTCTTGTGTAACAATGACGTAACTGCAAATCATACCATTTTATAGGAGAGGCAAAATGAACCGAAATAATTGCTATTGTTAATATAGAAATAAAATTGTGTTATAAATTTATCGTAGCACTGTAAAATTCTTCTATCCATCAGAACATGGGTCTCCAAAACTTTTGGCCCGTGGGCCGTATTGAGACCTCCACCCAAGCACAGGCGGATTTAAAGGAGGGAAGGGAGAGGCTTTCGGGCTGAAGCCCCTACCCCCAAAACTGTTTTATAGAAAAAAAATATTATAAACTATCTCTTAAAGTATTATTGTTCGTTTAATTACATTTAATAGGACTTCAAGAATCACTTAAAGACCATTTCATATAGAATGTTTATTATTCATTTCTTTCTCTTCTTTTTTTCAAATTAATTATCGTTATATATATGCAAACAAATCTTTCGGGCTGAAGCCCTCCCCCCCAAAAAAAAAATTAAATTCTGGATACACTAGTGCACCCAAGTACCGCGGGATATGGCTTGTGATGAAAAATAAAATTTTGTTCGATAAATGATACTTCAGCTGGAAAGGAGATTTCCAAGAGAAAAAAAACATAAGCAATACATTATGTAGTAACATCGTGTGTGAGTAATTTGCTAAATGCCATATTTTTAAATAGTTTTACCATGTCATCAAATCAAGGTTCGCGGGCTGGATTGGAGGTGCTTGCGGGCTCCTGCATTAGAATGTTGCTTATATTGTACCAACTCGTGATTTTCATTAAATTAACCCCACATTTTCCCATGATTAGATAGATAGATAGAAAATGGAAAATTCTGGGACACAGTCCCTTGAGAATAAAAAAATAGAACAAAATTAAAAGATTACATATGACCAAAATAAAATCAATCGAAATAATGTAAATAAGAATATAAGATAATAAAAAAGAAATAATGTAAAGAAAATATAAGATAAACATTCTATATACAAAACAAACGAAACTATATACAAAACAATTAACACTATGACAAGACACTTAAAGCTATTTGCACTGATAGACCAGTATACACTTTTAAGAAAAGAATAAACAATTAAAAAATAAAAATAGATATTTTTTTTTGTTTCTTTATGACATTTACAACTGTATTACATAAATACGTCAAGTAAATTTGGACATAATTTAGATAATGACATGAATATACTTGCTGAGTAACTACCCAATGGTAGCACTGTAATGATATGACTACATTAGGAGATTACGGGAAAAATAGATTAAATTCTTTATTAAAATAAGCTTTGTGTTTCTGTCGAGAAAACAGAAAGCTGGATCTGACAATATAAAGTGTCTGCTTAATATATAAATGCATTATCATTTAGCATTTATATTTGACAATGAATGGAATGAAATAAATGTATGTTGTCGAATGGTTACCAACTGTCTGACTGTTTTTGGGATAGGAATTGGAATAGGAGGGCTTTGAATGTGGATATGGATGGGGAATGTCGAATTTTGATAGGGAGGCAATTCCAGAAATTGGCAGAGCTAGCAATAAAGAAGTTTTGGAATGAGGCAGATCTGTGAGAAGGCATGTAAAGGTCGAGATCTTGTGGACAGGGAGTGGAATGAGGATTTGAACTGGAGAAGGTTTTAGGCGTTATTACCACTTGTGTCGTTCTTATGCTCAATCAGCAAGAACTTAATGTGTATTCTTTTTTTTTTTCAAAAATTTGTTTTTTTATTGAATAATATTACAATCGGAATGTGTATTCTATAGAACAAATAATAAAATATATATGTATATATATATATAAGAGGTCTAGTTGAGCTTGAAGACAAGGTCAAATCTTGGTGGCGATCTCGGAGCAGGACTGACGAGCTGATTGACTGACCCGTCTCAACCTTCACTGACACCAAAGAGGAGCACGGCACAGAAGCGTGCAAGAAATTGGGTCGAGCGACGCCTTGACATTGGCCCTCGGAGACATCGGTGTAAAGCCGCTGGTCCTAGTCACGGAAATCCTCATCGGCCTCACGACTCCACCACATCAAAGAAGAAGCGGTTCTGCATTTAATCACAATTCCCTTCTTTATCACTCACGAACTTACTAATAAGCTGGGGCACTTATAAGGGGGGCAATCTTAGAGAAGTTAACCGAAGGTGGAGGAGTGTGTCGTAGCATTACTTTCCAGCCTCTTTACTTTACCCCCTTTTCCATAGATTTTCTTCACTGGCACAGCCATCCTTCAATAAGAACATATATGCCCTCAGAATAGTTTGGAGAGAAAATCTGAGAGTTGACCACTTCAACTCCAAATAAGTAATTCATTACTGCTATTCATTTTCTTTTGTTAACTACTATTAAACATTGAATTTTTTTTTTAAATCGCGATATCTCTACTAATATTGCTTCGATTTCTATGAAACGTCTTTCATTTTTTAGGAAATTTAAATACCTTTGAAACATCCAGTCACAATATCCACAAAAGTGTAAACTTTTTGAGTTATTCGGAATTTAATTTTACCATCCCTCGTAACTTTTTTTCCAGCTTCTTTTCGTTGAAGTATGTTATATAGACAAATTTAAAGGGTGTCGAGAAAATGACTTTAGAGAAGTTTCATTGAAATCGGTATATTCGTTTAGGCGCTACAGTCTATAGCAATGCAGGTTTTTCTGCATTTTAATTTTTGTTTTCCTTTATTAACTTATCAAATTCTTTAAAAAGTTATATTTAGCAATTTTTTCGTAATCAGACCACTTCATTCATGCATTCGTAATAAGACCACTTCATTATACAATGATACACCGAGTTTAATCAAAATCGTTAGAGCCGTTTTTTAGAAAATTATAAAAATGTGTTTCAGCGTTTATATAAAGTGGCACTTCCGGTTAGCCGATTTTAGGGAAAAAGTTGCCGTCACATCTAAGGCATATACCTATCTTCAATACGTAATATCAGTTCCGTACGATTTTTCGTTTTTGAGCTAGACTGCTAACATACAAACATACAGACACACAGAGCATTTTTCGGGACTTGGTCATTTCGACTCAGGGTATCTCAAAACGTGTATTTCCGTTGAAAACTCAGATTCAGATTTACAACTCGTAGGTATTTAGTCAGGAATTTCGAAAGTACGAACTATATTTACAGCAATTACTTTTAAACCCATATACAAGCTAACATTTCTAACCACTAAAATATAATTCTTCCCTTATTATAATAATTAGTAACCGTTTCGTCCAATTGTAATTTGAAATAAAAATTAGAAAACGAGTAGGAAAGTTGCAAGGAAAAAAAAAATTCTTTAAAGTCCTATTCAAGGAGCTAGATTTCCAAGAGAAAAAGTTCACATTAGCTATAAAATAAATGTATCTGGAATGTATATATTGGTTTATTATTTTCAATAATGAACCGTTGTAATCGTCCTACAAAATATAAAATTTACCCCCTCAAAATTTGAGGTTTTAAGTTCCAGGAAAAGTAGAATTGGAAAATCGAATACAAATCTTTTTACCTGTCCTTCGTCCGCCGCACAGTGGGGCCGACGACCGAACTAGGAGGACAAAATTCATTAACCATAATTGTCACAAATAAATAAATATCCAAGAATTAAAAAAGAAATAGAAAAAAAAATTATTATATATAATAACAATATTTTTCGATTGAAAATCATGTATTCATCATAAATAAATAAAAAAAACGAGACTTTTATTGTTTAAACTACTTAATATAACATTCATTTATGGTAAAAATATATATAATTCCAGAGAAAAAAATTAACAATAACATAAATAAAAGAATAATATTGTGCTCAAATTAATTTAATTCATTTACTCATCCTCAGCATCCGTAGGAAAGATACTTTATGATCAAAGTCCCTCATAATCGCTTCCTAACTGCAATTAAAATTTCCCGTTTATTTCCTTAGATGTTTTCTTTCCTTGTTTACACAGTCTAAAAATATTTACACTCAAAAATCCATAACCAAATAAAAATGTGCTCCCTCAAAATTTTGCAGACGCAACTTGCGCCATACAGGCCCCTTCTAAGCACCCCTTTACTTTCCACTCATTAGTTTTTCGAAGCAACCAAAAAGCATTATTCCGTCTTCCTGTTCTCTCGAAACCTCGGGAAGAATGGTAGTTGTTATCTGGTTTAGAAAATATGCTTCAGATATGACACATTTCGTCTAAAAAAAAAATCATTTTTCGAGAATTTTTCCAAAGCTTATTTATTTTTTATGTAAATAGGGCAACATTGTGTTTCAAACCTGTATACATTTTATATTATATAGTTGATAACATTTTAATAAGATTAAAAAAAAAATTGATTCCAAAACTTTAGTTTCTGTTTTATGAAATATTTTTTTTTAAAAAATGTGCTTAGCGCAAAGCTGCGCAAAATTACTATATTACTTTAAATAATATTAAAAATGCTACAAAATGAAATTAAAAAATGTAGCGGTGGAATACCGGTAAGGTTATTTAAAAGACTATTTAAGCTCTTTTGTGTATATCAAATAATTGATTTAAGTAATTTTTTACATGCGATTTCAAGCAACATCAAACAGGTAGAACCTAAATTAATCCAATGAAAATGAAAGATAATTAACTAAATTATAAAAATCAGTTTTGACCAATAACGCAAACTGGCTTTGATTTAATCTATAAATAAAATAATGCTGGAACTATTTGTCGACTGGTGAAACCGAAGGGCTTATCGCCTAAATCTTTCTCATCCGTACCCTACTATGGGAGTTTAAACGAACTTTGAAAATTTACTAGGCCACTTTTTAGGTCCCCAACTATCTACAAAAAGGATGCTGTATTACATTTCTCATATTTCGAAAGTTGTTTTTGTCCTCTTAGATCGGCGATCGGCTCCACTGTGCGCCGTACGCGGCTTTTCTCCGGGACTACTGAACCGATTTTTTTCTCAAATTTGGAATCAAAGTCAGAGGTCACCCGAGGATGATCCTCCTACCTCGACATTACTATACGCCTTTTACTTCCAAGATGGTGACCGAAAAACCTGTGGTGGTATAGATTATAGGGCCTAAACGAATATACCAATTTCAATGAAACTTTGCTTAAGTCTTCTCCTCGATGACCATTAAATTTATTTATATGACGTACTTCAACGAAAAGAACCTGGGAAAAAAGTTATGAGGAGTGGTAAAATTGCATTTCTGAATAACTCAAGAAATATACAATTTTTTGTCAATGTCGTATATAGCTTTTTAAACATTTTTTTTTTGAAGATTTTGATGAATAGAAAGAAACAAGCACATCAAAATATAAATTTTATTAAAAATATGACTACAAATAATAAATTAATCAATGAATAATTTTTACTAGTTAGTCGTTCGAAATAAAAAAAAAGTTATATTTTTCATCCAGTTTCATATAAGTCATTTAAAAAATTTTTTTTGAACCTGACAATTTGAAGCAAAGATATGGTCTTCTAAATATGTTTTATATGTTCTAATGCACTGATTTTTTCTTTCGTTTTGGTTTTGGATTTTTTGAAAATGTTACTATCAACTGAAGCGAAATTGTCTATTTTTTAAGCAAATTATCAATTAAAAATTATATAAGCCAATGTCAGGATTCCTTTTTTATTTATATTCCCTAATGTTACATGGAAAGTAAAGTTAATTTTTATGTTAATTTTTTTGGAAATAATTAACCATTGTGTAATAATTTGCAAATTGTTTCATTGTATTTTTAAAGTAAACAATATAAGCAGCAAAATATACAAGAATATTTTTAGTTTTTTCCTGCTTTCCCTACAATGTGACCTCGTCTCCCGCCTCCAACACTCGTTCAGTTATTTATTACGTTTGTATCTGCTGCGAAATATTATATCAGGCTTTTAAAAATACAAACACACTTGACTTTAAAATGAATCATTGACCTTTAAATTAACATCACCTTATCGCGATGGTGAATGGGTTGTATCGCTTGGCCGCCATATCAGCAACTCTTAAATATTTGCTTTCAATTTAGTTATATTTGTAAATTGTCGGTTTTCCCAGGATAATAATGTTTGGTTGGTTTCATAATGAGTTTTAAAAAAGCCATTTTATCTAATAATCCATAAAATAATTCATATATTTCAATAGATTTCTGATTTTGATGAATTAAAACAAGCACATCAAACTATAAATTTTATTAAAAATATGACTACAAATAACAAATTAATCAATGAATAATTTTTACTAGTTAGTCGTTCGAAATAAAAAAAAAGTTATAGTTATATTTTTCATCCAGTTTCATATAAGTCATGACATATCTCTAAAATACTAATCATTAGTCATGATTATTTTTGAGAGAAAGAATTTAGACGGATAATTTTTGCTAGATTTTTAACTATCTAAAATCTGCTAGATATGAGTTATTTATTTACAGTTTTTATGGATAGTTTTACTTGTGATATAATAACACGGGCGGATCTGCGGGTGGAGAGGCCTTTGGGGCTGAAGCCCCCCGACCAAAATGGTAAAATATAACCATGTTTTATATAAAAAAATATTTATAAAATACCTCTTAAAGTATTATTGTTCGTGTAATTACATTTAAAAGGACTTTAAAAATTACTTAAACACCATTTCATATAGGTAGTTAGTTTCTTTCTTTTTTTCCAAAATAATTATCGTTATTTTTATGAAAAAAAAGCTTTCGGGCTGAAGCCCTCCAAAATTAAATCCTGGATCCGCTAGTGTATAATAATGATTATTTCGGGTTTTGTATAGTAATTGTTTTGAAGTCAACTTTTGATCCATCCTACTAATAAGTCCAAAATCCACAAATTATTCGTAATAAATAATGTCGTAAAGCTTTAGTTTAACTACGAAATGATATTTTTTTATACTATTTATTTGAGTCAAGTTCAACATTTACTGGACAAAAACACCGAACTTTTAACGGATTCGAGACTTAAGACCACACTATTAGTCCGGGAGCCCGTGGCAAAAAAGGTGTCATATTTCATCCTAAGGTTTGTCCTTAGAAATTGATCTTATCCACAGGCCTGATGAGGAAAATGCACGTCTGCCAGTATATATAGGAGCTGGAATACAAAATGGCGTCCATGTGAAGATAGATAGAGACCCTACATAGGTTGTAAGCGTATATATAAAGAGGGCTAATAGATATATAAAGTTACCAATTCTTTCAATTGATAGTCTTTACACTCTTAAGACATAAAATAATAAACAGCTACCCCACACACGAAGATTTCCAGTCAAAAAATTGAATTTTCGATTCTAAAAGTTTACCTTTTTTCGACTTTTCGCTTATATCAGTGAAAAGCCGTTCTATCTATAATAATGTCATATGTGTAATTAAACCTGACAATTGTTCAATAGAAATGTTTCTATTAGTTTTTCGCTATATTCTATAGTATCCGTGATATTTGTCCTTGTAGTTAACGAATTTCGAATAAACAATATTTTTGCATCGCATTTTTGTCATTATTTGACTCGCCAAATCTTTATCTTTTCATTTTTATAAAAAAATCATAATGAAGAAAGTTGTTTAATATTAAATTTTCTTCAAGAATATACATTAATGTATTATCTTATCTTCAACCATTCAAAGGCTAGAGCAATTATAACTTAATGATTAGAAGACTACATTCATGTGTATAAATTGTAACATGAGTTACATATATATACAGATTAAGAGCTGTGTAGTATCGAAAATTGCGAAAAGTGAGTTTTTCTGTATAGTTTAGGAGTTCCATAGTTTCAGTGGTCAAGCATGACATCTGATACTCAAGGACATGGATTCGAACCCGGCCAATGACAGATAATTTTTCATATGCAGAGGACGGTCCTTGGGTCGAGAGACCCTCCTGAGGTACACTCAGCCTCTATAAAGTGTGTATTGTTAATTAAATAATCGATTAAAGGGGAAAACCTGGCGATTGAGCATGATCTGGCCCGATCACCTCCCTGTACAACCGTTGGACTTGAAACTGTACTTCCTTAAACAGTATTGAACCCAAGACTCTTGTAATCAGTCATTTCTGAGTAAAATTTTGTTCATGATTAAAAATTTTGACTGAAAATTTAATCAATAAATTTTTAAAGGACTAATATCCAAATATGTCCCAATATTCAATTATTTTGCACTATTAAAAGATCTCTTTTTGGTAACCTTACATACACAAATAAACTTTCAGTTGTGAGATTATTGTTCATAATTTACAATTAAAAAACATACCTATTAATTTGAATTTATATGATTTATAAATTATGCATATTTATTATTGAGAACACATTAAAATACTAAAATACAGCAATAGCCGCCCAGATCTCTTGATGACTAACGTTGATAAAAGTTAAATCCATCTGGCTTTATCAAGCTAGCAGCTCGTTGAGTCGGTTTGCTCAGCCTGAAATGTTATTGACTCTGGCAGAATAAACATTTCGGCAAGTGCGATGCCAGTTGAAGCTACGGAGCAATTCAATCATTAATAGGATGAACAAACTCAAGCAAGAAAATAATATGTCAACTGGGGCTATATACTTTGTGTATATAGTCTGCTACAGCGCCATCTCAACCCCAGGACCAGGTGGTTGTGTACTCACGAACTTGCAACTTGGGGGGGGGGGACTTGCCCAATAATTAAATCGAATTATGACTTAGAGCATTGATTTAAATCGAGTTAAACCTTTATTTCCACCAATCTTTTCACAAAAAACATATTAATTTATCCCTCCAGAAATGACGTGGGCGAAGCCCCTATAAAAATTGACAAGTTAATGTTCACTGAAAGGATGAACATATTAGGAGGACTCATCAAGATAATAGTCATTTGTTTTTAATTGTTAGAGTTTTAATGTTTATAGTTGCCTACATGTAAGGGTTTTTTTAATAAAAAGTGTATACTTTATGTATATTTTTATATAAATTTAAGTATATCGGAAATAATTTGACATAGAACGTTAGACAATTCAATTAAATGTAACAAGAAATTCATTTTATAATTGCTGAATATTGACTAATAATGTTATTATAATTTTCCAGTTTTGAAAATGACCCTTGTAATGGTCGAAACGTTGAATTGATGCGTAATAATAAAAGGTTGGTGAAAAATGGCCTAATTTATTGTAACAAATAAAAAAACTTCAAGACACTAAAATTAGGAAAAATGAACAGAAGAGATATTAATTTATCAATTTTTTTTGGGCCGAATCCCCTCCCCCTTCCAAATGGTAAAATATAACCATATCTTATGAAAGAAATATTATTGTTCGAGTAATTACATTTAATGCGACTTCAAGAATCATTAAACACCATTTCATATAAGTAGTTAGTTTTTTTCTTCTTCTTTCAAATAAATAATCGTCCTTTTTATATATAAATTTATATATATATATATATATATATATATATATAAATTAAATCCTTGATCCGTTATTGATACTCATTCAAACTCAACAGTTTGTAGGTACTCCCGATGATACTTTGGAGCGACCGAAAAGAAGATGACCGTAGGATCTTCAAACATAAAATTGTCTTTATAGTACTACCAATCATAAGCGCAGATTTATCTCTTCTACTGGGGTGGCCGATCACCCCTCCCACCAATAAAAATGTTGAGGGGGAGTGAATATCGTTTAGTCCCCTCTCCACTCTAATAACTTGAATTAAAAAAATAAAATAAAATTGACAGCAAATATGATAGAGGAATGAATAAAATATGTAAACTAAAATCAATTACGAAAATTCGACTAGCTGACTAGACTTAAGCCCATAAGTAGATTCGTAAATATTTTATCACGACCTAAATGTACCTATTATCTGAATTCTTATTTATATTCAAGGATGACTATACAGAAACATTTCCTAGGATTTTATAGTTCATTCATCCCTCATGTGTATACTCCCATCACACTTCAACTATGAATTTTGAAGAAATATAATTAATGATTATAAGTATAAATATATTTTATGGATAATATTTTTATAGACATTTTCAAATAACCAGTTAGACTGCGAAAATATTATATTTTTATTTTAATGTTGGTCAAATTAAGAAATCAAAATTATTATTAGGTTTTTTAACATTATTCATTTTTAGCTAGTATTTAGTTTTTAGCTAGTATTTAGTATAGAAATGTATTTATGTTCTGAAGGCTGCCCCCTTCCTTCCATGTTTAATGGATACAAATTGTAATAAATCCAATTGTTTTGTTTAGATATTTTCATGTATATCCATAACACGTAAAAAAATTCTACAACTTCCAAACAAATATATAAATTTATTTTTAAATATTCAATATCATGTTTGATCGTTTCACAGTAATTATGTTGAATCTTTACATATAATAAGAAATACTTCCTTTATTACTTTTTTTTTTTTTTGGTCCTTCGCCCCTCCCCTTCTCCCCCCCAGTCGAAATGGAAGGTCTGCGCCTATGCTACCAATGAATAGTTTCTTAGCAATCCATCGTTAAGAAATAACAGTCCGTATTGCACATTTAATTATTGCAGCTTAGCTAAATTTGAGAATATGAATAAATACAAAATAAAAAATAACTATATTTTTTAATGTCCATTTAATATTTACAAAAATACTATCTTAGTACTATTGATTTTACTAATAGCAAAATTCTCAACAGGCTGTAATACCACCCCGCTAACATGCCCCCTCCACCCACCCTGGATGTTCAATGCCTCCATGAGCAGCCTAATATACCATGAACGCATCTGTTAGGTAGTTAGCGGGGGGAGGAAGTACATCGGTCTCGAACCCTCCTCGTTCGAGTGTAAGCAGATTTAGATAATCAATTTACTAGAAATAGAAATTGATTAGATTCCAGGATCAGTCGGAAACAGTTATGTGCTACATCGTTGGATTTTGTAACAACTTGGCGAATCGAAATAAGCATTATTTTACAAACGAAAATGTTATCGGTTATTAATTTTTCTTTATACTTTGTACAAATCTAATAACATGCTTCTTCTAGGAGACTTGTTAAGTCCACAGACGGATCTATGGGGAGGGAGGAAGGGACTTTCGGACTGAAACTCCCCCCCAAAATGGTAAAATATAAACATGTTTTATTGAACAAAATATTAAAAACTATCTCTTAAAGTATTATTGTCCGTGTAGTTATATTTAATAGGACTTCAAGAATCACTTAAACACCATTTCATACAGATAGTTAATTTCTTTATTTTTTAAAAAAATTAATTATCGTTACATATTTGAAAAAAAAAATCTTTCGGGCTAAAGCCCTCCCAAAATTAAATCCTGAATCCCCTAGTGGTTAAGTCCTCATACACCTGTAGTCGATCAGGAAAAGCATAGTTTTCAAGAGAATAAAGTCAAAACACGTCCTATTTATAATAATTTATAAATTTGTATTCACTGATTAGTATAACTGAAGAGTGTTTGTTGCTGCTAAATTCCAGAAATGCCAGTTCGATATTTCGAAAAAAATTATCTCTTAAAGTATTATTGTTCCTGTAATTACTTTAATAGGACTTAAAGAATCACTTAGACGCCATTTCATATAGGTAGTTAGTTTCTTCTTTTTTTTTTTCTGAAGTAATAAGATTTGTATATATGAAAACAAATATTTCGGGCTGAAGTTCCCCGACATTAAATCCTGGATTCGCTAGCTCTGTCTGAGTTCTTACTGGAATATAACATTTATTTATTTTTCATTAACCACATATTATAAATTATCTAGAACGAAAACTCTGAATTTTAGAGTTGAGATGCCACGTGGTGGTAGGAATATGAATCAATACAAGGTTTGATTGAAAGGAACCGCACTGGCAAGTTACGAGACCTCTGTGGAAGATTGGACCCGCTGAACCCTATAACCGCTAGCCTGTCCCTTCTTATTGTTAATCATATTTACTGTTTATCTCCACCCCCCCCCCTCCACTAACGGTAATTTGAAATATCTAGGATTTAGTAAATTTTCTCTGAATAAATTCTAAACAAAATAATCGATTGAATCAGCAAGCTATTTGAATTTTTGAGAGGGCATATATCGACAGGATTACGAATTTTGGGAATGAAAAGTTTCAAACCTGGGGTAAGAGCACTAGCGGATCCAGTATTTAATTTAGGGGAGGGGAGGGCCTCAGCTCGAAAGATTTTTTTTTCATATACATATAACGATAATTAATTTGAAAGAAATTAACTACCTATATGAAATGGTGTTTAAGTGGTTCTTGAAGTCCTATTAAATGTAATTAAACAAACAAGAATACTTTAAGAGGTAGTTTTTAATATTTTTTTTCTGTAAAACATGATTATATTTCACCATTTTGGGGGGGCTTCAGCCCGAAAGACCCTCCCCCCCCGTAGATCCGCCTGTGCTGATTAGTATAACTGAAGAGTGTTTGTTGCTGCTAAATTCGGGAACTGCCAGGTCGATATTTAGTATCGATGAACATTAAAAAAATATTTTTGCGTTTATTTATTGCATGACCTCTTAAGGATCACAGCAGTGACCATAAACATTTGTCATGTGAAAAACGGTAGGCGATTACAAACACAACTTCCCTTTAAGGCACTAGCGGATCCAGGATTTAATTTTGGGGGGGCTTCAGTCCGAAATATTTTTTTTTCATATAAATATAAAGATAGTTAATTTGAAAAAAAAAGAAAGAAATTAATTATGTATATGAAATGGTGTTTAAGTGGTTCTTGAAGTCCTATTAAATGTAAATAAATGAAGAAGAATACTTTAAGAGGTAGTTTGTAACATTTTTTTCTGTAAAACATGGTTATATTTTGCCATTTTGGGGAGGGGGCCTCCCGCCTGTGCTTTACACTCACTACAAATAAAGCATAGGGACAAAATTTTAGGCATGTTGGAGTTTACTTTTGAGAAGACAGTTTTTCCAGGGACACAGCTAAGGGGTTTAATGTCCACATGGAATGAATGGTCTATATGGAAGGTCGTTCATATAAGCAATCTATATCGACCTTATAATTTTGAGATACTGCTATTCCACCGTAATATTTTTCAATCCTCCAAATCCACTAGCGGATCCAGGATTTATTTTTTGGGGAGGGGACTTCAGCCCAAAAGCTTTTTTTTCATATAAAAATATATATATATATATATATAATATATATATATATATATATATATATATATATATATATATAATATTACGATAATTAATTTTATAAAGAAAAAGAAAGAAACTAACAACCTATATGAAATGGTATTTAAGTGATTTTTGAAGTCCTATTGAATGTAATTACATGAACAATAATATTTTATGAGATAGTTTTTAATATTTGTTACTATAAAATATGGTTATATTTTACCATTTTGGGAGAGGCTTCAGTTCGAAAGCTGTTTTTAATATTTTTAATAAGCTATTTTTTTAATTTTGATGCACGTTTTTATATCTTTTTATTATCTGTACTTTTATTTAATTACAAGTAATTCTGTAAATATTTAGTTGTATTTCATGGACACACCAGAATATTAATACATATTCTGTACTTGCAACTTGTTCTAAAGCGACACTAGTCCCAGAATTATAAAATTATTTTCATTCATTCATTCAAATATGTACCAAGAGCAGTGTATTCGGTGGACATATTCTTGAGTTTAAAGTGTTAAATATTTTTAGCTGAAATTGTAAATTGTTTTGTTAGTTCATTATTTTTTTTTAAAAATCTGTTTTTATACATTTATTTATCTTATCCAACTTTTATAACTTTCAAATTTTAAAAACACTGCAAATTATTATGCCAGATTTCATGATTTATGAATTAATTAGTAATCAGAAAAAATAAAGTTGTGAATGAGAGATTACCCCGATTTATAGTTGTAAGTAAACTGTTAAAATAATTTATATTTCATATTTGTTATATACAGATATATATATATTTCTTTAATTGTCCATTATTGTTATTCTGAGGGGACTTTGTCCTAGAATAAAATTTATTTTTCTATTCTATTTTGTTTTGTTTTATTCTATGTAGGCCTATATTGATATGGGGAACTCCCAGTGAGCTGTTGTTTGTGGTATTTATAAGAATAGTATTGTTAATAAACCAGCCCAAAAATCAGAAAACGCTGATTACTACTGATTTTAAAATAGATCTTTGGAATGTCTTAAGCCTAGAGGAACCAGAGTACTCAATGTGCTCCTAGCATAATTGGAAAAATGTTCTATTTTATAGCATAAAAATGCTCTATAGCAGCTATCTAAGAGGTGTGCTTGACGGATCTGGAGAATCTGGAAGAGCAGAATCATAGAAAAGCAGAATCATGTAGTATACAACAGCTGTCATGAAAAAAAAAAAAAAAAATGACACATTCAAGCCTGGAGGAACTAATTATAATGTCTACTGGATCTTTTATAGGTTATTTGTAATGAAGAATCAACCTCTTAAAGAACTGGCAGAGGGTAATCCAGGAGACCATAACCAAGGAATGAGCTGTGCACCATTAAAGAAAAAGAAAAATTCCTAGTTGTATGCAAGTATATTTACTGATGATCCTCTAGTAAACTGAGCCTTTTACTGCTAAGACAGCCTGTGCATTCAGAAATAGGATTTTGGATCGATGAATGTTAAACAAGGGAAAATTATAAAAAAGTTCATGAAGAAGTGTCTGGAATCTTTTTTTAAAAAAAGAATTGCTGGTTTCTTTAGAGTAGCTAGTGACCAAGTTATAAACAGACCATAATTATTAGATAAAGGTTTGTAAGATCCAAATAGTGTTTTTAATACTGTTAAAATAACAATTTTCTTAGGTTCAAAATGTAAAAATCAGTCGACACCCAGTGGGTTTGGGGGTGGAGTAGACCCACAATATTTATCACTTGTCTTAAAAGGCAACTAAATAGACAACTATAATTGGTAATTGGTTGACTGTCGTGGATAATGAAGAGAAGAATAGTTGGGTGCTCAGTCAAAAAGGAAGGCAAAAATAAATTATAATATTTATTTTTTACATCTGCCGACGTTTCGACCTGAAGTTCAGGCCATCATCAGGGCTAAGAAAATAACCAGATAACAAGGTATGAGAAACTTAAGTAATGATGGTAAAAAAGATAATAACAAAAAAAAAAAAAGATGAGAAAATAAAATAGATTAGATCTAGATAAAATAGATCTAGATAAAATAAAAATAAAATAGATAGATATAAAGTAAAATAAAATTGTTAGAATAATGACTAAGAACTAAGAGATAAATGATACAGACTGTTACATAGTGTGGAATGATGAAGTAGGTATAATCAAAAAGGGGGTGACAAAAGTGTTACATTGGGAATCTTAGAATAAAATGTAAAAACATAAAAAAGAAATATAAAGTTATATAAGAAATGAGAATAAAATAAATAGTAAAATGAAAACATTGAGAATGCAGTAGTTTGATAGAAAATTGAGATGTTGTAAAGTCTATCAAGATGTACAGACAATGTATAATATAATAGAGAGTTAACAACAGAGAAAAGGAATGAAAGGAAGGAGGGAAGAAATTGAGAAAGCTGAAATAAGAAAGAAAAAAAATAAAAGAAGTAGTACCTTTCTCTTAAAATGTCAAAGTGAGAATGAAGTCGTTACAAAGAAGGTGGAGAGAGTAGGGATGTGGAGGTGGCGTCATCTGTAACGGTTATCGGACGAAGCTAGAACTAGAAGAATGCTAGAAGCCTAGATAGTTACGAGAGATATATTATGTAGAAAAATTATGGAATATTGAACGAAAGTTAATAGAAAGTGAAAGTGAATATATATATATATATATATATGTGTATATATATATATATATATATATATATATATATATATATATATATATATACACATATATATGTATATATATACGGGAGTTGTCAGCAAAAAGGAAAGGAATATAACTATGGATGTTTTAATAAATTCAGAATTTGGCTATAGGTTAGAGAAAAGTTGTTTTTGTCAGTCTTAAGATTCACTGTCTTTGGTTGAAGCTGGATGTGGAGGGTTTCAGAAATGAGTCGTTTGTCATGGTTGAGAACAGTGGCAAGGATGGATGTTTTGTCGAAGTCAAATGAATGATTGAGGGAGAGAGAATGTTCGGATAATTTGGAAGCGGTGAAATTACGAGAGGATACAGAATATTTATGTTGGGTTATGCGGTCTTTTAGGAGATTTTTGGTTTCACCAATATAGGATGAAAAACAATTGGGGGTAGAACATGGAATACGGTAAACGATATGAGAGCGGTGTGAGAGAGGAAGAGGATCTTTTAGGGATGTGTATAATTTCGAGAGAGTGTTGTGAGATTTGAATGCAAGTCGTAAGTTAGGGTTAGTGGATCGTAAAACTTTGTTGATGTTGTCTGAAAGGTTAGGAATATAAGGTAGAGATCTGTATATAGGGGCTGAAATGGGTTGTGGAGAATTAGAGAAAGTTGAGATTAAGGAAGAGCGATTATTGTGGTCCGTTATAAGTTTGTTAATGACATGGAGAGGAAAATTATTGTTTGACAGGATCTGTTTTATGCGTTTGGTATTGGTAACATGAAATTGGGGATCAGAGAGGGAGAGACTACGGTGGATGAGGTTTTTCGCAACGTTAATTTTTTGGTGGTAGGGATGTTTGGAATGGAAATTTAGGAGTCTGCCAGTGTAAGTTGGTTTGGTGTACCAGTCTGTGGATATGGTGTTATTGGGATTTTTAATGATTAGAAGGTCGAGAAAAGGGAGAGAATTATTGAGTTCGCGTTGTACTGTAAAATTGAGGCGGGGGTGGTAAGAGTTAAAATGTGATAGAATATCAGGAATTTTGTTTGGATTGATGATTAGGAGGAGGTCGTCTACGTATTTCCGAATAAAGATGATGTCGTCAGGATAAAGAGGGATAATGGTGTCTAGAAGATCATTGAGAACGATGTTCGAGATGTCGGGAGCGAGGGGGTTACCCATCGCTAGTCCAGAGATTTGGTTAAAAAATTGTCCTTGGAAAGTGAGGTAGCCTGATTTACAGCATAGATGAAGGGATTCGAGATATGAGGAGCGGTTAAGTGAGGTGTGAGGTTCAATGATGGTCCAATTGTCGTCTATTATAGTAAGTGCCTTGTCTATGGGTATGTTCGTAAATAAACTTTCAACATCGAAGGAGCAGAGAATAAAATTGTCTGGAATGGTAAAGGAGAGTAGCTGTTCACGGAGATGGAATGAGTTTTGTATATCATAAGGGTTGTTGTGGCTGAAGATTTGTAGGGAAGGTAGTAAGAATTTGCTAAGTTTAACAGAAGGAGAATTAATGTTGGAAGTGATCGGACGGAGTGGGGTGCCGGGTTTGTGGATTTTAGGAAGTCCATAAAAACGGGGAGCAACTGAATTGTAGGAGATAAGATTTCTGTAAGTAGGATAGTTTATGAGTTTTGAATTTAGAAGATTTTTTAGGTGTAGGTTAAATTTGGTTTTTAATGATGAAGTAGGATCACGGGATGTGGGAGAGTAAGTGGAACGGTCTGATAGGAGTAAAGTCATTTTGTCAGTGTATTCTGTACGGTCCATAATTACAGTTTTGTTGCCTTTATCAGCTTTGGTTATGATTATATTATCGTGGGATTTTAAGAAGGATCGGGCAAAAGAGAGGTCTTTGAAAAATTCAGGAGAAAAAGAAGAAGAGGAGAGCGGTGGGTGTAAGAGATAATTGGAAATAATGTTACAGATGGAAGCGCGTGACAACTCCTTATTTTCTTTTGAAGTGGTGAAAAAGTCGTCTGCGTAAATATATTCGAGATCAGTGATAAGTTGTGGAATGATTTTGACAGAAGTGTTGGGTGTGGAAAAATTAGGTCCTAAACTTAAAATATTAGTGACTTTGGAAGGGATGTCAGTGGAGGAGATATTGTCCACCCATTCTTCTTTTCCTGTAGGATAAACCTTGGTTTTGAGAGTGGCCTGGTACAAATTATTAAACTTGGAAATTAATATAAGTTTCTTCTGTGCTTTAGTGGAATTAAAGATATTGGAAATGCAAAGGGAGAGATTATTAACGTCTTCTTGGGTGATGTTATGAACAAAAAATTGGGTGAGAACAGAAATTTGCTTATGGAGAAAATGAATATTTTGAATGGTTTAACGAATATTTAGGATAAGAAAAGATAATTTAAATTTAAAGGAGGAATTAAATAATTTAGAGTTGAACTGAGGTGATATTGAAAAGCGGTCAAAAGAGTTTTCTATGAATTTAGGAAATATGGAATAAGAACGGCATTTGAGAAGAAATATACGCTGTTGGGTGCTATTAGCAAGACGTTGATGAAGGTGACACAGGTTGTTGATGCGCGATTTAAGATGAGGGTAGGTAGACTTCAATAAGGAAAAAGATGTATGAGGTTGGGTGGAGGGTTGTACATCAAGTGCTTGAAGAGCTGTAGATGAAGAAGAAGAGTTGGCATGAGAAAAAGTGATGGCCGGAGATGAAATGTTGACGCGAGATGAGGTACTGGCCGGAGTTGAAGAAGGTGAATGGTGGCTAGGTGGGCGTGGCAAAAAAGTTGCTGCTGGTGACTGCGGAGCTCTAGAATGATTTTGATGTCTAGTTCGGAGATGAGAAGAAAGACGGTTGTTATCTGGTCGTTGGCCCCGTGTGGATTGATTCATAATTGGTAATTGGTTGACTGTCGTGGATAATGAAGAGAAGAATAGTTGGGTGCTCAGTCAAAAAGGAAGGCAAAAATAAATTATAATATTTATTTTTTACATCTGCCGACGTTTCGACCTGAAGTTCAGGCCATCATCAGGGCTAAGAAAATAACCAGATAACAAGGTATGAGAAACTTAAGTAATGATGGTAAAAAAGATAATAACAAAAAAACAACAACTGTCTGTTGACTTCATACCTTCATCCTACACATCTCTTCCAATGGTACTTCTTACCTTTTTCCTGTACTCTTGAATTTTCTAATCTACCATCATCTTATGGGTTAGAATGAACGTTCAGAGGACGGATAGGAAGGCCAAGGCTGAGGTGGTTGGACGATGTAGAGGACAATTTGAGATAAATGAGAATAAGAGGATGGTAAAGGAAGATGGAAGATTGGCAGGAATCGCTATTAATTCCAAGTGAGACCAAAGGCCAACTAGAGCTGTAGTGCCATTAAGTTAGTTTGAAATCAGCCAGCAAAAAAATGTACAAGACATGGAATATCTGATAACATCTTTTATGTCTGTACAGATAGCAACTGTAATCCAGAAAATTGTGAATTAGTAACATCAGAAAGCCTGCTCCTAAAAACAGTGACAGCCTTAGACATTTGACACCCCTGGGCAATGACGTTACCTCTAAATAAATGAAATTTAGTTCTTAAGCAGTTTTATATTATACAATATTTGAATTTGACTGCATTAGACTTTTCTCTAATACGGTTGTTTTATTGGTTGGCTAAAATTAATTATTTAACATTGTTATTTCTTAAAAGTGGTGAGCGTCCCTAAAGACCGGTTAGGGACCCCAATGCGCCGCCCTTTTAGGTCGGCATCCCGGGAACTTTCCCCGGTTGCTTAATACAAATAAATACAAATCACCTCAAAACATGTATTTTGTCCTGTGTGATTAATATTAATTGTTCAGCCCTATTTTTAAACAATAGGTCAAAATCAAAGAATTTTAAGCATAGTAAGTATATGAATAGGTGACCACCCAAAATTAATGACTATTTCATAACAAAACCAATTGCCAGAGCAATTGCTCCTTCCCTCATGAGGCCTAATGAAAACAACTGACACCGACTAGGTTTAGAAGTGGTGACACTACCTAATGTATCTTAATCACGAGCCTCATGAATCAAGTAATGGTTTTCCAGAAAAAAATTAATAACCCCCCAGGAGTATACAGGGCTATAACTCTTAATTTTTTGGTTCAGGGAAAGAAATATAGGTCCTCGTAAACCTGCTGATCTTGAATTGCCATAATCCTTGGATTTAAAACAAATCTTCACTATCTTCGAACCAGAGTATAGATAATGATGAATAGACCCCAAAGGGATTTGTTATTAAGCTATGAGTGGCCTGACACTAACTTAATCCTTAAACCACTTTAAGTTTAACTTAAAACTTAATCCCCCACCCTCACTCCCTGGCCCCGGAAAACCTCATTTAGCCTTGAAGGTAGAGGAGAACAGTGAAAAACAAACATACATTCATTGTTCATTTGTAGAGCTTTTGTCTATAATTGTACAAAGTCTAATTAACAAGTTTTGTAGTACATCATTTTTTATGCTGTATTTCAGATTCTAATCATACCTATCATGTGATTTGAGAGTTTATAAATGATGGAACAGATTAAGATGTATTATGTGGACAGTTTCTTGAAGAAATATAATTAATACACACTATATTTGTTTGGTATTTAAATGTAACTTGAGATAAAAAGCTTTACACATTTTTTAAAAAAAATTAATTGGGCTGATATAATTAAAAAATAACACACTCTACTCTTATCTGTCTAATGTGTGTCTCCTACAAAAAATGAAAAAAAAAAAAAAAAGGAAAAAGAGTAACACCCGTTTTCTACTTAACTTCAAAGATAACTCACGAATGATTTCCAAACATATACTAGTCATCCACTTGTAAAATATTTCAATTGTCTGAACCTAACTGAATGTAAGATAATTTGACTGAGATAGAAAATGAAGAGTCCAATATAGTTTCTAAACATGGAATAGAATAGGAAAATAAAGTTTATTCTGGAACAAAGTCCTCTCAGAATAACAATTATAAACAAATAAAAAATATGTACATATTTGGCCAAAAACTAACTTAAAAAAATTCTAACTATATATAAAGTATTTGAAATCATAATATGTAAATAGGTAAAGAAATAAAAATAAAATCTTCTTAAGAGTACCCATAGTTGTAATGTGAGAAAAGAAAAAATAACAAAAGTAAGTAAAGAAAAAGCATTGATTTTTTAACATAATCAATAGGATAACTTAATAAAAATTCTAACAATATATACAGCAATTTAAAAAGTAATCTGTAAATATTAAAAAATAAAATCTTCTAATTATAGTTATGGAAAAATAGTTATAATTATAGCCATGGAAAGATATAATGTATATTGAGTTGCCAAAAAAACCAGCGTACTGATCAATCTGAATCAACTACTAATTTTACTTATCTTGCACCATACAGAAACTTACAAGTTAGTTTTTACCATTCTTCCCACTGTTATATATATGTAGAAAACGTGGCTTCTAGCTCTGAATGATGAACAGCACCTTGGATCTTCAAGAACAAGAAGTTACACAAAATATTAGGTCCAAGAAAGGACAAGCCCACTGGAGACTTCAGGAAATGCAAAATAGTCGGGCATAGCAATAACCGAATCTCTAAAATGTTCAAAAGCATCAAAACAATTGAGGAAGACAATGAAGCATAGATTTAAGGATTGGGCAGTTTGGACAGTGGTTGGAAGGCAGCATTGACTGGCGTTATTTGTTTTGAATCTACAGGTTCACCATATCTTTTAAGAGTTAGATTGCATCTTAAACCAAGTTCAGGTTCAAATTTGTTAATTATTACTTTATTGAGCATTAATAATAATAATGATAACATAATAGTGAAAAAATAATAACAGCTTGTAATGATAATTATCCAGTAGCTTTTATTTTAATAATGTTTATTATGCCACAAATTTAAATATTACTGATCTATATATTGAAAGATACCACTGCAGATTATTCAGGTAATAATCCAACTATTTTCCATCATAACAGGAGAATGAGTATCTTCAAAACCAAAATTATTTAATTTCTTTTGAGACCATGTTATACAGACAGCCCAACGTATTTTCAAAAATTCATTTACTATTTTGATTTTTCATCTCGAAATCATTGTATTGATGATGAAATAATGCATGAATATATAAATTAGCGGAAAGATCAAGTCATAAGGATAATCCTCCAAGAAGAAAATAAATAAAAAACATTAAAGAGACAAATGGATTGAATCTGACCTTTGGTTTATTGTAGAATCTTTAAGGCGTAATTAGCAATAATTCTCATGATTATACTAACCTTGAGTTTCTTCAATGAGCACAGTCCTGGAAGAAAAAAAATTACAATTATATTTTATTACTTTGTTGTATATACCTTGTTTCAAATTTACTTTATGTAGAACATACTTTCAAAATAATACTATAGAAATACAAAAATAAAGGAGAATTAGTTATTAGTTAGATTTGTTTCAGCTTAGAAGTAAACAATTATTTAAAAAAAAAAAAAGCTCATTTTTATCTGACTGGATAAAATTTAAAAGATGATATTTATAAATAAGTTTACTACTTCATATTCCTCTCCAAGTTTTTGTTTATTACTATAACATGAAAGAATGAATACTTCTTCTTTATCTTCCTCTTCGTGCCATTACTAGCGTCGAGGAGCCTCTATCCAACACAAAAATGAATACATTGCACAGTTTTTCTATTTATCACTAAACGGAAATTATATTAAGTCAAATTTACTGATATTAAATGAACCAACCAAGTGGTTTAAACTAATAATGATTTTTTACTTATTTCAGAGTTGTTGTTTTGTTTTTTAACTAAATATTTATACACTTTCGTACTTTGATAATTCCACTCTTGGCAGCAATAGAAGAATTTCTTTCTAATGAAAATTCAGTAATGTTGTAGCATATTTGAAAATGAAAAGATAAAAACATTTTGGATTAATTTCACAAATCCAATAGAGTTTATCCACATAAAATGTCCATTATTCAAGATACTATTAATGAAATATAGCCTAATTTCCTTCACTAATTAAATTTTACAAAGGTTTTAGAAATTAGTCTAATATCTTATAAGAGGAAATTGATCACTAATGGGTCTGGTGAATACCGAAAAATATCAATTTTTAACCCCTCGAAGTTCTACAAGGTCCATCTCAAAATAATATTGATATTATTCTAAAATTAGGGATTTATTATCTTTAATTCTTTTACAGATTAATTGATGTTGGTTATGTTCACTCAAATGGTCTTCTCAAAAACCAAAAACTTTATATCGCCCATACATATGCTAACTATTGAATATAAAAAATTTTCAATCCTACACTCTAGCGATTGTAATTAAATATTTTTAAAGAGGGAATACAAAATCTTCAAGTATTCATTAAAGTACATAGGGATGGATAATAATATTAGTGGTGATTTTCAGATTCGATAGTTAGCATTTTTATCAATGATGTGATACACGCTGAAGAAAATAGTGAAAACGTGAAGGAAGAATATGACAATATATTAATGATTGTTGTAGCTACAATATTAACAACTTATAACTAGATATTTTTGACTTAGAAGGGTAAAAACCAAGAAATCATTCCTGAATAAACTATAAAAACATTTTGATTTAGCACAATTAAATATTTATTATAAACTAGTTTTGTATAATTAGCAAAATTTTCAACAGCATTAATAAAATTTTCCAACTTCTTAGGTAATTACTTATATTAATTTAATACATAAGATTGTTAAATATAAATAACAAAGTGCTGAGTTTAAAATAATACAGTTACCATCAGTAAATATGCGTTGTCATTTTTTAGATTATAACAAAACCCTACAAAACAGCTTCTACAATAAATAGAAACACATATTAAAACCAAATTGGAGCCAAAATCATTTGTCAAGAGAGTATCTTAATGGGAATCAAGGTTGCCAAATTCTCCTTATTTGATATATTTTGAAAGTAAAAAGTAAAACGAAAAAAATTAAGTTGAAAATTATCATTATATATTTAATAATTAGAATTTATATATGTTTGTAATATATATCTTTACCAAAATGTGTTAATAGCTGATACAGTACGATAATTATCGTAGCAAGAATTACCAATAGGTCGATCATGATCGACTAGTTTTTTGGGGAAAAGATTTCAATTTAAAAACTACCAACAAATAACGGTTTATAAACGCACGAGGAATTAATTTACTCCCCATTTGCAGTATCAACTTTTTATTAAAAATTAAATTAAATATTAACTATATAATTTATTTTCAAGTTAATTTATTATCAGCCATATTTACATCAATTTTTAAAAGTTTTTGTCAACTTAATGACTACTCGTCACAATTACGAAGTTTCGACTCGTCGAGCCATTTTCAAGTCTAAAAAAAAAATTCATTGACAATCATATATTAACTTTAACATATTTCAAATTATAAAGATTCTTATTATATACTTAAAATACCATCATGTACCTGTCCTTTTCACTTATGCGAATTGCAAGCGTCTACACATAATGAAATTCCTTATTATTGTCATGTTCACCTTTAATTATTTTATAACATTATTATTACTCCATTTTGTTCTATTAACTGATTCAAATAACTTAAAATTACCTTCTTCATAATCTATCCACATGTCATCCATTTCATTTCTATTCAGTGACTGGTTATTCTTATAGGAGTAGGGGAAGACTATTTATTATAAACAAATACAATGATGTTTCCCAATATTATATGTGGATCTATTTTACGTAATATTAGCTAATTTATTTCAAATTTTGATTTTTTCAATTGAACTAGCGTAAAAAGTATTCATATTATCCACGTCTGTATGATTATTTACCGAGTTTTTAAAGTTTTTCGTAATGTATATTGCTTCCTTAATTCTACGTTTATTCGTATTTCTTTCATTATGTAGGATTTTGGCGTTTTTGAAATCAAATTCATGTTTAGTTTGCATAGTATGTTGAGAGAGTCCAGTAGCTAATTTAATTTTTGTGTTTTTTGAATTACAATTTTGTTTATGCTGTTTAAGCCTTTTTTCAAACCATTGGGATGTCTGTCCAAAATATGATTTGTTGTTGCAATTTTTACAATTTATTTTATAGTAACATTCGTTAATTTATCGATAGGTACTTTATCTTTAGTTTTGGAATAAATGGTATCTAATTTATTAATTGGTTTGCTTGCAAATTTAATTTCATTTACATCGTATTGTTTAAATGTCCTTTCAATTTTATCTGTTAAATTTCTAATATGTGAGACGCTAAAATATTTTTTAGGTTGTTGTTTTTTTTCATTATATTTTTCAATTTGTGTCTTAATGTCATGTATGTCGTTCATGGAAGGTTTTTGTTATACTGTATTTTCAGTTTTAAAATAATTGTTATTAAATTCGGTTCTCTATTAATTTTAATATTTTGATTCACTTTCTCGCTTATATCAATAATCTGTTTGTTACTACTGTCATTTATAACTAACTTTTTATTTTTATGCCACAATTTATTTATTAATCGAATGGGGTACCAATTTTCTAATAGAATTTGATATATTTGTGCTTTGATTTCTTTTATATGATTTTGATCTGTTATTAATTTTGCCTTGTTTATTAAATTTTTTGCTGTGTTAATTATTATATGTTTTTTTGTGGTTACTGTGCCAATTTAGGATTCTATTACTGGTTATTGCTTTTTTGCACCATGCCGTGCTAAGATCGCCACTTTCAGTTCTGTTAATATACATATCAAAAGATATCTTCTTTTGTTGTTATTCTCAATTTCCATTGCGAATTTTAGTTTATCTGATATATCATTAGGTTTATCAAGAAAATTAACAGATTCATTTTTATTTATTATAGCAAGGAAATCGTCAACGTATTTTATAATAAGCTTCGATTTTTTTCCAATTTAATTATAGCATTATCTATTAGATTGTTCAGATATATGCTCGAAAGATTGATTGACATACATCCGCCCATCGGTAGACCATTTTTCATTTTGTAATAATTATTATTATTATAGGAGAAATAGCCATTTTCGCAAATTAATTTAATTCCTTCCATAAAAACATTTTTATCTTTTATATCTGTGTAAGGTTCTATTTCATCCCATTATTTTTCCAATATTTACGAATATTCCACTTAATGAAATATATAGATATTTCATTAAGTGGAATATTCGTAAATAAGGATTCCGCGTCATAGCTTACTAGTTTTTCGCTTTCATCTATCCTATTTATACTATTATTTTTTTCTTTTACTTGCATTGCATTATTCACATCGTATCAATTATTATTGTTTAAATTGTTCAATGCTGAGTTTAGGAATTTAGCCAATTTTTCAGTAATGCCATTTATATTATTTACAATTGGTCTAAGAGGTCTGTCATTTTTATGTAATTTGCTCAGACCATGTATTCGTGGTATTGTGTAATGTCTAGTTATGAGTTTTTCTTTTATAAATTTCATTTTCAATAACTTATTTAAAAAAAAAAAATTTAAAAAATAGTAATAAAAAAAACCATACGCTGATGTTAAATATAATAATACTGTATCCATTACAATTAAGAATTTGGACGATAGACTCACAAATAAACATCGTATAAACCGTAATAACATAATTAAATCCTATGAAGAATTGCACACAAAAGGTTGGCTGCTTAATACGACTGAAACAAATATTACAACAAACATATTAAACCTATTATCATTAGGGAACAAATTCAACATTATATCTAATAAATACAACCGGGAAATAGTTAATATAATTGTGGATGTCGAAAATATAATTAGAAATAGAGTAAATAACCAAATAAATGATTTTATGGACAAAAATAATAATAAACAAATATCTCAAACCAACCCCTACACAATAAAATTAACAAAGACATAATAGAAACAAATTTTTTTTTTTAAAAAAACATCCAGAATTATTAATCATAAAATTTTTATTTCCTGTTTTAGATGTTTTCCATCTGCTGTGGATAACAAGAGAAATAAAAAAATCTGGTGTGTCAACTCACACGACTTTCCTACCTATTTCAGCAAAGCTTTTATATCTTTAAATGTGCCCACCAAGAAACAAAACAAAAAATTGAATTAGATTTGTTTTCCTTAAAATTAATCAAATAAAAGATTTGAGTTTGATTTATTTGATAAATGTATAGATCCGTCGAAAACCGCATATCGATAATTTGACCCGATTGCAATAATTTCCTTACCTAATATAGGTAGCAAAGTAATAAATTAAAACATGTGTAGAAAAGCTGTATCATCGCTAATTATATACTGGTTTGATTCTGATGATTTATTTTTTCGTTTAGTTGGTTATTTAATTACCTTTCAAAAGTTTTATTATATGTTTTATGATATAATATATATTGAGCGAGTTATGCCCCAAAACATTTTTATTTTATTTGGAACTTTTTTTTCCCGAATTTTCTCGGGAATTTAGTACATGTACGAAAATTGAAAGGGCATTAATTAAAAAATTATAGGAAAGTTTTATCAAAATCGTTAGAGCCGTTTTTGCGCTAAAATCTATAGAAAACATGTTTTTCTTTTATTGCGCAAGGAGCACCCGATTTGTGTCACAGGCATCAGTAGTCAAAATCCTACAAAATAAAAAAAGAAGTAACAAAATCGGTCGGCTAGTTCCCAAGATAATCTTGGCAAAGACAGACAGACCAATGGCTGAAAATGCGTTTGTCGGACTCAGAGGGCTCTGAAACGTATAAATCCGTCGAAAACTGCACGTCGGAAATTTTACCCGATCGCAATACTGTCCTTACCCAGGGCCTAGCGGCAATAGCGGATCCAGGATTTAATTTTTTGGGGGGGGGGCTTCAGCCCGGAAGCTTTTTTTTTTTCATATATATAACGATAATTACTTTGGAAAAACAGAAAGATCCTAACTACCTATATGAAACGGTGTTTAAATGATTCTTGAACTCCTATTAAATGTAATTAAACGAGCAATAATACTTTAAGACATAATTTTTTACCATAAAACATGGTTACATTTTACAATTTTGGGGGGCTGAAGCCCGAAAGCCCCTTCCCCCCCTCCTCCGTAAATCCGCCTGTGCCTAGCGGTAATGTGGTTACTAGTAAATATAGATAATTGTGTTTCCCATAGTTTGTGAAATGTCTAAACGCACATTTAAATTTACTACCGAAACCAAATCTTTTCATAAATAATGTATGTAACTGATTAAGAAATAAAACTTGATAGACCGGGATTACAACCTTGACTGCCCCCCTCTAGTCGCGGCTGTTTTATATTATAGAAGCAATGGTCGGTGTCGGCAAAAAGAACAAATGTAACAATTTAGATCGTTATAGAAGATCATATTCTACAAAACCTATTAGAATTTGTTATATATGCTAAGAAAGGTGAAAATCCGAAAATACTCTAGTTGTGAAATTCGCCGGTTTTCAGAACGATTTTTATAAATTACTTATCTTATTGATTAAATAGACTAAGAAAACAAATTAATTGGATATTACGATATATCAAATTAAAACTATAATCTTAGTATAAATATATTTCTTTTAAAATAACATAACTTTTGTCCATAGATATTTTTTTAATTTCTTAAGTGATTGGTATCACTGTTATTAGTTTAGTGAGCCTTTTTTCAATCTATAGTGGGCTAAGATTTTGAAAGTATTTCTATGCTATAAGTTGTTTATTGGATGTAATATCTCTTGCTTGTGGTAAGATTATATTAACACTAGGAATCTAATAAAAGTATTAAACATTATTGTTTAAGAAAAATAAAACTTCTAAAATCGTGTGTATTGGATAAAATGTCATTTGTGTTAAAGAAAATATTAATTTTGTAACATCACATTGTCATATATTAATGAGTTAACATTTTATTAAATAGATCTTTAAACTCTTAAATTGTAAGTTTTATTTTTTTTAAGGGTATAAAATATATTGCAATATTAAATTTATTTCTTATTTATAGAATCTGTATATTAGGAAGCAATATACATAACGAAAAAATTAAAAAACTTGGTAAATAATCATACAGACATGGATAATATGAATACTTTTTACGCTAGTTCAATTGAAAAAATCAAAATTTGAAATAAATTAGCTAATATTACGTAAAATAGATCCACATATAAAATTGGGAAACAGCATTGTATATGTTTTTAAGTATACGGTGTATATTAATCTTAATAACTTCATTCCACTTTACTTAAATCATCCTTTTTCTTCATTAATAATCCTTTATTAATTTGCAGAATTCATTTATCAATTTTCAGGGTCTTAGATCAAATTAAAGTAAAAAATTCTATTAAGAAAAATATGAAAATGGAATATATTTCCATAAAGTTAAAGTTAAAAAATAAATAAATAAAAGGCAGGTCATGATACTGATGAAATGAGATGATAAATTTAGGGTATTAATGGAGGATTATTGATGAATAAAAAAGTCATGAAAGTTGACAAATCGACTGAAACATCCACCTAAATAAAGTAGAGAGAAGTTATATGGATTAATACACATCAAATAAAAAATGTGTTACAATCAAACATTGTAAATAAATGTGTTATAATTACTAATTAAAGGCTTTGTTAACCTTTTATCCTAGTACACATTAATTATAATATTGATAAAAATATATTTCAATTGCTCCAAAGATTTTTTTTTGGCTTCCAATTCAATTATATGTCAATAATTTTAGTTTGTTATGCTGATTTTACAGGTGGTTATATTGTTTTTATATGGTGTTGGATACATATCAGCCTTAAGAGATGACTTTGAAATGCGAGGTTTGTGTCAATAAACAAATTAATGAAAATATTTTGGTAATTATTAGTTATAATTAAACTATGAGAATTATCTTATTCAGCATAAAGTTTAAGACATTTTTTTAAATCTATTTTGCTTTCATTAGGGAAAGTTTTTTATATTAGAACTCTTGGTACTACATCACAAGTGTCATACCAGCATGGCGGCTGGGCCAACATCACATCAGTCTCAGTGTACATTAAGGTGACCAGATAGTCCCGATTTTTAACAATTTTTCCCGTGTCCTACTGCGTTTTTAAAAAGTCCTGATTTTTGGAAGGAATGCACGATATGCTACGGAAAGTAAGGAAAGAGAACGGAAAGGGAATATACATTTTTCAGGGGTCATATGAATATTTCGCCAGGATATGAGTCATAATGTTTATGTTAATTGTATAATATTAAACATTAATAATAAAGAATAATTGTTGAGAACTGATTATCGAGAACTGCCTATCAAAGTTCGCATTGTTGATCAGTTGTTAGAATTTTACCACCATTATTATTTAATCAATCCGAAAATGATCTTTTTTATGAGGTATCATTATTAAGAAATGACATTGATAAGGAAAAAGATAAATCTTGGGCATCAGCAAGTTAACTTCATTTGCTACTTCGATTACCGAAATGTTGTCACATTCAATAAGTTTCATAGCATTTTGAAAAAGAGCTGCTTGATTGGGTTCAGACTGTTTGCACACAGCATCAGATTCTTAAAAAATGTATTATTATTAAAATCATAAATTAGATGTCAAATACATCAAATTATTCTATTAGAAAAATACACCTTTAGAACTAAATTATCAACTTTATTTCAATTGAATACTATGTTGCCTGAATATTTGCACCATATTATCATTATTTAATTTTTAACCAAGACCTCTTCCCCTCGGTCAATGGTGCCCCACTTTACCACTGTTAAAATCTGGTCACCTTTCTGCAGATGGAATTCCAAAAGCTGGAAAGTGTGTCCAAAACAAGACAAAGGCAATAGATCATTTAGGTAAGACACCAGATATTGACTGAAAAAGATGCATTGGGGTTTTTCTTAATAACTTTTGTTCAAACGTTGCGATTGGAAGTCAAACATTGTAATCTGATTAAAGCAAAGTTACTGGAACATATAATCAACCCTCATACCTCTTCGGAATTTCATATACATAGTGATCTTTGTGATTTTGACCCAACCACCATGTTGTAGTGACACTTGTTAAGTTATACAAACATTTATTTTATTTACCGCTGCATCTTCAGTGATTAGTTGGTGAAATTTTGAAGAGAACAATAAACAATAGTTCTATTTAAGATAATAAAAAGTAATATAATTTATCTTTATTCATAGTTTAGAAAAAATAGAAAATAACTAAAATAACTAAGTGATAAAAATTTAAAATTAATTATGGCATAAAGATCGTAGGTAACCAATTAATTACGGTATTAATATCAGTCCAAAACAAAACTAAAAATACTCAATAAGGATCTGTTTGATCATATATTTTAAATGGTAGGCAGATTAATAATCATTAGTGGTAAATTAGCTACTTTATTTTGGAGATAGAGTCATCCACTTTTTCTTATAAGTTTAATTTATTTTCATAATTTTCATATGTTGTGGCCTTGCAGGATTCAGCATTTTAGAATTACAGCAGATTTTGATGAATAACGGTTACAATTTTTCTATCAGAATGCCTGAAAAATTTTATTCTGCCTGCGGATCAGCCCTACTCATTCTTGATATATGGTGGGATTAGAGCACTACTTGAGTTTATCAATAATTTTTAATATGAAACTGGTCGCTCTTCTTTTTTATTGTAATATATATTTTGCTCCAAAAATACTTCAGATGAAAATAGTCAAATCCAATTTTTGGACATACTAGAAAAAATATCTATGGAGCAGAGATGCTCATCCCGATGGCACATGAGCCACCCTCCCCCTCTCCAAAAATTGCATAGTTCTCTGTTTTGGAACCTTTCACTACAAAAATTCATAGCCCTATTGAAATGTCATCCCTAAAAAATTCAAAATCCAATCAAAACATGCCCTTTCCCCTCTCTCTCCACGAACATTTTGATGGAGCAACTTGCGCTGTGAAACCCCCTTCTGGCCAACCCTGTTATGGAGATAAAAATAAAATTATATATATGTGTATGTATATATATATATATATATATATATGCATAACTGAAAAATGGACTAATAATCCTCCTTTAGGGTTTGTGTCATTTATGTTTGAAGAATTATGTGTAGTAATCAGCGGTGGTTGAAATGAGTTTTGTTTTTAAGATAGTTTAAGTACATAATTTTTAAGGAAATCAGTTTACACTTTAATTATTGCAAATATTTTTAGTGTCCAAGTACTTTAAATATAAGTAATAATAATTTTTAGTTGTCAATTTACTAATATGAATACAAAAATGAAAAAAATATTTTTGCAATATATAAAACTTGTAGTTTAAAGCCTGGGTTTATACACACTCCATATCAATATATTCTAAATTTACAAATAACTAAAATAATAAATCACAAGAGGGAAAAATAAAGTAAATAAATCCTCTCAAAATAATTTATTCTGATAATATCTTACCGTTTATTATTATATACTAGCTGGTAAATTCGCATAATACACTAGTCACTAAACAAATGACAATGTAATACAGGAAAAAGTAAATGAAATGTATTTATTTCAGGGATAAATTTATGTTAATTAAAAATAATAGACCAAAACATGCGTACAATTTACAATTAGCAGCATCTTTGCTAAATATGGTCAGATTTTGATTAATCTTTTGTTTTATTGAAGGGATTATATTGATATTTATTCAAGTCAGCCATAAATTGTATATTTTATATTTTCAGTTAGGAATATGTGAAGTTTCCTTTCCTTCATACATTTTTTCTGATTTTTCTGAGGGCTATGCTAATTTTTCTCATCTAAAAGAGAATATTGTCTTTAAGGCTCAATCATTGGATATGATGAATAATTAACGAAGATATGGCATACAGACAAAAAATAAAAGCTTTGAGAAAAAATGTATAAAGATAGGATGCACTTAATATGATATTTTAATTTTTAGATGATTAGGAATCAATGGCAACCTTGGCATCATAATTCACTATCACTAGAATAAGGTTGGGCACACGTACTATTTCGAAAATGGTATATTTTAGAGGCTTAAAATGCAGAGCCTACTATAGTTCTTTAGAGCTATACCGGGTCATGTTGTCGGGTCATGCCGAAATACTAATGAGACGAGATTCTGTTTTTGAAACTTTTAATTTTTTTCAATGAATTTTATTGTAATTATACTAAGGTTTTAAGTTTTGAAATTATAGTTTGTCACTTCTCCATGAATATCCTTTCATTTGTTACCTCAGTCATCAAAATCCATCACTCCTGAGAGCCGGAATAGTGATCTATATCACCATAATACACATAGTTTGGAATTATCATAATAATTTTAGGTGTGTAACAGTTTAATTGCAGTTAGCAGTGTATTATTATAGTTTTAAATGTTAAGTAAATGATTAACCTATAAATAGTGTAAAATGATGTACTCATACAAAGTCAATTTTTAGTATTAATTTGTTTTATTCATTTAATATTTTGGTTTGCTCATTTTTGGTCGTTTGTATGCTTGGGAACAATCAATGGCGATCTGAATCTACTTTTTTCTTTTTTTAACAATTAAAATTTATAATATATTATAGTTTATCTGACGCTACTTGATCTATTGATTCTTGGATTTATTGAAGTACTCAATTTTCATATCAGATTTCAAAAATTCATTAAGGGGCCAGTAAGCCTTGAATTGAAAAATAAAAAAATTTTTTTTAGTATATTTCACAACTAATATTTGATATTTTAAGAACACAAAGAATCTATAAAAATATGAGAAATATATTTTTTCAATCAACTAACGTGTTTTCTGATAGTTTCCATTTCCTTCAAAATAGAGTAGATAGTTTCTGCACAGAAGCAGTCAAGGTAATAATTGATATCTTTCTGTTTCTTTTAAGTAATTTGATACTTACGTGGAATTGAACAGTATTTATATAGCTATTTACAATTATAGTTACATTGGAGAAGAAAAATTACACATTTCTAAATAAAATCCTGTTTTTTGTGACAATTTAAAAAAAAAAACTACATTTTAGAAATACTATTTAGAATTTGAATCGTAATGAGATTAAAGATAACTATATTATTAATGTCTAAAATAATGGCAACACATTCTTAGTTAATATTGTACGTACTAATAGGGGTGCCCATTCCCGCAAGGTCGATGGGGTATGAATTTCTCTCTCCTCTTCCAACAAAATTTTATTGCTGTCCTTTTCTTAAAAATAGTGCATGTGAAAGGAGATAGTAGAAATGTAGATCATATCCAATTACACTTTCTGTGGTCTGGTCCATGTTTTTGTCTTGTTCCCTGTGTTAAATCTTTTCATTCAGAAAATTCAACCTAGTCGAAATATACCCCCTTCAAAAATTCTAATCTTCATCAAAATATGGCTCCCTCAAAAATTTTAATGGTGCAACTGGCACCTCCCCCCCTTCTGTACATCCCTGCATACCAATAAGAGAATTGGTACTACGACAAGGCAAAATTGTTGACTTTGACTTCTGATGAAATTATTTGTAAGAGCTACTCTAGCATCCATATAAAATTTATTGAAAAAACATTTACCAATTGTAAGAATCCATATTAACCATTCTAGAATCCATCTGTGGATTGACTTTGGGTTCGGTAATCCAGCCTAGGATAACAAACAGATCTTTCATTTAGTCAGGGATAAAACTGGAGGTTGTCCACAGATGTTGAATACCTCATCTCCTTTTATTAGCGTTGGTAGAGAGACAGTACACCCTTACCAAGTACTGTACTCTTCTTCAGGTGCAGTGATAAAGGGAGAGTTTGGAATAGTTCTTACCATTAGCAAATTCTGGATTTAATTTAGGGGTCCTTTTCTTTCTATAATGATAATTACCCTGAGAAGCAAAGAAAGAAACTATGATATGATACTCAAAGAATTCTTGAAGGCATGTTAAAAAATAAAAAAGCAATTACAGGGACAATGCTTTTAGAATTTTTTTTTCTGGACAGGTGGTTTACATTTAACAGCTGTATATGCGACATGATTTAGAAAGATAATATGATGTGATTGTTTAAGTATTTAGCTCATATCACTCACTGAAACCAATTATGGACTAATGAAAAAAAATAATACTTTTTCATTTTTTGGGATAAGAGGAGCGATGCTTCAGCTCCCTTCCTGTCTAAAGGTGGTTCTTACAATAAATTTTCCTCTTTTGATAGCTCTAGAAAATGTGATCAATAAAATTACAGTTACAACCCATTTGTAATAGACAGGTATGATCACCAACATAAGGATGGAAAAATTAACTTGATAGAGTTCTCCTTTGTCAACCATGCTTTCTCAATGGAAATAATGAAAATTATCTTTCATTAATTCATTCACTATTAATTACACTTCATTTTCGATCATAGGCACTGACAGCTAGTGGCTCATGTGGCTTGAGCCCCCCCAATGCTGCCGTGGTGGGGGCTCAGCCCTCCAACAAATTTATCAACAAATCGATCATGTAAATTGGAATTCCATTACAATAGACTGTATCTATCTAGCACATGTAGTAGAATTTGTTTAACAGTGTCCTATTTCAAATTCATAAACTCAACTTAACTGTAAAAGGAATCATCCATTAAAATATTATACTGTTTAGTTATAAATATTTCGTGTGACTTACGACTTTTTTGTCATCAGGAATATAATTATATTATAATTTTTCCTATCAGGAATATATTTACATATTGCAAATAGGATATATACCAAACAATATAACAACTCTCCCATGTCCACACCCTGTTATCCAATAGTTTGGTCCTCCCCAATAATTTGTGAGTGAGGCCTTAGTAGCGGAGCTCCTTCTAGCGTTGTCCGCTTTATCATTGTGGAATCTAGTCTCATTGGTTCGAATCCGGCCTGAATGAATTAAAATTTATGTCATGGAGGATTTGATTACATTTGGTTCTGTTCACTAGTGGATCCAGGATTTAATTTTGGGGGGCTTCAGCCCAAAAGATTTTTTTTTTCATGTACATATAACGATTGAAAAAAAAAGAAAGAAATTAACTACCTATATAAAGTGGTGTTTAAGTGGTTCTTGAAGTCCTATTAAATGTAAATAAACGAACAAGAATGCTTTAAGAGGTAGTTTTTAATATTTTTTTCTGTAAAACATGATTATACTTTACCATTTTGGGGGGCTTCAGCCCGAAAGCCCCTCCCCCCCGTGGTTCTGTTGAATGATTTATATATAAGTTTAAAATTAGCATTTTTCGTGATCAATAAGTAGCCTCACTCAGGGATACCCATCACTCCAAAGGTCAATGGTGCATGTATAACCTCTCCCCTTCTTCCGAAACATTTTATTGCTCTCCTCTTTTTAAAAAAGTGCAAGAGATAATATAATTAATAAATTCTTAGAACATATACAATTATACTTGATGTGGATTTTTCTATGCTTTCCTTAATTCCTGAGTTCGGAACTTTTAATTTGCAAATTTAAAATCCCTTCAAAATGTGCCCCCTCACAAATTTTGATGACGCAACATGAATCTCCCTACTGGGCACCCCTGGGCATTTTTTTATAAAGCTTGGCTGGTTTTAGGATTGAATGCTGCAACTAAACAATCTCTTCATGTGTAATGTTCATACAGATCACAATTTCTCATTCGCTGTAATACATACGGATTATGTAATGCTAGAACTATTTTTGTTAAGTATAACGCTCTGTCAGAAAAAATATTGAAAACAACGATCAGGGAATCTAATCTGTCTTTATCAGCTAATCTTACAGGCTTACAGCTTATCAGTGGTACAGATTTAATCACAGCGGGAGGGGAGCTTTCGGAGGTAGAAGCCCCCTCCCTCCTCAAATGGTGAAATATAAACATGTTTTATTGAAAAAAAATATTTAAAACTATCTGTTAAACTATTATTGTTCGTGTAGTTACATTTAATAGGACTTCAAGAATCACTTAAACACCATGTCATATAGTTAGTTTCTTTCTTTTTTTTTTCAAATTAAATTAAATTAATTATCGTTATATATATGAAAAAAAAATCTTAAGCCTCCTCCAAAATTAAATCCTGGATTCGCTAGTGGATTTAACAAGGAACTTGAGAAGTGCTTTTTTCAGCAATGATTCTCTTTCGATAGCTTCAACTTACAATCTGACGCTTACCCAACTTGTATGTTATTGAAGTTTGAAGCATGAAACACCGTGGATGATTAATAATAGGCATATTATTCATAAGAATCCTATACGACAATTATTCCTTCCATATTTGGTCAAAGGGGAATTGGAACCGGCTTGGATCATGTTAAACCAGTGAGGAAGGAACGTGGACGAGGTCAGGGGAGCCGAAAGAATGCTTCCTCTTCCGGAAACTGTTGCCATATCTATCAAGGACTGTCGCGTACATCCGGATAATGTGATACATTTGCCTATAGGTTTCGCACAATACATATATATATATATATATCATTTTAAATATATTCGAAGGTAGAACACTTGTTTTGTGACAATATGACTCCAGAATGTCACCGGTTTTCCGCATCTAACCTGGCTCAGCGACTGTGCGAATTGTATCTTGTGAGTCACCTTGCCGGTAGTAGTCCGTGTTTCAAGCCTTGGCATTTCTTTATATTTAATATGGGATAAAGGAACAACAAGTTATCATGGCGAGTGAACTCTATTTTTAGTCTGGTTGTAAAAGATGAGATGGAAAAGAAATGCGAAAAAAACAATGTGAAAAAAGCAATCGCATCCTTTTAGTTCTAATGTCTGTTTTCCATATTTATTAATCTTAAGGGAATAAATAACAGTTATATTAAAAGTACAGTAACTTTGTTTCGTCTTTATCTCAGTTTAGAATAAATAATCCTGCCTACCATTCTTGATTGGTCAAATTCAAACATCGTAAAGTCTCGAATTATTTGCGAGCTTAAATCTAAAAATAAGAATATAAAGGAATATTTTATCATTTATAATTCTTATAGAATAGAGGAAACTTATATGTACCAGCAACCAGATGGAAAGGATATGTATTTTGCTAACTATATACATGGTTCTTGAGTTAAGCACATATTTCCTGTTATCACTGACTGAACAACGGTTGTAGGAGGGGGGTGAGGACTTTAGGGTTGAAGCCCTCCCCCCAAAAAAAGGAAAGTAACATTTTATTATAATGCACGTACAGCTAATAAACGTAAGCACGTGTGTGTTTGTTTTCTTAGCACTTTTCAAGGATCTGTTAAAATCATTTCACGTTGTTTCTTTATTTTTCTTCCAGAGTAATTAACGTTATAAAAAAACAAAACAAATAAAAACTGCAATTACAGGAGCAATAATCCTTTTAATAATTTTTTTAAAAATTTTATTTACTTTTTTTATTTATTTACTATGGGCGTTCTTAGTACGCCAAGTGGTCGAAATTCGACAAGCATGTATGAATTTATATGTTTCCAACACTTTTTATTAATTTTATACATTCATACAATACAATTTATACGTAAGAAATTTCCACTAGCGAATCCAGAATCTCATTTTGGGCGAGGGTTTCAGCTCGAAAGATTTATATATATATATATATATATATATATATATATATATATATATATATATATATATATATATATATAACGATTATTCCTTTGGAAGAAGTAAGAAACTACCTATATGAAATGATGTTTAAGTAGTTCTTAAAGTCCTATTAAATGTAATTATATGAAAAGTGATTTATACTTTTGGATTTATACTTTTGGAAGTGATTTATTATTATTTTTTTCATAAGACATGGTATTATTTTACCATTCTTCGGGAGAGCTTCAGCCCGTAAGCCACCCTCCCCCCCTCTATTCCCATAGATTCGTCTTAGCTTTTGGTATTTTGGTACTTACAGTACAGAACAGTTCAGCACCCTTTGTGTACTCATTATAAAATTATTAAATCATTCATAACTACTCAGTATTTTTTATAATTCATATATTACTCTTCAAACCAATATATATAACACTTAGAAGAGAGAGAGAGAGAGAGAGTAAGACTCACACTTTTATACTTTATATCTGCAGTTCTAATATGTTTACGTGGGTCCGGCTTATGGTATTTCGTGTAGTTGAATTCCTGATAATGTTCGTATGGATAGGTTAGGCCATGTTGAATTTATATGGCGTTACACGTTTTTCTGGTCACTGTTTCGAAACGAAAGACCGGATGGTAATGAAATGTACAAAAAACTCCGAAATTGCACCTTTGTATCAAAATTTCAAAACAATCGGTAAAAAACTTAAGGAGATTTCAGGTTTTGAACTAACTAACATTTACGTTTTTATTTATATACACTGTTTCCAAAATTTTTTAGTTGATAACATTTAACATCGTCACTAGCTACTACACACACAAAAAAAGACTTTGACATTGCTTATTTATTTAAATGATAATTTAAAAAGAGAACGTATTTCAATTATTCAAGTATTTAGCTCGATCATTCACAGAACCAAATATTGACTAATGAAAAAAAAATCCTCCAATGGCAAACATTATAACTGTTATTTGAATAAGTGAAAACTTTTTTATCTCACCCTTGAATCGTGTTTTCAGTTTTAACCTCTTAAATTTAGGAATCCATATTCAAAGTGAAAACAAAATTGTCGAATATGGTAGGTATAACTTCTTCACAATTGTTATTACGTACACCATTACCTTATCTCTCTAGCGGATCCAGGATTTAATTTTGGGTGGGGCTTCAGTCCGAAAGATTTTTTTTTCATATACACATAACGATAATTAATTTGAAAAAAAATAAAGAAATTAATGACCTATATGGAATGGTGTTTAAGTGGTTCTTGAAGTCCTATTAAATATAATTACACGAACAAGAATACTTTAAGAGATAGTTTTTAATATTTGTTTCTGTAAAACATGGTTACATTTTACCATTTGGGGGGGGGGGGGCTTCAGCCCGAAAGCCCCCCCAGTAGATCCGCCTGTGCCTTATCTTCAAGGTATGAATAATCTTTAAAAGCATGTCATAGGATCAAATTTGCACATTCTTAACTTGTATTGGAAAGAACAACATATTTTTTCATAAAATAAAATAAAAAGATGGCGATGATTATCTTCTTTATATATGTATATATATATATATATATATATATATATTTATATACTAGACGAATAAGATTGGCTTCCGGTCGATACAGTACGGTATGTTAGATCCCTTTTATTTATTATTTGTTATTTAATTCGCGCATTGTCGTTGGCAAGTGTGAATAAAGATTTAAGATCAAAATAATAAACGTTATCTTTTGAATAGTCTCTATACATCATACAGGTGATAAAGGAATTCCGCAAGTTTTAAATGGAGAAAATAATTTCATTTTAGTGTCAGATTACCATAATGTCGACTCTAAGTCCTTTTTCGGTTAAGGGCTCATGGTTTATTCAAAAGACCTACAACAATAAATACGCCATTCCTTTACAAGCAGGATCACGTTTCAGGAACGTATCACAGCACTTTATTTGAATATATTTGAAATTTCACCTGGATAAGAATCTGTGTTTTTCAATTATCAAGTATCCAACATGTTCCGCAAATAATTTTCGCTGTGAAGTATAAACCTTTTTAAAGTATTACGCATTAGCAATTCAAATTTCAAAGTCGATATTTGACGTATTCATGAATGATTTGTGAGTTAAATTATGTCGTTTTTTTTAATACAACTTATTCTATTCATTACACGTGCATTGAAGTCACCGAGTCACATCGTGATGTTAAAAGCTTCTTCACCGAAGCTTATCTTTTTGTTTATTCATATTAAGAGCTTCTAAATTATAGTGTTCTTTATTTACAGCTGGAGATTAAACTTAGTTTTACTGAACCTTTTATCTAATCTGTTAGGGGAGGTCAGTGTCGACCTTAAGACATTCGGCGTCCCAGGGCAATGACGTCATCTCCTTAAAAAATAGATTTATTTATTAATCTGTTTTGTGCTATGTAATTCGGAGAGACGTTGGTTGGGGTATTAACTCAATGAAACAATCAAGTAAAAATAAATAAATAATATTTATTTTTGTCCTAAAAATGAAATTTATCCTAAAAGTACAATTTATTTATTTTTAATTTTTCTTTGATTGAATAAAAATCCCAATCAACTTTTCTCTAAAACTATTATCCTCTATGATTTATTGTGTAATATTTGAATTTTATTTCATTCAAAATTTCTCTAATACATTTGCTTTATTAATAGGCTAAAATTAATTATTTTTAAAAAAAATTCTAACAAGTGGCGAGCTCCCCTGATTAATTGCCTCTTTGGCTCGGTCCTACTTTTCACCTTAACATCTTTACTAGCAATGGTTAGAGTCTACTCTCATGAGATAAAATACTAGAAAAATATTCGGGTTCAAACACTAATTTAATTTGAAAATGTTGAGCTCATTGTTTTTGTAAACTTAAAAATTCACTACTTTTTCTAGCTTTAATGCAGTCAATAATTTTTTTAAAAAATCCTGCACCACTACAACCCATAAAAGATCTTTGATTTAGTACCTTGTAAGGAAGTACTGTTTCAAGAACAAAACGGTTATGAAGGGAGGTGATTGGGACGGGATCAGGCTCAATTAATAATTTATTTAAGGGTATCCAATTTATAGAGGCTTGGTGAGTCCTAGGGGAGTGTCCTGATCCCAGAGTCGATTCACGACGACTGTTGTAATAGAATAAATAATTTATTGCTACAGCCGGAATAGAATTGCCAACCTTGAGCATAGCAGCACCTAAATTAATGAAAAATATCGAATAAAACAATGGAACCCTTTTTAATAAAATGCATATTTCCAATTCTGGCTATTGGGACTAGCGCATTGGAAATCAGGCACATAATGACTAATTTCTTTATCTAGCCAATATTACCATTGTTCTTCTATATATTTGAAAATATTTATTATTCATAATTCTAAATTCAAGAGTGGCAGTCAGTGAAAATGGCGGTTTGCTTACTTTTGAAGAACACTGAAGGATCCGGGAGATTTGTTCTGCAGCGAGAGGAAAGTCCACAGATTACCCTTAAAACCTTAATAATTAGCTAAAATTAGGAATGGTAACTGATGACAGGATGGGAATTAGAGAGGTAAAAAGGTTTTAATTGTTCCATGCGGATAATAATGACAAACATAAATAAGCAAAATCAAATTTTGGCTAAGAAAGAATTTTTTTTGTTCACTTTTTGTTTTTTTCGACTTTAATTCAGTAAGTAAAATGAGTTAATACTAGGTGTTACCAAATTTCACCCACTATTCTCGCCTCCGTCTGCGGTTATTTTTCTTTTAACACATAATCATATATTTCAAAAACGGCTCGTCCTACTTGACCCAAAGTTAAAGAAAATTTGAAAACTTATTTATAAGTTCCTCCCGAGACCCGAACTCTAACCAGCACTCTAGAAATAAATATTGAAAGATTTGTAAGAAAAAATCCTCAGCACCAATAGTGGACCAAAGATTTAATTTTGAGGGGCTTCAGACCGGAAGCCTTTTTATATATAAAGATAATTACGATAAACTAACTACCTATATAAAATGATATTAAAGTAATTCTTGACAGATTAAAAATAGCAAAAAAAAAGATTAATATATATTACATTAGATATCTTAGATGAATCCTAGAAGACGTTACAGTTGCTATAGGTTAGACTTTTCACATTAAATTATGGCGCGGCAAATAACTATTAATGGAATTTTTCCGTTGTCGTTGCACTTTTCGGTATAACGGAACCGATTCAGGAGACATAAATTGTAAATTTGGCATTTCGGATAATATAGAAAGAAACTAAAAAAAAAAAATATATATGCATACTATATCTATACGTTGGCCATATGTAAATATATATATATATATATATGAACATCCTTTGATCTTGAAACTGTACTTCCTAACAAAGCACTGAACCCAAAACCCTTCATTGGTTGTAATGGTACAGGTATATTATATATCCGTAACTAGATACGGCTTCTATGCTCTTAGTAATAGACTTCTATCTTCTTCGCACAGGCGAATCTACGGGAGAGGGGGGAGGGCGCTTTCGGACTGAAGCCCTACTAAAAAAAAAAAGATAAAATATTACCATGTTTTATAGAAAAAAAATATTAAAAACTATCTCTTAAACTATTATTGTTCGTATAATTACATACAATAGAACTTCATGAACCACTTAAACACTATCGTTAGTTTCTTTCCTTTTTTAAAAAAATTAACTATCGTTATATATATGAAAAAAAGCTTTAGGGCTGAAGCTCCCCTCCCCTCCCCTCAAAATTAGTAAACTATAACTGTTTTATAGAAAAAAAATATTAAAAACTACCTCTTAAAGTATTATTGTTCGTATAATTACATTTAACAGAACTTCAAGAACCACTTAAACACTATTTCATATACGCAGTTAATTTCTTTTCTTTTTTTAAAAATTAATTATCGTTATATATATGAATAAAAGAGCTTTCAGACTGAAGCCCTCCCCCCCAAAATTAAATCCTAATGCTTCTTCGTATAAGAGGACTTAAATCAAGCCTCTTCTAAACCAAACAAATAAGTTTTGAGCTAGTGCAATAACGGATTATTACAAGTTCAGCGATAATTGTGTCCAGTGGTGCTTATCCACTCTCCAAGCTAGAAGGCACATGAACTTCACTGTTCTCTTCTTAATAACAGGGCAAGCTAAAATTGAATTTTTAAAATCATAGTTCATATACAATTACACTTTCTGTTCTATTCTTTCCTATTGTCCTTTGGTTTGGAACTTTTCATTTCGAAAATTCATAACCGTCGAAATGTGCTCCCTCAAAAATTCAAAACCCCGTGCAAATGTATTCCACTCGAAAATTTTGATGGCGCAACTTGCCAACCGTCTTCCGGGTACCTCTGACAGTGTCTTATTGCCTATTAGACTGGAAGGATATTTCCCAGTAGAGCAAGCTAAGCACTTATTGAATAAATTATTGCTTTTAACAGGTGTGGTAATGTATGAAGCTTCATCAGTTATATATCTTGACTATAGACTGTCTTTACAATATTTTATCCTGAAACGTTGGCATAAATACAAAAAAATTTTAAAAAAGACTGCGTCCTGAATATTTATCACCCATTTTATCCTATATGAAAATAAATATATTTCGTTAATATCTTTTGTAAATTTAATGCATTAGGGAGGAGAATATTTGAGAGTTATCGCTGATATGTACTATTTACTTATAGGTACGATTATATATAATTTAATAACAAAATCGAGTTATAGATCGATAGGGGTTTTGGAATTGGAGTGAGAGGGGAAGAGGAGTGGGGATAAGGCGACGGTGGCGCTTCGGTGCGGCGGACCCCGCCACCACGGGGCGGCCATATTCGGACGAGTAGGGATCAGTGGTTATTGAGGCCAGCTCAGGCCTACATCTGTTCTCTGTAGCCATTTTGTAGTCTGCCTAGAATGCGAAGATGGATTTCAAGAACGTCGTCTATAACGCAGCTAGGGATGGCAAACTCCGACGGCTTAAGGTAATTTCAATAATAATTTATTTTTATAACAATTTAACGGGAGTCGTCGGTAATGGCTAACCTTAACCACTTCAATACTTTCTTTGTTGCTCTTGTAACAGTCACTTTCCTCTCTTTACCATTACAGTATAATATTTTTGTGTATTCTATATTATTAAGCATCCTTTAATAATACATTAATTAATTTCCGTATTTATAATATAACCCGCATTCATTATTTTTTTTTTTATTCAATTTACAACTATGAATTTTTGTTTAAAAAATTGTCAGTTATTACTCGTTACTTACAAATTTAACCTACAAATTACCAAATTAGTAATTCAGAAATTGTTTAACAATGAAACCAAATATAGAGGTCTTATTAAATAGGTAGTGTATGAAAATATTGAATTATATTTTTTAATAGTGTGCTTACTATAGTTCTAATAAAAATACTCATTAATTATGTATAATTATATTTAACTAAGCAAGTTTTCAAAACTTGAAATTGTTGTTTTAATAAATTTTTACTTGAGAGAAAACTAAGTTATATTCATATATACATATATATATTTATATACATGAACCCGGTCCGTCACAAAAAAAAAAATAATTATTAAAAATTGTACAAAATAAGCTAGAAATGTCATTATCTATTATTGTTTTAATTTATTTTTTTTCAGATTTTTTTTTGTTAAATTAGGTAATATTAAACCAATTAATCATTTTTCACACATTTAAATAATATTAGTAATAAAAATAAGGAAGAAACGAGAAACGTTCTATTTGACCAAGAATATTATAAATAACCTTACTTTTAATTGTTAAAACCTTTGGTAGTGAGAAATGTTCTATATTTATTTTGAATTATGTTCAGGTTTTTTTCCCCCTAAGATCTCCACTCTCATCTATCGTTATAATTTGTATATTTATTCTGAAACATTTTTCTGAAAAAATTTTATTCTCCATTTATTCTTTTTTTCTGTCTTGAAACTAACATCGTTACTTAATGAAGAAGTTTAAAAGAAATCACATACCTCGTGCTTCATTTGATGGGAAAACGTGAATTTCTTTTTAAAGTGGGGAAAAAATTGTCCAAGTCTTGTTAACAAACAATCTCTTAATTATGTAGTTACTGGGATTTTCAGTTAGTCAGACCAGGAAGTTACTCGTTCAACAGATTTTTTTATGATTGTTTAACTGAAAAAAAAAAATAACATAAATATATATATATATATATTAACTATATAAACTTTATTAAAGTTAAAATTTTTTTACCTAAATGTCAACATTAATATAAACTTCATGAAGTAGTTTAATTTATTTTATTGAAGCATGTCAACCGTGTTAGCCTTACAAAAACACCTAAATATGTTTTTTAATATATTAATAGAAAATTTTTTTTTTTTATATATTGTTACAATTTTTTATTACATATATTTTTTATTGTATCCTTTTTTAATGAAAAGGTAGAAATAATTATGAATTTTCTTTTTATATTGAATGAAAATAAAATGCAAATTTTATTCCGTTATATGTTTTTTTTTTATTAAATTAATTTGCTTGGTTCACATTATAGGAATGTTTTTAGTTTTCAATGTTCAAAAATATTGCAGTGTAATCTTTTCTAAGTTTAATAAAATAAATAAAATAAAGTGTTTAGTTAAATTAATAAATACAATTTAAATAATTATAATTATAGCCATATTATAATTCTTCTCTTTGTTTGAATCCTTGGTAACATGTTTGCTGCGTATTTACATCACGTTGATATGTTTTCACTGTTTGCCAGTATATACATTGTGTTGTATGATCTACGTATGAAGTGAGGTCTAATAAATTGTTGAATAATAATCACGAGAATATTTCTATGTAACAATTGAAGGATTGTTAATTAATACCTCAATTCAATTAGGTATAAAATTAGATGTAATTTGTATGAGATTTTAATTCGTTGTACACTATGAATTATTTTTATTTTTTCTAGATGACATCAGTAACTAAAATTAGTTGTTTAAAGAATGCTCATTTATTTTTCAATTATAAATCCTCCCCCTCCCCAAAAAAAACAGCGTATTCTTATATAATTAACAATTTTTGTTAATCATAGGTTTCGATGCCATGAGTACTTACTATAGATGTAACACATTAATACAAAGGAAAGAAAAACTATTAAAAAATGTGTAATAATTTTTAAATGTATTAAAAAATATTTGCAGTTTTTAAAAATTACTTATGATCAGTTGAATTCAATCAGAAAAGTTGAACTTTTGTGGGATCTTTTTAAAAAATTAGATTTTAACAGTTTTTGTGAAATGTTTTATGAAAACAGTTTTTAAAATAAAAGTTCTAAGGAACTTTTTCGTAATAAAGTTTCAGGTTTAAGGTAAAAGTATAACCTGTATTTATTCAAATTCTTAAAAAAAGTTACGTTGATTGAAAAATAATTGTGTTTAGATTAGAGTTATAATTTGTCTTCAATGAATTACACAGGATTCTTATGTGTCATTTGTTTGCTTGGCTATTATTAAAAGTCATTTTTTAGATCGATTTTTTTGGTGAAATCAAAAGAACCGTTTTTTAAAAATAAAAGTTCTGTAAAACCTTTACTTTAAAAGGTGCGAGGGGAAAAATTTCCATTTCCAAAATATCTGAAAAAACTATTGAGAATACAAATTCCGGTGTTTCCATTTTTTTTTAAATAAAATTTTTTTTTTACCGTTTCAAGCCCTGGTAAATATAAATATCGACCGTACCATGACTATTTGCCCACTCTTAATAAATAAATAAACTAGAATCATATAAATTAAGTAAATAATCAAGCATATTTTTGGCGTTCAAGCAATATCTCCAATTTGTAAAAAAATCTTTTATGTTGTTTTCTGTTTTTTTTTTTTTAAATTTGAATACTTGACTTATATCTCCATTTTATATGCTTCACTAAATTAAGGTCTTATTTAGCAGTCATTTTATGGATTAATTTACACAATAATATTGTTTTTTTATCAGTGTGAAAACATTGTCCACGAACATTTTTTTATCATATTTATATATTTTTTAATCATTTTATTGTTTATTTAAGGCCAAGCTCCTAAGTACTGATTAAACTCGTAGACCATTAACTCGTCGCGTGTTGATTGCTTCCCTGATATTTTTTATTTTTATTCAAGGTTGAACATTTTTATTTTTATTCAGTAACAAAATTGATCACTTATTTTCTTTTCTTGTTTTTATATCTTATATTTGATCATTAATCTAGACCGATAATTAACCTTTAAGCTAAGCGACCTATAAAGAGATTTTATGAAAATTATTTATTTTGTCAATGTTCAATAAATCATCCGACTATTAATGTTATATTACAAACTTACATTGCTAATTTTACAATTATAGTCCGTTGTTCAGACATCTTTTTATCAAATTATTAACAACTTCCTGAATCTTTGTAAATGGAAATCATCATTTCATTGCAAACTAGAAATATTTTATTTACGAAAATTCTCGAAATAAAATGGGTCGTTTTCAATCTGGAGGTCGACAAACTTTGTCTATTTAATTAGGCACTAAAAACCCGTAAATACCCATTTGTTTTCCATTTAAATCTCAAGATAACTTGAGCACAAAGTCGAGAAAAAAAGGTGACCTTCAAAAATATTGAGCTGTTTGGCATGCCTTACACCCTCCAATTGTCAAAAAATAACGAGGTTATATAGGCCAAACGGCCAAATATTTTTGTAGCCCATCTTTATTATCGATTATGTGATCAAATTATCTTACGATCCAAGTGGAAAGCAAATGACTATTTACGAGTTTTTAGTCCCTAATTAAATAGACAAAGTTTGTCGACCTCCAGATTGAAAAAGTCCCAATTTCGAGAATTTTCATAAATAAAATATTTGTATGTTATGATGTGATGAATTTACGAAGTTTCAAGCAGATATTGATAATTTGATAAAAAGGGGTCTGTACCACGGACTATTACTATATTAAGATAAATGTACGGATAATAGCCACTTCAAGAGAAGTTTTCATACATTAATGTGAATCTTTGCAAATGGGATCAAATTTAGTCTTTTATCGATTTTTTTTCTTTATAATCACTTAATTAATTATTCATGAAAAACTCGCAGCGTATAATGCACCAGTAATGGACACTCAGGTTTTGGGTTCAATTGGTTTTATATAATTTAAAAAATAAATAAATAAATTCTGCACAGTTTTTTTAAACTGGGAAATGGCAAACTACAGTTGAATGAATGAGTCAAAAAATTTAATTTATCTCCTAAAGAAAAGTGATTAGAAAAAAAATATCCCAGTCTTGATCGATTAAAAAATCAATCTCCAATCTATTGTGGCACGATATCACTTAAAGTTCAGACATCAGCCTCTTAAGTGTTTTAACTGCAAATCTACTCTTATTTGCACTGTCTGTTGTGGAGATGAAGTTTATTATTTATTAATGAGTTGAAACATGTCTTTTACTAGTACAATGTCTGTTACCGGAACATTTGCTTTGATAATGTATTTATTTATTTTTGAAATTATAAATAGTAACAAATTGTTTAAAGAAAGTATAGACAAGAAAATATCCAGAAATTTGATTAGTCCATAAAATTTGGTGTAATTAGATAATATAATCTAAAATCTTTTATTTTTTTAATTTTCCATAAAAACACAATTTGTATTTTCGAATTGAGTATGTATTTATTATTAAAAAGTTAAATTTTTACACGTTCTTTTATTTAATTAAAATTTTTGGTTGTGAATAATTTATTCCGAAGTGTTTAAACCACCGGGATTTTTCACATTCAAATTATAAATTAATTGAAATTTAAATTGATTGTGACATGTCCACATGTGTAAATTTCAGCTGTATCTAAAACTACATTTGCTTAAATAATTTAACGTATTTCATAATTCTAAATTTTCTACAATTAGGCTCATTATTATTTTTTTTTATGAACGAAATACATAAAGGATTAATAACATTGTTAATTAATTGAAACTGTAATTATTGTTATGAATGAGTCATGTTTACAAGTGTTGACCCTAACTCTGCCATTAATATAATCTGATTGAGCTTGTCAATGTCTGTTTTGATAAGTGAATGGGATTTTTCCATTTATTCATTATTTCCACGTAGCATTATTATTTCTAACTAATCTAATTATTTTTTTGCTTATAAAAAGAGTTAATTTTTATTAATTTTTTAAAATGGAAATCAGTTAATGCAATGTATTATGGGGTGGAAAAATTAAAGTTGTTTACCTCACTCGATTATAATGGTTCTTTTAATTAATAACCGAAACTTATTATGTAAAAATTACGAATGGTTGTATGATAGTCGGATTTAGATTTTTTTTTTCTCGTTTTGTTGGAAGATTCAGGAACTTTAAATAATCATGGATACTGATCATATCCATCAGTAAGAATATTCAGGCGCACTTTATTAAGAATTATTTTAAATTGTATTATATTTACAAACATAAGTAGAAAAAAAAATCTACTTTGTTTTCAATAATTTGAGTACTCAAGACTTCAATTTCCCATTGATATATTATTTTATATGAATAGCTATTATTCTTTATTTTTTTATTTTATTTTTGTTGTTAATTACTACAAATTGCTATCGAAGAATGACGATGGAGAAGATCATTTCTGAATAGTGAAAGAGCGCGTAGGCCGACAGTTGAGGTCACGAAGGGAAAAGTAAGTTCATGGCCAGATGTGGCGGGCCGTGTTTCTCTGGTGATTGTATATCCATTCTCTCGTCATTTCTTCATTCTCATCTTAAATATTATTTTGTGATAGTTCACATCGAACTTTGAAACATGGCCGCTTTTGGAAAAAATTAAACTTCAAGACCCATTTTGATAAAAAAAAAAAAGTTGGTTGGTGAAAAGTTTTTTTTGGGGGGTTGTTAAAACGATGTATAGGGCAGAAAGAAAAAAAAAATATAATTTTACAGTTAAAAGTCGTATAATGATACATTAAAATAAACTAGTGTTCGCCCAGTGATCGATATTTTAACATATCCATTATTTTACATAATTGTACTCTTACTATAGCAATAAGCCAATTATACATTTGACATAGCAGAGCTCTCCTAAAAAAATATAAATTATTCTCATCGATTCTTATCGAACATGATTCTTTTAGGTTTCGTGGATTTTTTTTTTATTTTACAGGAAATTCAGGAAGCTTTCATATATTCATAGGTTTAATTACTAGCGGTTTAAGGATTTAATTTTGGGGGTCCAGCCCTTGGAAAAAAAAGAAAGGTAGGTAGGGGGGTAGCTCAGTGGTAGGGTACTGACATTCCAATGCTAAAGGTCCCAGGTAGGAACCCCGGCTCTTGGCAGAAAATTTGTTTATCTGTTTCATTGGCCGTGGGGCGATCCTGGGTCGGGAGACCCTTCTGGACCACACCCAGCCTCTATAAAGTGGGTATCCTTAATTAAATAATTATTTAAGGGAGAAAACCTGGCGGTTGAGCGTGATCTCGGTCAAATCGTCTCTTTGCACAACCGTTTGCCGAGAAACAGTGCTTTTCCCTGAATAGTACTGAACCCAAGATCCTTCATGGGTTGTAGTGGTACAGGTAAAGGTAAGGTAGCTCTAGCTACCTGAAATGGTGTTTTAAGTGATTCTTGAAAACCTATTAAATGTAATTACACGAACCATAATACTTTTAGGGATAATTTTTAATATTTCTTTTCCATGAAACATGGTTACATTTTACCGTTTTGGGAAGGCTTCAGCCCGAAAGCCTTCCTCCTCCCTTTCTCTCTCTCTCGGTAGATCCGCCTTGGGTTTAATGAACCAAAAATGTTGTACTTTTTGAGTAATTCGAAAATTTTGAATCCATCGTTACTTTTTCCAGCTTGTCTTTTAAATGAAGACTTAATCCAAGCTTCTATAAAATCGTTACATCCGATTTGGCGCTATAATCTATAGCTCACGTTTTTACTTAGGCCATAAAAAAAACGAAAGGCTGGGTTAATGAAATGTCTATAAAAACAATTCTGAATTTGATTGCAACGTTGCATCAAGATTTCAAAGTAATGGGTGAAGAACGTTCGGAGTTTAGTGATTTTAAACAAACTAATATTACATTTACATATATTTTGTTTCCAATATTTTTTTTATTGACAACACTAAAGCTTTTCAACATTTACTAAACAAATACAGATTGAGAAACTGAGGAGAAAGGGTGACTGAACTGTTTTGTCTGAATATATTTTTGAATATTTTGATTGAATATATTTTTAAAGTCATTAAAACAAAACGTATAAAATAACTTTTTATATATTTAAAAAAATAATACTAAAGAAATACAAGTATCATTATATACCTTGAAAAAAAACAATGTTTCGGCAATGAACATTTTTCAGGCCATTTTTTAAAAAATATTTCGGTTCGTAGTAATTGATACTTAACACAATTACAAAAAAATCGATAAGCGAATCATTTGTTCTGTTTTTATCCTCATTTAATCCAAGAGCTGTCATGATCGAGCCAGAAATAGATTTGTTGCTAAGGGGAGGAGCATAATTGTGCTACCCCATCTTTCATCCCCTTTCTTACGTTCTATAAAAAAAAATCGACAGTTTTTTATCATCTCATATGATTAACTTACATTATTGACTGAATCAAAGTCAAAATGCAGATAGAAATATTTATTTAGCTTTAAAAATATTACGAGAAGTTTGCCGCCATACAAAATATGCCGTCCGAGGTAAGTGTTTCCTTTGCTCTACCGTCTAGTTCCGGCCTTGTGAAATGCCGAATTATTCATATAAAGTTGAAATAATTCAGAGAGCTTTATAATACGAAGTACTAGGATATAGTACAGCTTAAATACACACTCCATTAAGCAGAATAAATTTGTTAAGACGTAATCTTTAATGAATCGTGTCTTGCTTAGATTAATTCATCTGGCTTCATTAAATGAACTTTTTTTCTGTATATATTTATTGAAATTTTCTACTGTGTTAACTAAAAATACATCAAGTAAATGACATGAATTGGTATAATGACATGAATACAGACTTGTAGAAAAATTATCCTTTGGTAGCAACCCAATAATAGTTATCAGAAGGTTCCGAGTCCATTTCCATCTTCTTTTCAGGCGCCAAGGAGGATTGTCAGGAATTGAATAGGATGCGAGATTAGAAAGAAGTAGGTTTGGATGGGCCTGGAGCTTATTATGGAAGGATAGGTATCTGGATTGGGTTAATTCGGCAACGCATGGAATTTAAAACCCCAATTGCGGGAATATATATTTCAGCTATTCTTAAGGTGTTATGGATATTTTAAAAATATAAGTATATATTGTCACCATTTCAGAATGCTGTCACGTGAAATTATTTTTCACAGCGTAAAAGGATCGGGAAGTTCCTTAAAAACAGAGGTGACGGTAACGTCGACACGGCGTGTTTTTGGATTCCTGATACCTTGGGAAATGTAAATTAAGTAAGAAATCGTAATGGAAATAATACTTATGGAGAAACTGCTATGTCAGTTCCTCAAGTAATTGTGTTTGTTGACACTATTCGAAGATGCTGCTGCCAGAAAAGGGAAGGTCTACAGTTACCTTCCTCGATGGACACCTCAAATGGGCGCTGGACCATCAATTCTATCGCCCAAGTGTTTAGCCCCAACTTCTCTCCTGCAAATCGTAGCGAGCCTTTGGAAAAGGAAGTGTGCTTGTAATGAGGCGGCGGATTTGGTATCGTGGTGGGCGAGCCGACTCAATGGGGATATTACATTGTAAATATTCACTACGAAAACAGGACACGAAGTCCGACTAATGTCCGCCATCAATCACCGGCAACAATCCCTCAGCCGTTGACCGTAGCCGCTTCATCATTATCTTGTAGATCCTGCTGGGCTGTTGACCTTTGCCATAGATACATAACCTGTAGTGGATCTCATATGGGTTACGGATATGTTTCCTTCAAAAGAGTTGTATTGTCCCAAAATAGATTTTATGGAGTAATCCTTGTTTGGTAATAATCAGTCATTTTTTTGTAAGACAAGTTCCAGACTTATTTATATCTTGTAGGATAATTAGGAGAGCCAAAAAAAAAATTATCATTGTATTGGATTCTTAAAGAAATACTATGAGGGATTTATAAAATCTAGTCTCCTAAAATTCACTAAAATTCAATATCCAGTCGAAATGTTGCTGATTTAGTCAACATAAAAACTGAAAAAACATGTAATTGATTTAGATCTGAAATATTACATCTCAATCTCATATAACTGAACCTCAATCGCTCATATAACTGATTAGAGATAGTATGCCGTTACATAACAACTTTTCATATATTGTGTTTGTTATTTCTTATCTGATATGCATTGGATAGATATTTTCTGCAATTTTAGGGGCTTAAGTTTTCTTGTTAAAATTGTCCATGGTTTTTTTAGTTACTGGTCTCATAATTTTTTTTTTTAATCAATCATATAAGTTTTTTTAGTAGTTTATATTCATCTATTTTTTAATACTTCTGACTTTGTAGGATGGTTAATTATTTCAGATAAACAAAATTAAATGTACCTAAGAAAAAGCTATTTTGAAAATTCGACTTCGAAGTCCTATCAGACCATATCAATTCGGTCAATCCTTTCCTTATATTAAATAACATTCAATTTTATATCGATATAACGACTCTAATAAAAATGTAGTGGTTTTTATCACTATCCAACAGTTATCCAAGATTTCTCGCTTGCTACAAACCCATATGATTCGTCTATAAACTGGTGAGGCGCTGTCCTAGAGTCTTACTATAATTTTTACTTTCAGTTACGTATATATGAAATATATAGTAAATTATTGCGATCGTGAAAATTTTTGAATCTCAGTTTTCAACGGAAATACACTTTTTGAGGTGTATAACCCTGAGTCCAAATTACCAAGTTCCGCAAAATGGTGTGTGTGTATGTAAAAACGAAAAGTCGTACGAAACTGAAATTGCATATTTAAGGTTATGCTAGGAATGTTACAGTAACTTTTTCGTCAAAATCGACTGACCGGAAGTGGCACTTTATATAATGGGCTAAACACATTTTAACAATTTTCTCTAACGATTTTGATTAAATTCTTTATATAAGTGTAGGCTTAAGCAGTTTTAAATAAAATGTAGTTTTTATTCCGATGTTCTCGAAATTTTAAATGGCTAATTTTCAATATTAGCTTCCTCTAAAGTACCTTTAATTTTTTTTATTTGAAACAATTGACTATTTCACATTGATCTATAATATAAAAGATAGTTAAATATAAAATATGAAAGAATTAGATAATTAACTAGAGGAGAAATAAAAAATTGTGACGGAGAATACTTGTGATTGATCGTACCCGAACTCGCCAGAACGATTATAACAGTCTTCCATACGCAACATGAACTTAATATAATACGGACTCAGACAATATTATATAAATAGAAATATGCGATTTTCATAAATGCTATTGTTTGTATTATTTAGTATTTAAGTGTATAGATTACACCGATATAAATATTAAAATTTGTATGTATAAGTATACTTATACAAATAAAAATACCCACAATGAAATATAAATAATTATAGCATCTATAATTTTTACTTTCACTTCTTTTTTGTCAGAAAATACTTATTTCTGCTAAGAGGGTAGTAAGTGAAAGTTGTGTGATGCGCGCACCACACCAGATTTTTTACTTTTGTTTATTGTTGTTATTTTGCTTAGTTAAATTATTTTTTGTATGTTTTATTTTTATCTGTGTTATTTTCTTTGTTTTTCTCTCCTTGATTTTCCACTTTATTTTTCTTAATACTCTTGTAGATAGTAACGTAAACAACAACAAACATTTAAATCAATAATAATGCGACACTTCTTATACGATCTTCGTCATTCACAGAACTTTATATTATTCTGTGAACATTAAACTCTACATTCCGAATATGGAAGAAATAAGAAATTAGAAAACAAATAACTATTTTAGACTTGAGGACATTAAGTCCAGGAGATCCTGAGGTTTCGTGAAACGATGAGTCATTTTGTTTGTCATAACATTAGTTAATGTTGGAACAGACGCTTAATAAGGTTGGGTGTAACGGCCTGAGGTTGGCGGAAGGAAATAGAAAAAGATGAATGACATGAGGCCACCGTCCAGTCGATAGTGGTTGTTGACTCACCATCGATTGTAATGTCAATGAATCGATATTCAACGGCCTTGCCTCAGCCTTGGTTCCTGCTCCCGCAGTAGTAAACTAGCGATTCAATATGTACTATATTTCATATAAAATTCGTTCAGCTAATTGTCTATTTTTTTAGCATATCCGAATATCCAACTTTTGATGACTGACTGAATACAAAATAATGATAATCACTCCAAATTCAAAGTTTCCACGTGTTAAATCCTGAATATCAGTGGAGGCAGAATGGGGCAAGAACTGAAAACTATTTTTACAGTACCTTTGGTTAGACCTTTGTTCACGACAGGTAGTGTTGCCCAAAATCGGTCTTTGTATTGGCACATTTGCAAGACCAAGACCAAGGCCCCCTAACTGTTGCAAGAACAGAACCAGAAATGGTAAAAAAAATGGATTTTTTGAATGAAAATTAAGGCAAAATAGTTACTAATACTTGACAATCTTAGTTATTATATGTTAATAATTGGTATAACCAATATACTTTTGCATTTAACTCCTTTAATTTTTCATTCAGGTTTAGTTAAGTTTCTCCTATCTAAAAAAATACAGTAATATCTCTATAGTAATAAGGTAATAAGTAACTGCTAGACTGTTGCGAGACTCTTGCGCAAGACCAAGACCATGACCAACACTGAGTTCGCAAGACCAAGACTCGTTTCGGTCTCGCATTTGGGCAACACTAAGAACACAGGGTCTATTTAGTTTTTTGGGTGATTGCGGGCGATTCACGAAATGGAATCAAATTGTTTGTGATTGTTCGTACGTCGTAATAGTTCCATATATTTTTAAAAACCTATATTTTTGCTGTTTTAAGATTCACTAGAAGTATCCGATTTTGCTTATTAGGTTTTAGATAAAGATGATTTTCCTTCCGTCGACTGTTACCTCACACCAAGGCATTATTAATGCTACAATTAAGTTAGAAATTGCTGGGAATGTCGGAGAAATGATATTATTGTAGTTCGTCTCTAATCCAGTCAAACTTCCAAATTTTAACTTTTGTTTTTGCTCGCCACTCGGTGTCGCTATATTTCAAAATGTAGAAGTAGCCAAACCTCTCAAACACTCGGCCATCACCTCATGATTTGGTCCAAATTATTAGTACAAAATTGAAAAAAAAATAGTTTATACACAAAAAAATGAACAACCATTCTAAAATATTATTATATAGAATTGATACGAATCCTAATTTTATTGCGAAAGGTTCATCATTACGTTAATGTAATCCTATATATTATTTCTAAAAGGTGTTTTTTTTGTCGGTACACCATAACTTCGTCAATTCTTCATCAAATCCAATGATTGACCACTCATTTTGAAGATATTCTTCTTCTTCACATGCGAAAAATAGTCTTATCCTCTCGAAATTTCTGGAAAAATGAATATGAAGAAAAAGAAACTTTATAAATAAATAAAAAATAATGCATTTCTTTTCTTTTTTTGTTTGCTTCATTGTACCCATAATAATTAGAAAGATAACTTTATTACTTACAAAAAAAATTTGTAAAAATCGAACAATCGTTAACAAAGATACAGTCCATTAGTTTTGGCGTACTTTTTTTCCTACCTGGTATATTAACTTTAATATTTCTTAAAGGTATTTGTTCGTTCGTACATTTTATTTTTTTTTAATAATATAGAAAATCCCATGATTGGTTCATTATTTTGTCTTTATTACTTCTATTATCTTTCCAATCAGCGTTTAAAAATAGGTGCTAGCAAAGCAATTTGTACAAATATTTCTGTCTGTTATGTTTAATGGAATATTGTGATCGACCAAGGAAAAAATATTAATTCCTTCCTTACATAATACATAGGAACTACTTATTTCCATATTGTTTTGCTATTTCTTCACTAAACAAAATGTTCTACGAATTATTCGCACGAGCCAACTAATTTATTTTATTTTTCCTGCCTCATAAATTTGTGATGTAATTAATAAATATAATATGCAATGAGGTCTAACGTTTTGCTTCATCCCTTGAGATAAATAATAATAATAATGGGTATACTCGTTTTATCTCTAGGATTCTTTCGATTGTTTCAGTTTGTTTTCGGTTCCACTGGCTGTATAAGAACTGTATAAAAGTATTAATAAAAGAAAAACAGCTGTTATGTTAGTAAATTATATAGGAGTATTGAATGGATACGATTGGAGAAAACATCTTTCATCACGAGTAAGTCTTTATTTAATTACGTCCACGGTGTTAAACATGTGAGCGTTATGCAATTCCTTATCTGTTAGGTGCATTTAACGCGATATTCAAGGCTCGACATTGTAGGTTTAAGTTACGATTCATATTATAATTGGATATTGTTTAAGCATTTATTGAGGACACCAAGACATTTTTTTTTTTTTTACTTTCAAACTATACCAGTAATTCCGGTAAAAATAATTATACGAAAAAGAAAATTCAAATACCTTTGCCAATGGCAATGACGAAACATATTTGAGATCTGCCTCTAGCCAAAAAGACATTAATGCCATTACATCGATTTTTCGATTACAAAAAATAGATTTTTTTCAAATGTTATTCCTCGTCATTATTGTTATGCAAACAGGAATAACATAGTTAATTGTCAGAGCTTCATGAGTTTTATCTATTGTACTGAACTTATCTTGGAGGATATCAGGGTTTAGGTTGTTATCTTTTAATTAATTATGAACGGAGAGTTGCAAACTGCAGTTTTTTTTTTTTTTTTTTTTTTTTGTCTCAATATGTAATCATATTTTGATTCTTGTTACACCATTCAGAGAAGGAAACAATGTCTTTAATTTTGAATTCTTCCATAATGTCATCTGCTATGATAAGTTCATATATTGGAGTTCAAATATAAGTATAAAATAAAGTACATTTCACCTAATTTTATGTGATGAATATTTACGATTTTGATGTAGATTTTTATTTTTAATTGGATGTTGTCACATAGATTGATAGAAGATGTTATTTGTATATTTATATATTGAAATTGGAGACGTGCAGATCTTTGATAACTTAATTAGCGAATAACAATTGAAAAATAACCGATTGCTTTACTTCACCTATGAGATAGTAAAAGTCGTTTAAGAATCGTCATCTATTGTTTCGAATAATTAAATACTTTTATGTTTTAACTTCTTTATATTTAGTAGAAATTCGAAAAGATAAGAACCTGCTATTTTTTTAAACATTTACAATCGAACATAATTAGGAGTAGATTAGACAGAGAAGATCTGTTTTTTTTTTTTACTGATTAACAAATAAGAATCCCTACATATATTATTACAGTAAGGCTCGAAATCGGTTTTGTACCAAACATAAGCTCCTGTCATGCTCAAATACCATGAATAGGTTATGTGTATGGTTGGATTCAGAATTTCACGGGGGGTTAACGAATCTTACTCTCTTTGTTTTTCTTTCTAAAATAAATCAAGATGGTACAGACATTTTGCTAGACAACAATACTGTAACGGTGGTAAGTCTTTAGATCGATACGAAACAAATTGGGCTTGGAAGATTTTGAAGCGTTGAACTATTTTGGGTCCTGCGTTCTTCAGCCCAAAATTTACTATTTTCGAGATAATGCAATACAAAGGGTTCGCATCCACACAACCTTGCGTTAACTATAGTACTGTCATTGAATACATGTTTCATTTCTTCGACTTGAGGTCCCTATATTAGAGAGGAGGAGTTAATATTATTTATCAAAGGTGTTTTTTGTCGGTAAGCCATATCATCGTTTTTTCTTCAACAAATCACAAGATTGAGCCACCAATTATGAAAGCTTCCTTCTCCTTCAGGCGGGAAAAATAATCCAATCACCCCGAAGATTCAGACAAAAAAGTTATGAAAGAAAATAAACTTAATTGCGAATAACTCAAAAATTACACACTTTTTTCCTTGGTTATATTATATGATTATATAAAAGATTGTTAGTAGAAAAAGGCCTTTTCAGTCTCCATAAATATTTTTTTTTTTCAAATTTATCCAAATCTTCGCCTCTTCAGGGATAATATGATTTTACATATACTTTAAAGTTTCATTCGTTTATAGAAGTTCATCCACTTGCACACATAGTCAAAGAACACAGCCACAACAATCATTCAGTAAATTGTAAAATTTTTGACCACTTTTGTAAATTTCAACCTAGCGGTGACAGCTAATAACTGTTATTTATACTACAGTATAAATTACTGTGAGATAGTAATTTTGTCTTATATATAAAACATACTTTGCATAATATATCCTTTCATCACAGAACAAAAAAGTGTTTTTTAAATAAAAAAATGGGAATACAATTTTAAAAACCTACTGACCTTATTATGTTACTTTTTTACTTATTTCTTTGTATATTGCTTCTCATTAGTTTGTTATATATTCATTGGTTCATTATGCTTTCATATATATTTCTATTAAAACCTTAGTTTGAATTTATGTGTGCAAGTGGTTGGACTGCTATAAGCGAATGAAAATTTAAATATATGTAAAATCAGATTATCCTGGAAGATGCCTGAAGAGGCGAACATTTTAATAAATTTGAAATAAAGTAATTATTTATCGAGACTGAAAAGGCCTTTTTCTACTAATACTTATTATATTCTCTTTCTCAAGATAACCTTTTATAAAAAGTCACTAAATTCCCTACAAAAGGGGAAAAAAATCTTCGAAATCGGACAATTATTAGCGAAAATACATCTTGTTGAGATCTGTAAACGTGTTGGTTCCAAACATTAATGAAATTATTAATTAATATTTTTTTCCTTTCTCGATTATATTCAGCGAGAAAGTAACAATTGATTTTTCTATATGATATCTCATGATACGTGCCATTATTTTAATTTCTTATCAATTTGTTATTTTATCACTGATATAGTGTGCGATTTTTTCGTACGGTCCTACTTGTGACTGATTATTCCTGTTATGTTAAGTTTTTTAGATTTGCCATGGTACTTTACTTATTTATTCCAACTGTTCCTCAGTTATTCTCATAAAAGTATCTGGAAATTGTTTTCTCTGTGTTATGGGAAAACCGTATTTGGGTCGTTACAATAACCGCTATAGTGTACAACCTATTATTATTTTTTTGAATTCTCAATTCCTTGTTGATAATGTTTTTAAAATTATAAACCACCCCCGGAAGGAAGTTATTATTATAATATATTTTTAAACATGTAGATATTTTTACTAGCCTTTGAATTATTTATGAGAGCCGCGGTAGCTGATCTGAAAATAGTCACGGGCAGTAAACAATTCGGTATTCAAATTGACCCAGGAGCAGCTTTCTTTCCGACCGGGAAATAGGTCATTGATTTTATTAATATTTATAATATGTGCTAATTGATGACAAATTTGAATGGAAACCTTTTAACATATTATGAAATTGTCAATGTGTCTACGTTCTGGTCTCGTGGCGTTCAATATATGACTTTCATCATACCGCCGATATTTCGAAATTGTCTTCTATTGTCAAATTATTGAGTAGTATTTAAAAAAACAAAAATAATAATTCATTATGCGCATTATCAATTATTTAAATTTGTAATACTGGTTGGCCCATGTGAATAATTCGCACAGGATTTCGGTCAGTTGACTAATAATAATATAATTTGGTAATATGTAAACGTAATGCAATCACGGGAACATCAATGTATAAACGGTAAGAAACAATTTTCATACCTTTGCTCTCTTACTGTAAATAATTCATTCAAATTAACAGACCGAAAAATTTGTGCAAATTAAATTCGTCTGCATCTTTGCTAAAAATAGTCCGATTTCGATGATTTTTTTTTAAATTTTGTATGCAAATCGAAATCCTTTCCAATTATGATGGGGATAATCAAAACATATATTGTATACTTATTGTATTGTAATTTTTATCAGTAAATCTCTTTTTCCGATATTTAAAATATTTCCCAGAATTCATTTTAGTGATATTTTTCTCATACTTATTATTATTATCATCTTTTTTATTTATTTAATATATTTTTTTTTCTCTAGACACTTAATGCCAGAATAAAGTTGTATCTTATGTATCAAATGCTTTGGTCTTTTATATAAAGTATGTCTCTTCAAAGTTTCAATTTCAAATCCTATCCTCTCCCCTCCGAGGTTTTCAATTATATTTTCGTAAACGAATTACTTTGAAGTCACGAGAATCTAAGTCCGTTTATGCGAAGGCGTTTCGAAATTGGGTTAAGAAAATCAATTTCTTGAGATTACTTACCTCGTTTCAATTTTAGCTACACCCCTCAAATCTGATTTGGAGAATAGCTTTCCCCCTTGAAAATTAATATTTAATTATTTTTTAATTCATTAGAATTAAAATTGATTTCAAACTTGATACTAAAAAAACGAATTAACTAAATTTTATTGTATCAATGCCGATCTATGATTAATGTCAATTATGAATTTTGTTTTCTGTTTTTAAAACAGACTTTAAATATTCGAATTAATTTAAATAAAATATTCAAAAGTGGGAATGAATTGGGTACTTACAAGAAAATTTTTGAGCTGGAATAGAATTCAAACGATAGAGTATGTGAAGATTGAGATGGAACTTTAAATAACAAAAGAAGGTTTATATTTAACTTAAACTTTGTCTTGGACATCTCTCACTGTTGAAATGATATTACAGCTTGGACATTCAAACTAAAGTTATTTCTAATTCTGAATGTTTTTCTTCTATTCGGGGAATGATGGTTTGTACCCATGAATGAAATGGGCCCTTGGTAGGCACAAATCATATTTCCTACAGATCATAAAAATGGTATTTTTTTATTATTTATTATGGTTCTAATTCCGTTTAGCATAGTCATCATTGGATGGTGTTTTGATTTAGAATATGAACTATGTTGTTGTTAATTGAGTTTTAACTTAACATTCTGGCTTTCAGCTAGAGTAGGAAAGATTATAGCGACGGTTTATTATAAAAAAGTCATCAGCAGAAGATGGATTTGTGAAATCAGAACAATGGTTACTTTTTGTAACTATTTGATATATGAAGTGATTGGTGTCATTTCGGTAAAGTACTGTGTTTTTGTATAGATAAATAATGTCGAAATTGACAAAAATATACCTAAAAGTTCACCTTCATCTCAAATATACATAATAGTTTTTTTGAAATAAATCGAAAATGTACACAAAAGCTATCTTATAGTTTGCTAATATTTTTTAACCGTAATGAGAAGATTGAATTTTATTCTATGGGTCCAACGAAGCCAAGTGAGTGGGACTCTAAAAGATATCAGAGTTCTTTTAGAGCTCACGAAGAATTCTTGCTTTAGAAAATAAAATTGGCCGGGAACTCCTCTTGATCATAAAAGTGTTATATTTTAAATGTTATATCACCTGTAAACACGAATGTATAACTTGACTGTTACTTAAGTTCAACTGGGACAAGCTTATTTACTCTACACTGTTTCATGACCAATTGCTGTCAAAATACTCACGGAATTGTGTAGGATGTGTCGAGAACTTTCTTGCCTGAGAACGGGAAGAAAGCTGAAAAAGAGCTGATTAAGAGAACATTCGTGACCTTTCAGAATCAGCGCCAGTCACGAAGGATTTTCTATACGACTCCTGTTCTCGTGATGTCTTATTTACATTGCTTATTTAGAGAAAAATTATTGTTTTTATTTACAGTTATGATGTAATAGTCATTCATACCTTACCACTATAACCCACGGATGGTCTTGAGATCAGTACTTTGTAAGGGAGTACTGTTTCAACACCAACGGCTTGGTTCGGAGATGATTGGGTCGATATCACGCTCAACCGTCAGGTTTTTTCCATAATAAATTATGGGGGTTAGGTGTGCCTCAGGAGATGGTCCTGATCCCAGAGTCGATCCACGGCTGATGTAAAAAAATAAATAATTACCAGCCACTACAGGACTCGAATCCGGTACCTGGGGCATTGGCAGTAAGTGCCTTACACACTAAGCTACCCTAATCTCCATGATCATACTTACAATATATTAAATTAAAATTAATAAAAATTGGTACATATGTTAGGCCTCAGCTGTGATTATTGTTTAAAACTAATATTTTATTTTAGATTAATTTCATGTTAATGTCTTTTTTTTCTTTTTTTTTTTTTTGTTTCTGCCCTTCCGAACTTTTCCTTTTGGGCTATACGCAGTTTTCCCGGGCCAGAGGGTGAGGGCCAGGGATTAATACCAGAGATAAAAGCTCCCCCGGCATCGAGATGCGAACTAATTATTTTATCAAATTATCTTCCATTATGTTGGCTCGACTACCCTCTCTCCTCTCTCCCCCATCTATGTTCACATTATTTGGTAACTATAAAAATGGTCCATTATGAGCTATGTCTATTGTGGCCATCTTCCAAGCCGTCTGCTTACAATGAAGAACTGTTAGCTGCCAACTTCTTCTGAGTATACAGAAAAATTTGAAGACGACCACAATTCACATAACGTTCATGAGGACCATTGTTCGACCAATTTATTTCTATAGACCATGGATATATTTTATTGAAGTGTTGATTGCTGGCATTTCAGATAGTGTTGTTTCTTTAGGTAATGACGGAAATGCGGTATTCTACTAGAATTTAATAGTGATTTCTCGGATTTCCTACCAACAATCCTTGTTTTTTTTTATCATGGACAGTGTAATATTATACTTATTGGTGTATTATAAAAAAAAAAAAAAAGAATAGTTGTGATGTATAAATAATATAGTCGGCCGTGTCCAATAGCTATGCGGAAGGACAAGTTGCCCTGGCGGAAGTATCCTTTCACCGACCTCCAGATAGGAAGAAGATGGCCGCTACTTAGAATGCTGTCTGTTAACTCAAGTCTCCTGCTTTCAATTTCCTTAGGCTTTAGTCCAATTTTTATTTTCAATTAAATTTGAGGAATACAGGTCATACCACAGATGGACAATATTCTTGTTCTTAATATTTGTAACGAAAACCTTTTTTTATTAAATTAGATTCTTAATGCATAACATAAGGTTGTGTTGCAGGGATTAATGTCCTAATTCTGAAAATATCTTTTTCGCTCTTGAACTACTGAACCTATTTTGATTCAAGATTTAGGGCTGCATATTCCAGTTATTAGTTTTTGTTGTGTTAATTATTTATATGATTTTAATGGTTTCTGGTTAAACCAGAGCTGATGTTACAAAAATCAAATATTATTTCTCTGGTATTTTATGTCAAATGCTTTATCAAAGACTTGAGTAGTTAAATGTGCTAATTAACTAATTTAAAAATAATTACGTTCATGATTTCGAATGCCAAATCCATGTAACTTCAACAATGTTTTAGCTAACTGTCGTGATATATCAAAAAATATAATATAATTAAGGGACCCAGGGATTGTTGGAAGTTGATGAGCTTCTTGTTTTTCATTCACATCTTTCTATCAGTCTCCACTGGCTTAATATACCAGTGACGCGGATGGAAGAGAAGCACTGGGATCTCCTGGAGTCCTGTTTTGGCTTCCACAATTGGGGGACAAAGCTTGATTCGGAATCCCCTGGGCCAATGTAAATATTTTACATAGGTATGAATGTGTTTTATTTATTTTTTTATTATTCGGCTAATCTGTTATATTACTTTATCTTTTTATTTATTTATTTCCCTTCTTGGTTATTTTTATTTATTTTCCTTTCTTATGTACATATTGTGTGAATGAATACTATAGCCCTAGTACCAATGCCCTTCAGTGTGGCAGACTGTATTAATACTCAATAAAACAGTTTCTTTATTATACATCTTACTAAATTTTCATTATAATTTAACTTAGTGAAGATTGGAATAGGTTTCCTGCAATTTCTTTGATATTTTACTGTGTTAAAACATCCCCAGAAGAATCGCTATAATAGAACAGGAGATTAAAGAGTTTTTTTTTTTTAAAGAGCACTAAGTATTTTCATTATTTAATGCTGTATTAATTGATTTACTAATATAATGTCCTGTCACTTGAACAATAATTATAGGGAGGTAACACCACATACCATACCATAAAATAACTTAAAGATAAGTAAATAAAAAAAACAACACATACAATACAGGGAACTCCGTGGCAGGCTTGTCCATCCAACTATGGAGGGAAAAGCAGGACTCCAGAAAATCTCTGCGCTACTCTCTCAACCGCGTCACTGAGGGTTATACCCAATGATCGAGAGTGCTATTTTTAGAGATTGGTTTATTACTTGTCCACTTTCTACTTCTTTACCTTACAGTAAGTACATGTCGATGATATTCTAAACGGATAATTTTAATACTGAGGGATATTTAGTGGTGCTATCGAACTTCGAATCATCTGGTTTAGTATGCCGTTGTTTTACAAACATGGTTGTCATTGCACACTGCTTATAAATTAATTTTATTCTCAAACTTTTGCAACCGTTTCAATTTGACAGTCTTAAATTTGTGACCTGTGGTGCAACATAAATGAGAGCAGGACAGTCATAGCATGTATAAATTTATTAATAAAATTAGAAAGTTTATTTTGATTTTTTTTTATTCGTTTACCTTAAGCTATTCCCGATATACATAGCTATTATCGATAAACAGTGATGAAGATCATGTCTTGAAATAGTTGAAGGAGTATGTGATATTCTTATAACATTTTATAAGAATATTTATCCAGAGGTTCCTATCCCCGAAGATAGATGGCGCAAGAACCTATCCTCCCTCCCAAGACATTTTATTGCTCACTTTTTCTTAAAAAGGCGAGATAGCATGAGCAAGCGAAGATAGAATTAGGAAAATCTTAGGTAATTTACAATTACACTTTCTGAGGTCTGTTCTATGTTTTCCTCTTGTTCCGTAGTATGATATCTTTCATTCCGAAAATTCATAACCAAGCCGAAATGTGTCCTCAAAAATCCAAAAACCCGTTAAAATATGCTCCCTGAAAAATATTGATCAAACTCCCTTGTGGATACTCTAGTGTTTATCTAATGTGTTCATTTGATATTTTATTACATTAATTAAAATATAAAATAGATTTTTTTAAAAACGTAAGTTGGCATGGATTATAATTTGAATAGACTCGATTGAGGAAGTGCGAAAATGGCATAGACCGAGCCATTTTCGGTTCTGAACACAAATGTTGTCTCATCAGCTGACTTTTCAACAATAACAACAACATCAACATCAACATCAAACATCAACATCGGCAGACGCCCGCCGCCAAGGCCTCGTTAGCCGATTCCCGAACGAGTAGTACCGTTATATAGGCGCTCTCCAAACCGCTTTGTGCCAGGTTTGTTGGCCTCTAGAACCTCCGTTCAACAGCCTTCCGTTATTGCAGTTTGTTATTTAATTCTAACAGAATGTTGTTTGTCAGCGAAAACGCTTTACAATAATAGGGCGGTCATTAAAATTTCGTAGGAGTGGAGTGCTTGTTAGGAGGAGGACAGAGTATTCCAAGATATTCTTACTCTTGAAGCAAAATAGGTTCTAGACAAGAAAAATATGAAGGCCTTCGTTATAAAATTTGAACTAACTTCCTTTATATTTCATAAAAATTACATGTATTTATTCATACAAGGTAGCTAGAATATTCCCAGTTTTGGGTCGATCAATGAGCGTAAAAAAAATAAATCTTCGGTCTCAATATGAGTAACTGTCAAATTTCAATTTTTTAGGAGAAACAAATAATTTTATTTAAAAAAAATCTTTTTTTTTTTTTTTTTTTTTTTTTTTAATTCGTAATCGCCTCTACCCTAGAGGGTCATTGGCGGCTAGTTTACTATATTCTATTGTAATGTTTCGTCTCTATTAAGTATCGCAGTAGGGTGGTGACTCCATCTTCGTTGTCTCTCAGTATCTCTTTTATTGTTGTTGGAAGTTTCAATTTTTGCCGAATGTCGTTGAACTCGTGGCACTCTACTAACAGGTGTTTTACTGACTGCGGTTTATTGTCACACTTTTGACACGTCGGTGGTTCTAGACCTCTGAGAAGGTACCCGTGGGTAAACAGGCAGTGACCAATTCTTATTCTACACAATATGGTTTCTTCTCTTCTGGATATTCTGGTGCTAGTAGCCCACTTGTTGCAGTCTCTTTTTATTTCTAATAATTTTGACTTTTCAGTTTTCCATCTATTTACCCAATTTTCCAATAACTTCTTTTTTGTTGCGTGAACCCAGTCCTCCACTGTGGTACAATCTATTGAAATTATGGTTGGTGCCTCTCCCTTCCTTGCTAAGTTAGCTGCTCGGTCTGCTCTTTCATTGCCTGTGATGCCACAATGAGATGGAACCCAGACAAATATCACTCTGACCGTTCTTTTTTTTAATTCCCACCATAGATTCAATATATCTCTTATAATTGAATTGCTTGGCCATGGGTTACCAATTGCTGTCATGACGCTTTTGGAATCTGATGCTATTATCCATTGATTGTCATTGGAATTTGATATCCAATGGAGGGCCTCCATGATCGCAGTAGCTTCTCCGGTAAATATGGAGCTCTCTCCAGGTAAGCTAAACAGAAGTTGGTGTTGGTTTTTATTAATATTTACAGCGCAGCCAACACTATTTTCCATTTTGGAGGCATCGGTATATATCACATTATATCCTTCGTATTTCTCCAATAATTCAAAAAAGTAGTTTTGGATATCCAGTGGGTATTCCTTGTTACGTCTTGTCATTGATACATCTACAGTCGGTCTACTGTTCTTCCAGTTAGGGATTTTGAGGTTAGGGATGCGTCTAATTGTGTTCAAATCCATGTTCACATTATATAGCGTTTTATAAATCATTTGTTTAAATATGCTCTCCTCTATCTCCTGAAGTCCTCGCCTACCAGATCTTTCATCAAATAGTTTTGAACTCAAGGGGTGTTGTGGACATGCTTTTAATTTGGATACATATTTCATTGATAAATACATTCGTCTCATCTCTAATGAGGGTTCTCCAGATTCGGCATATATACTTTCGACTGGAGAAGTTCGGAAAGCTCCTGTGCAGATTCTAAGAGCCGAATTGTGGATGGAATCAAGCATTTTTAGCAACGTTTTGCGACCTGTTCCATATATTTGGGCTCCATATTCAATTTTACTTCGAATCACACTATGATATATTTGGATGAGTGTCTTTCTATCGGCTCCCCAGCTTGAATGGGCAATGCATTTAAGAAGTCCAATTCTTCTTGTACATTCGTCTCTTAAGTGTTTTATATGATGAACCCAAGTCAGTTTCTTATCAAGTATCATTCCCAAGTATTTATAGTTTTCTACATACTCGATAATGGAGTCTCCTAATTTTATATGAGGGTCTACACGACATTTTCGTTGTCTGCAAAAATGGATACTTTTGGATTTCGTAGCTGATAGTTTGAACCCAGTTTCCTTCGTCCAATTTTCCATTTTTTCAACAGTATCTTGTAACTTCCACTGGATGAACGCTAAAGATTTGCTACGCGCTGAGATTACTATATCATCAGCGAATAGCAAACATTTAGTGGGGCTCTGAATAGCGGATGTGATACCGTTAATTGCTACGAGGAAGAGTGTCGAGCTGAGGGGTGAACCTTGTGGAGTGCCATTTTCCAAGGAATGACTGGAGGAGAAAGTGTTTCCTACTCGTACACAAAATTTTCTGCCAGTCAAAAAGTTTTTGATGTATGTCCACATATTCTTTCCAATACCCAATCTTGCCAAGATTCTTAATACACGACCTCTTGCCATTCTATCGTAAGCCTTTTCTAGGTCTAAGAATACTGCAATTAGGTGTTCTTTGTTAAAAAAAGCTTCTTCGGCTTCTAAACTTAATGACAGCAGGGGGTCAGTTGTTGAGCGGTTTGATCTGAACCCGAACTGTTGTGGAGAGAGGGCAGTGCTTCTTTCCAGTGTATCGATAAGTCTGGTGTTTATCATCCTTTCTAGAGTTTTTGAAATGCATGATATTAGTGAAATGGGTCTGTAATCATTTGGTTGGATACTGTCTTCTTTTTTTTTGATAGGTACGATGATTGATTGCTTCCAACAGGAGGGGAATTCACCGGTATTCCATATTTCATTGTAGATGTCTAAAAGGTGTAGTTTACCATCTTCAGGCAATTTTTTCAAGAATTCGCCAGTAACTCCATCTAAACCAGGGGCTGACTTTCCAATGCATTTCTGTAAGGCAGAATTTAGTTCTTGCATCCGAAACGGTTCTTTACATCCTTTAAATTCGGTTGGTACTGAACTGTACCTTTCATGTATTCCTGAGGTATAATTGTGGATGTGATCATTGTTCGAGGTGGAAACTTCCTTGAAATACTTCGCTAAACCTTCAGCAATATCTCCAGGGTTGGTTATAATTTCTCCATTGACTTCTAATCCAGTAATTCTCTGCCGTTTCCCGATTCCTCTGAGGGTTCTTATCTTATTCCATATTTCGGTCACTGGAGTCAGATTATTTAGCGATGACACAAACTGTTTCCAAGATTCTTTTTTGCTATATTTGATAATTCTATTAGCTATCGATCTTAGTCTTTTGAATGCTATTGCATCTTGTAAAGTTCTAGTTTTTCTGAACCGATTAAGAGCTTGTTTCTTTGCTCTAATAGCATCACTACATTGTCTATTCCACCAGGGCACGCTATGGTGTTTGGTGTTGTTTTTAATAGTAGGAACTGTTTTTGTTGCTACTTTCATAATTAGCTCACTAAAAAAATCCACCTTTTCATCTATTTTTCTATAAGTTGGTATTGACTGTAATTCATCAGTTATTAATTTGCTAAAAGTTTCCCAATCTGCCTTTTCGTAGTTCCATCGAATATTTGAGGGGATGTCATTGATTGTCTCCGATGTGTCGATAACTATTGGGTAGTGATCACTACCGTATAGATGGCTTTTTGTTTTCCATTTTCGGACTTTTAGTGCGTATCTGACTTCGGAAAAACTTAAATCTACTGTTGAAAAACTATTGGTTTTTGAACTGAAGTGGGTATTTTCTCCTGTATTTAATAGTACCGTCGAAGTATTTTCTTCGAGGAATTTCATAATAGTTCTGCCTCTATGGTTTAAATCTGGGAGCGAGGAACCCCATAAAGAGCTGTGAGCGTTGAAATCTCCCAACAGAAGAAAGGGTTTTGGAAGTTGATTGATAATGTTTTCAATATCTTCACTGGAAAATGCTTGTGAGGGTGGTATGTATAAATTGCATACTGTCAAATGTTGATTAAAATACATTTTCACAGCTAATGCTTCGAACTGGGTTTGTAGTATCACTTCTTCACTATGGATGTTTTCTGAAACAAACGTTGCGACTCCTCCCCACGCTCTTTCAGAGTGTCTGTCTTTTCTATAAATCTTGTAGTCTTTGAGTTTCACTGAGTGTTTTTCGTTGAGATGAGTTTCTTGTAAGCAGCAGCATATTGGGTTTTCTTCGGAAATTATTTTTTTAAAATATTCTATGTGACGGTAGTAACCGTTACAATTCCACTGTAATGTTTTCACCATATGTGTTGTTTTCTTTGTCGATAGAGGTTCTGTCCTCTGTAGATGTTCCCAAAGAAGTTATATTAGTCGATGTGTCTTTTTCCTGCATTATCTTTAATATTTTTGTACTCCATATTTTTATGCTTCTATTTCCTATTGATTCTTTAATGTCTGTGAGCATCTTTATTAGTCCGTCTTTGTCATCAGTGAATTGTCTTATTAAGCTTACTGTTTTTGGTGATATTTTTTCAGTCTGTATAGTTTCATATAATAAGCATATTTCGTTGAATTGGAGGGGGTATTTGTTATCAATTAGCATATCGCGAATTGGTCCTAATACATCCTGTGTAGTTGGTTTTGTTTTGTGTTGTTCATTCAATTTTAATTCTACAGTTTTTTCAGAATTTGATATTATATTATCGGCTATTTTGTAATTATTCTGTCTTTTTGTTGTAGGTGTTTTTACTTTAGTAGTGTTCATAGGAGTGTGTGTACGACGAGTCTTACCTGCTTTGAAATGTTTGGTGTTATTTTTAATTTCTGTGATGTACCCTAAAGGAGATACTTTGTTTTTGCTAAGTTTTTTTGTTGCAGGTTTGGTGATTAATCCATAGCTGCAATCGCTAATTCTATTCTTTTTTTCCATTTCTGTAACTATTGAAACGCTCGTTTCTCTCTCTGAAGTTATGATCAGAGAAGTGGATGGGCCTCGTTGTTTATCAACATCCTCAGGTAAGGTAGATTGAGTGATGGCTGGGTTCTGTTTATCAGCAATAGCGTCTGAAGTTATGGGAAGATTGCTGATTACATTTCGTTCTTCAGAGATTGCCTTTGAAGTTACAGTTTGAGTGACCATTGAGTTTTTTTCTTCAGAAATAGTGTCTGTAGCTATGGATTGGTTGGTGAGTGGGTTTAGTTTTTCATTATCTGTGTCTGAAGTTCTGTGCTGTGGGATGAGTGGGTTTTGTACTTCATCAACTGCCTCTGATTCTGGACAATTTGCTGCGAAGTGTCCAGGTTTTCTGCAAACATAGCAGATTAAGAGATCTTCTGCTAGATAAATACGGTGGGAGATACCTTCATTTTGGATAACAAGCGATGAAGTAACATTATGCATATCCTCGGGGTTTATATATGCATAACGTTTAAAGCTCTTTATATGACTCGTCTTGGGATCTCGGTAGCCTGCACTTAAAAATGAAATGGGGGAAAGTACTCTAATCCCTAATTTTTTTAGTTCATTTTCTATTAAGCCGTTTGGAATGCTGGGACAAGCATTTGAAATTATTATTCGTTTTGCTGGATTTATTAAGCGTCGGATTGGGATTGAGTGTCCTTCTATCGTAACGATTTTGTGTTTTGATAAAAGTTTATCTACTTGTTCTTTATTAGATAAGTGTATACAAAATCTGTTATTTGATATGCGTGACGCAAACTTTATGGCTTGAGGTATTTTTATTTTTACAGTCAAAAAAAATCTTTATAAAATGGTTTTTGTATTAATTTATTTATGATTTATATATCTTTAGCTTTCTAGATTTACTTTCCTTTATATTCCGTTTACTATTGCCGTGGGAGCAGAACAATCAATAAGATTTTATTTATTTATTTTGTCAACAATCGATATCTAACGTCACATAGCACATGTAATAAAATAATGTTTTTAGATTATTATTGTTATTAAAAAAACTAAGGTGTGTACTTTAGACTACACGATATAAGTGAAAAAATCAACAAGCCGAGATTAACAATATGAAATAAAAATTATAAATTACAGCTCATTATAAAGAGGATGAAATGCTGAACATTTCCCTCGCTTTGCAGTATGCGACCCATATTTATTTTCTGAGATATTTTAATCCATATATTCCATAAAACGTTATGATTCGGTTTTCGAACCTATTTTTTCCTCTTCGTCTCCCTAACACGACGTCGCGTAGAGATACAATTTTGAATATTGGCTCCTTATAAAGAGGATGAAATTCTGAACGTTTCTCACGCTTACTATATGCAAGTCCGATTTTTAGTTTCTGAGATATTTTAGTCCAAATGCAAAAACACTATTAGTCGAATCCAGCTGACTTTACCGAACGAGCGTTACACATCGGAAATCTGACGGCTCAATCTATTCATTCTCCACAAAAAAAGGTGCAAAGTCGCCTAAAAAAGTTTTCACTTCAAAAATATTGTATTGATTAACAAAAATATGTTCTATATAATCTCGTTATTTTGAAAATTTGGAAGTGTAGGTCAGGCCAAACGGCTCAATATTTTTGAAGGCCACCTCTTTCCTCTATTTTTTTTATCAAATTATTTTACGATCCAAGTAGAAAACAAATGAGTATTACGAGTTTTTAGTACCTAATTAAATAGACAAAGTTTGCCCTCTTACAGATTGAAAACACCCAAAGTTTCAGGCGGATGTTTATAATTCGATAAGAAGGGATCTGTGCCACGGACTATAAGCGACTGACTGATCAGAACGCAGTGAATAAAGCATGATAAAAAAAAAAAGTATTTAGGTAAATATTGTATCAGTTCTCACTTTGTACACAACGGTTGCCAAGTACTGTTTGAAATACGACACAATATTTGTCCACTCATGACACGTTCATTATAACTGACAGGCTCAAACAGCACTTTTATAATTGCACCGCCTCATAAATACAAATGTACTCGGTAATAAATTAGCAGTGTGGAGACTCTTGTCTTAATTGCGCAGGTTTTGCAGGTTATCTTGGGTTTTGTTTTGTGACATTGGTGCAATGTGACTCAGGAGTAAGCAATCTAAAGAACAGTGATTTTTTTTTTGTTATCGGTATCTGCTGTTACGGTACTTCAGATGAAGCGAATATCTTCAGTTTTTTTTCCCCCATTGTTTATATTTAAAATATTGCCATCTTTTGCGCTATATACTATATTAGCGAGATTCATAGAACCATAATTAAGTTATTAACTAAAAATAATTATACAGAAAAAATATAAACTCATAGTCACAAATACACACCAACCCTGGAAACCTCTGAAACAATCTCTTTTGCCATGTTCTTGGTTAATTACAACTGAATATTCCCAACCCCTTCATTTTGGATGATGAGTATGACCTTATAAGTTGCCGTGTTTACTTTTATAACTGTAAACCAAAATAGAAAAATATTTAGCTATTAAATAGAAATATATTTACGTTTTATTATTTAACTATTTTTGACCAACAAAGAATGCTGATCGTTCATTATTTCGACGTGTTGAGTTATACGTTAGTGTTGAGTCCATAAAAGTTCATAGATATAGTTTCTTCGTGTCCATTTTATTTTTATTTTGGTTTCGGGAATATCTCTGACGGACTATGACAAAAAACGTGAGATATTTGCACTGTTGGTTCAAATTAATCAAAACCGACCGTAAACAGTTTTCGTTTATTATTTTCAATAATGAACCTTGTGATCTAACGAAAAATGAAAAAAATTAACCCACTCTCACAATTTGAGGTTTTACGAATAATAGTTGTTTTGTCTGTCAGCCGTCCGCGCATCTTCTTCGAAACTACTGGACCCATTTTTTTTCCTTCAAATTTGGCTTTAAAATCAGAGGTCACCCGAGTATGATCCTCCTTCATCGACATTTCTATCCGCCTTTTCCTTTCAAGATGGCGACCGAAAAATCTGCGTTCCTATAGACTGTAGCGCCTAAACGAATGTACCGATTTCAATGAAACTTCTCTGAAGATGTTAAATTCATATATATAACATACTTCAACGAAAAAAAGTTACGACGGATGGTAAAATTTGATTCCAAATAATTAAAAAAATATACACTTTTTTTGTCGATATTGTGATAAGATGTTTAAAAGGTATTTAAATTTCCTAAAAAATAAAAGAAGTTTCATCGAAATCAAATCACTACTAGTAAAGATATCGCGATGTTTAAATATTTTTGGTTTATTATTTTCAAGAATGAACCATTGTGATCGAAGAAAAAATTAAAAAACTTAACCCTGTCTCAAAATTTGAGGTTTTACGTTTCAGGATACGTATGAAAAAAAATTTTTGTCCGATTTTTTTTTTTTTTTTTGTGTGTTTAAGGGATTTTCGAGTATCATTGTTAATATTAGTGACTATATTTAGGTTAAGTATTGATAAAAGAGGCCGCTATATTTTTTGTTATACGTCAAAGTAGACATTTTATATTTTTTAAACAAATATACATTTTCATTCTCGTATTGTTATAGTCCATGGAATTAAATATAGATTAATACTTAAGAAATATTTATGAATTATGCTCTCGGGCAGTGGAAGGAATTTGTTACATGAATATATTGTATTATTGTATACTATATAGGTAAATTGTTTCAATAAACATTTTGGAGGGTAAAAAAAAAAAAAAAAAAAAAAATTATGAATACTCAAAAAACTTCTGGAAATATCGCAAATCGCTATTATCAGTCGAAATGTCTTATGTGAAAATTTAGTTGTTTTACAAGAGAGCATGAAAACTGATTATTTCTTTATAGTTTATTAGTAAAATTTCATATTTTATTATCCAATGTTATTTACCACAATATCAGACTACTTACAGCAGTTGCAGACTTCAAAATTTAACGTCTGCACGTTTCCCTACTATAATATATGTAAAAATAAATATTTTGTTTTTATTCTTTGAAATATAATCATAAAAGAGAAGTAGAAGTATATATATTTTTTACACAATTTGATCGAAATTCTCTCTGTAGTTTTAATTAATATTTGTTTATAAATATATAAAATAAATAAAATATCATATAAAATAAAAAATAAAATAAATAAAAAATATAAAATATTATTTATATAAAATAAATAAAATATACGTTACATAAAAATAAAATTATTTAATTTATTTTTTCATACTATTTTATTATATAATTGCTATAATATTATTTATTCAAACTATCCTATGCTGAATGCCATTTTGATCATTGAAATTCCCAATTCCCTTTGGAATAGTAATTAATTGAATGTTTATTGGTGCATAAAACAGATCAACTAGATCTCACTTAGCCGTAATCCAACGCTAATGGAAGTAGAATATAATTTCTCTGGCTAATTTGAATGCAAGTTCAAACTGTTTATTTAAATTATAAACATAATTGACTGTTTTTTAAGTTGGTCATATTTATCTTTTTAGGATTTGTTCCTTAAGAATTGATAATTTAAAAAAAAAACTGGTACATCCACGTAAAAATATTGTATATTTTATAAAAAGTAAAATATTTTAATTCTATTCTATATTCATAATATTTTGTTAAAACAAGCATGATTCTTCCATTGTTTATCATTCATAATATAAATAAATGCTTTTTATTGTATTTTACCGTTCGTTTTACATGTCTTATATGTGCACTATAAGACATGTATTCTTCTTTAGAACATACAAATTCTTTAGAATTTGATTATTTAGAATTCTTTGAATTTAGCAATTCTTTAGAACACACAAAAGAAGATTTCGTATGAAGCAATCCTGTTATGATTTTATACGAATTTAAATCTTAAAAAAAAAATAGAAATAAAACTTGTTGAAGTTACTCATTTAAAAATAAATTTTAATTATAATATTTTCTTTTTATTATCGCTAAGTTAGCTATAAAAATAATATTTTGGCCATTAAGTTAAAAACAGATTTTATACCGCAAGTTTATTGCCAAACGAAATAAGAGTTAAGGAACAACAGACTTCTGATGAATTGACAAACCTGTTTATCCTGCTCACCTAATAGTACTACTTTATTATTGATTAATTAATGTTAATTATTTTATTTATGAAACCTAGTTTCAATTTGTTTTTTCGTAATGGAGTCACAAGTATCTAAAACATTTTTTAAAACGTATCCTTCCTTATAAAATATTTATTATATGTAACACTTATGCTGTTTAAATTAAAAAAAAAAATATTACTTCAACCAACAATTTCGTAAAGACATCTTGTTTTATATATGATTATTTTGTATATGACCTTCACAATTGTAAACCGAGTTTCTCAAAATAAACTTGTTGGATCAAGTGACGAATAAATTGGAATAAATATTTACGTCATGGAAATTCCATTAGACTCACCATGAAGATATTTCCAGCGAAACTGGACCCTTGCCTTAGGTTAGGTGCTTTGGCATAAGATCAAAGTATTGCATACATCTTGAAAAATGTATTTTAATTGTATTTTCTAAGTTATAGAAATATTTAGTTTTATTTTCATATTTGTTCATTTATGGAGTTTTTTTTTTTTTTAATAACTCTGGGATAAACCTTGTAAAATGTCATTTACTGCTACACATTATTACATATAAAATCCATTCACAAATAAATATATTTCGTAATAGTAAAATAATAATTGATAATGTTAGTTTAACATTAGAAAACTAAAATTAATTAATATGCTAAAAAAAATTATTTTATCTATATAACAGAGATTGAATCAACTACTGAAAGTGAGTTAGTTACTTATATATTAAAAAAAAAAAGTAAATTATAAAATAACAAAATTGAAAAAGCATTACATAATACTTTTTTTTACAAGATTTAAGTCCATAGTAACTTTAGTTGGGGTTTGTTGCAAAATAAGTTGAGATTCACCTCTTGTTGTTAAAACATTATGTGATGAGATATTCTGTCACCATTGTTTTCAGCCAAAATAACAAAAATAAATTATTTCTAAACTTTACTTATTACTTATAATTTTTTTTCTATTTTTTGTGATTCATGAATTACGAAAATAAACTTCTTATATACTCAATAAACTTCTTATATACTCAATACATGTAAAAAAGATACTGCTTTTACAAAAATATAATTCACGTGATTATGTACCAGTGATTTTTTTTTTAAACTATTATTATTATGGGAAGCTTTTCTTAATGTTTTACGTTACCAACTAAATATTCCTTATACTTTCGTGAAAGTAATTCATGCTGTAATATAAATATACTTTGCAGCTTAGTTCCATCTTTCTTAGACCTTTTACTTTTTAAACAGATGTTTTGAATGAAAGAGGGTTTTCATTAACATTTTTGAGGGAGAACACATTTTGTCATGGTTTTGAATTTTTGAGGGGCACATTTATACGGGGTTATGTGAAGTTTTGGATCGAAAAGTTTCAAAAGAAGGGACAAGAAGAAAGCATAGAACAGACCACTGAAAGTGTAATTTATATATGCTTATGATATTTTAAATTCCACTGTAGCTTGCACTGTTTTTTAGAAGTGGTGAGCAATGAAATATCTATGGAGAAGAGAGGGAGGGGAGAATCATTCGCCATCGAACTTCAAGGAGGATGGGTACTTCTGTATTTTTATATAATATCTTGGTTTTTATTTAGGTATTGCTCATTTCCTCATGAAAAAGTTAGTCCAAATTTGGTTTAGATTTACTGTATATGAGTGTTCCTCACGCGTGTGAACACTGTTTATGAGTGTTCTTCCCGCACTTTTCCTGTATGATTATGCTTAACTATTTATTTTTTGTTTTGAGTTCCTTGAAGTGTTTTGTTTAATTGAACTACCTATCACGTTTCTCGCATAGTTATCACACTTATATCAAAAGGAGAAAAAAAAAATGAGCTTGTTGAATGTTAATAATAGGACCTTTTTTTTTTCTCTTAAACTACGGCTTGTTACTTTTTAACGTCCTTGGGAGCCCGCATTCCCCGCGAACGCTGCGGAATGGTCTAAATTTGAATTTCAAATGGCGGTGTGTTTGGGTTCCGCTTCGCGTAGGCAGATGCTCCGGAGTTCTACATGGCCTCAGGGTACAAGCTGAATTGGCAACAGAGTTTTCAACGAAATCGGTTAGGAGGTCATACCTCTGGCGTTTCTATGTGAAGGTATTCCTCCTGAGCTACGATGTCCATTGTTAATTGCTGTAAAACTGGCGCCCATTTCAAAATGGAAGAGTAACGTATGTTAGGATGTAATGTAGTCACGGTCATAGGCATTGCATCACCCAGTTAACATTTTATTAAGCTTCATTTTCTTTACCTGATTGCAAGGAAAAATAATAACATTGTCTGCACCACTAATAACCCATGGTTCTGCACAATGTGAGGAAGTACTGTTACAAGGCCAACGGTTGTGCAGGGAGGTGACGCGCTAATATCATGCTCAACCGTAAGGTTTTTCCCCTTAATTAATTATTTAATTAATAACACCTACTTTATAGAAGATGGAGTTTGCCCCAGGAGGGTCTCCCGGCCCCATTGTTGATCCACGCGAGATGAAAAATTACTCTTTAGCCGGACTAGAACCTGGGATCTTGAGCTCTGGAAGTTCACCCACTGAGCCACCCAACCAGATCGCAAGATCTAAGTATATTTCTTTGTCAGTTTTGGAACGATAATCTTTAAACAACCGCACCATTAAGCGATCAAATTGTTCGTTTGTTTTTTCTCTTTCTAATTTTTTCTTTCACTCCATGGTGCCTTTTATATCTCCCCTCCCCTCCCTCCAAAGCTATGGTTACCGTTGATTGGTAGAACTTTATTCTGGTTACTATTTTCTGTGAAAATTCCTCTATTTCATCACTCACGTCACAATTTTAATGTTTTCTGACGAGGACAGTTTTTGATGCAGGTTACAGTTTTTATTCTGGCATTAGTTAAAACTGAATTGAGAAACCTTTTTGAAGTTGTTATAACCTTAATTAGTAATGATAAAAAAAAACATTCAATGGAATAAGCGTTATCAACTAAAGAATTTAAAAAAATATAGGTGATGCATTTTCTATGATCGCGAATGTATTTCTTCCGAGCTGCGATGTCCATTGTTAATTGCTGCTAAACTGGCGCCCATTTTAAAATTATACGTATGTTAGAATGTAACATATGACAAAACCTCAAATCTTTTAAACACTATGTATTCCGTATTGATTTGAAAATACCTGAGTTTTAAAACCTCCGAATTTTTTCAATGTCTTTAATTGTAGTGATATGGTTGTAACTTTTGAAATTTCTATTGATCTATTTATCGATGAAATTCATTAGATAAATCATTATTATTATTATCGGAAATCTATACGACTATATTTAATATTAATCATATGTTCAACGTTCTGAAAAATTGTGGGAAATTGACTTAATCTAGTGTCGCTTAGACTCGTGTAGTAACATACCCAAGTTGGTAACGCTGCACAACTCTTACCTAAGGTATCGTGTTACGTAGCGTCATGTCTGCAACTTCGCTGTAATGCACACTGTTATCAAAGCCGTTGTAAAAAGAATTAGTTAATCTATGATGTCTACGGGCGTTATTCAGGCTGCTTCTTCTAAATATTAAAGAATTATTATTAATCAAATGGCGATCAAGATTCCTTAAATGGATATTTAAAACTAACCTAAAAACTAAAACACGACAAGTTTGCATAATTGTTTCCACAAATTCGGTTAAAAATAGTTTCCAAGGGATCAGAGCATTCTGACAACTACTTTCTGCTACAATATTCAGATATTTTGCCAATAAACGAAGGGTTTTTATTGGTTTAGTGCAATTCACTTTTGAATTAAAATAATGATAATAAAAATGCCGGTTGTTGATTTAATTTTTTCAAAATAAAATTTTTCTCACCTTCCAGGAACTTCTCTGAATCCGCTGTTGCAATCAGTGAAATTTGAGGAATAAAAGATACTCAATTTGCGCACATCTCTTAAAGTATACAATTTATGGTTAATTACACCTAATGGTGAATTTTTGAAAATTTCCTAAAATTCCTAAAAAACAAGAAAAATCATTGCAATCGGACTATTTTGTGCACAGATACAGCATATTGTAATTTGTACTCATATTTGCTTTATTGTCATGAACGAACTATTGTAATCTACCGAGGAAACGAAAATTAATTCCACCATCTCATATAACATAGCATTAACATTTATCCCTATTATTTTGTCAATTGTTCACTAAACAGTATTCTATACGAATAGGCATGGGCCATTAATTAATTATTAATTTATTTGATTAATTTCAGATTTTTTCGTCAGAATTTTTTCGCATTTTTATAGTTTTTAGATCTTGTTTATTTCTAATATAAAAAATATTGAATTTATATTTTTATTGCTGTGGTTATTCAAATTACATAATTATTTCAATAATATTTTTTGAACCTGAAACTCATCAATTTTCGTATGATGGTTAGATTCTTAGATTAGTTAAATAATTCATTGAATTTGAGGGAAGGTATAAAAAACAGGAAAAACAGTATGTTTACATATTATGTAACACAATTTTATTTTTATATTAGTTGCTGTTTTTTTTTAATTTTGATGTTTTCTACTTTATTTTTCAATGTTTGTTGTTAGAATTAATTGTTATTATTTTGACTAATTTTTTTTTTTTTTTCAGGTATGTAAGAAAACTATTGCTGTATTTTTTAATCTTTTTTGTTCAAGGTAAGATTTTTTTTTTCCATTTTATCGTGCCAAATTTTAATTTTTTCTTCACTCTCAGTAGTCGTTGAAAGATCTTTCAATTTGAATTCTACTTACTTTATACTTAATTTTTTTTTTTTAACAAATAAAGCACCGATAATGTATATTTAATTGTGTATTTTTTTTTTAATATTTTTTAATTACTGAAATCTATCACTAGCATTAAACCTTCAGAGGTGTCCATTCCCTCCATCCCAAGGTCGGTGGTACATGAATCTACCCCCCACCCTTGGAAAATGTTGTAAATCATATATCATATGTTAAAACATTTCATTCTGAAAATTATGACCCCGTCAAAATGATGGACTCCCTCCCTTAAAGATTTTGATGGCGCGAATTTGTTATTTATTTCCTTTATAATTTTATATATGTACAAAGAAAGTATATTGGATTATATGTTATGTTTTCTTTATGGTATATATTATAACCTTGTCGTGGATTTATGAGTATCAGTTTTTTTCCGCATTCCGATATTTTTATATTTATTTTTTTCAATTTTTACAATATAGCAGGAATGCCGCAGGGCCCAATGAAACCATTAGTGTTCAATGTATAGCACACTCTACTTTTCACTAACATCGCTCTCCACTTTATATAAAAACATTCTGCCAGAATCATTCTCTATTATAACACTATATATATATATATATATATATATATATATATATATATATATATTTATTTATATTTTGCCAACACCAAAGAACTAGTGCAAACGTTTATTGCGTTCGGAAACTGGCTGTATTCTCATTTTTCTAAAATGATATTTATTTCTTGGATTACGATCTAAATATTCGTTCAGTTGATACCATCAAATATTTTTTTCTTGTACTTTCGTAGGCAGAAAATACTTACCTTTATTTCTTGTTACAATTACGTTGTTTTTATTGACGTATTAAAACATTATTCATGTTTTTTCCTTAATTGTTATTATTCCGTTTTCTGATTTATGTCGCCAAATCGCTCTAAGTATCCTTCAAACGATGGGAACCATAGCCATTCCAGATAATTACGTCAGTTTTGTTTTAATTTGCACACGTATGGACTTGTGGGCGTTAAGCCAATGCATATTTCATTGAGTAGCTTATCATTCATCTAGATAGGTCCTAATTGTTGATTTTATTTGCGATCCGGCTTAGTTTAACATGTTTTCACACTTTTTTTTTTTTAAGAGTCCACATTCTTATGATAATTCGGAAGAAAGTTTTTCAACCGTGTCTTATTTTAATTTTATTATTGATCCTGCTGAATGAATTTGATAGGTACCCAACAAATAAAAAATATATATCCATAACAAAATTCATTTTAGCTTTTGCGAGGATAATAATAATAAAAAAATACTCAATAATATCCCAAACTAACTGACATAAAAGTAAAAGAAACTATAATGCAGATTTATAAAATTGGAAAAAATTCTCTTAAATGCAACTAATTTTTGGTCATGATGAATGTTGCCCCTGAATATATTTTACTATAAAAAGTATCAAATTTTATATAATGACAAAGGAAGCTAAAAAAAAAAAAGTAAATTTTTCTTTAAATAATAGTTATTTAAAATAAGGAAACGATGTATTAATAATAAATTGTTGACTTTTAGAGAAGGTTCTGACAGTAATAGTTATGTTCTGACAGTTTTGATGGAAGGAAACATTTCCATAATCGTGAATACGTTTATGAAATGTGACTAATAAAAAAATATAAAAGTCGCAATGTTAATAAAGAAATTTATTATTGTCAATAAAATAATCTATAATAGCCAACTTCACTAGAAATGTTTTATTTAACGTAGATAAGGATCATTCATTTCAGTGAATTCAGTTGATTATTTTATTAATTCCCCTATCTTAAATTTTTTTTTTTCAGAAATAACGATGTTTTTAAAGCAATAGCTTAATATAGAGTAAATATCATTTTAACTGTTATTTATAACTGTTACAGCATACCTATAAAACTGCAACGGATCCAGGATTTAATTGTAAAGAGCGGGTGTAGCTAATATTTTTTATTTATTTAAACATTTATTTATTTGTTTTTATTGTTCCCTCTACCCTGCAGGGTCATTGGTAACAGTTCTTATTTATATTCTATTGTAGAACTTTATTATTTTTAAAAATTGTAAGGTTTTTTCCACGGCGTTTTCGTTGTCGCTGAGGTTTTTAGGCTCTGAGCCATATCGAGATTTTTCCTTACATTCTCAAATACCGGGCAATCTTGGATGATGTGTTGGACAGTTCTTTGCACCTTACAGCTCTCGCAGGTCGGTGGGTCTAGTCCTCTTAGTAAGTAGCCATGTGAAAATTCACAATGCCCAATTCGTAAGCGGCAGAGGACTGTCTCTTCTTTTCTGGAGAATCAGTTGCTAGTTTTCCATTTGGAACAGTGGCTTTTTATTCCTTTTAATTTGGTTTCTTTTTGTTGCCATACGTTCTGCCACATAACCAGCAATTTTTTTTTTTTTTTTTTTTTTTTTTTTTTTTTTTTTTTTATATGATGTATGAAATCTTCTATCGGGATTTCTTTGATTATAGCTGTTGGATTTCTATCTAGCCTTCTCGCCATATTTGCTGCTTATTAAAAATTTAATAACGAAAAGAACATGAACAATAATGATTTTAAAAGCTAATTTAAATTAATTGTTTTGGAAGTATATAGTTAATTCAATAAATAATAATATTAAATGAAGTAATTATATCTAGTACGAAATTTCAATCTAAACAATGGACACGTGTTTAGTGTATAAAAGGACATAGTTTTTATGTTGTTTTTGAATTCTCAAACGAAAAAATACCTTGATAGTGCATTGTAAACAGCTGCTGCCCATTTATGGAACGTGGTATTTTCAATTTTTTTTTATTTCCTGATTCCATATTCGGTTAGAGTTATTACATTATCGTTAACGTTTAGAGAAGTGTCAAATTATATATTTAAAACAAAACAAAAAATTAAGGAATATAGGAAGAAGTAGCGAGTAAAAAACTAAATAGGCAAAAAGAACGTTCTTGACATTTGGACGTTAGATCTCGAGGCCACAGAGCTTTCCGCACTTGGTTGATCACGAGGCACATTTCATTGCCGCCTGTAATTGACAATATTATTGTCAGTATAATGACATTTTATAAAGTATTTTCGTTATTATTTAAGTATATATCTTAGTTTGTGTAAGAATCGTTTATTTTTCTGTGACAAAACTACTTAGTTCGCGCCTCTTGTCCCGAAACTTAAAAATTAGAATCTATAAAACAATTATCTTGCCTACAGTTCTTTATGGGTGCGAAACTTGGCCGCTTACATTAAGGGATGAGCAGCGTCTTAAGGTTTTTGAAAATAAAGTATTGCGTAGAATATTCGGACCGAAGAAGGATGAGTTAACCGGAGAGTTCAGACGGTTACACAACGCCGAATTGCGTGAACTATATCCGGGTAATATAATTGAGGTAATTTCATCGCGGCGAATCAAATGGGCTTGTAAAGTTGTTGGGCTTAGTAACGAGAGAATTCCTAAAAGGTTAATATTTGCTGTGCCGAATGGTAAGCGTCGGAGGGGTAGACCGAAGCGAAGGTGGGAAGATTGCATTAAAGCTGATCTGAAGGGACTGGGTTTGGACGGCGAACGGTGGAGGGAGGTGTGTAACAAGCGATTGGTGGTGTCGGCATCGAACCTCCGGGTTCGCTAAGCCTTATTATTATTATTATTATTATTGTGTAAGAATCGTACATTTAATGTTCTTGTTCGTTTACAAATTGTTGACATTGTAACTTGTTCCTATTGTGATGAAAAGAGGGAAAAATGCGTGAATCCTATCTCATTTTCTTCCCTTTGAAAACTTGAAGAAACAAGTTCTGATCAGTATTTCCATCGATTTTTAATAAACTGGAAGAACCGCGCAAATAATTCGGTTGATAGTAGTGTTGCCCAAAATCGGTCTTGGTCTTGCAAAGTGCAATATTGGCTATAATAAAGGCTTTGATTTGAACTTACGAAGTTCTTACATAGTTCTGGTAGTTTCAACTAAACTATCGAATTCCTATCTAATCCGATTCATGTAATCAAAAATCTTTTAATAAAATCATTAATTCTCCCTATTTAAATACACATAAAATCATCCATAACGACCTCAATGTTCCATATTTTTCCCATCTGGCCCAATTCAGATACTTATCCTTTCATAATATACTTCAGAACCATCCAAACTTGTGTTGCCCAAAATCGGTCTTGGCCAAGACTGTTGCAAGACCAAGACCAAATAAAAAAACTCGAATTTTTGAATAAAAATTAGGACAAAATAGTTACTAATACTTAGTTTTAATTTTAGTTAATGTTCGTAAAGAATTGGTATGACCAGTAAACTTTGCATTTAAACCTTCTAATTTTTCATTCGGGCTTAGGTTTATCCTATCTGTAAAATTATAATATTTTCTCTATAGTAATAAGCTAATAGGTGACTGCAAGACTGTTGCGAGAATCTTGCGTAAGACCAAGACCATGACAAAGACTGAGTGCGCAAGACCAAGACTCGTCCTGTGTTTGAGCAACACTAGTTAATAGATTGGGCAGTAAATACAATTATATTATAACGTATCTGTAAAATAATAAATGCAATATATCATTCCTTATAATAATTTCCTTTCATTTAAATTAATAGATAAAAACCTGTATAAAATTAAAATTTTCCAATTGGCTGGTTTTTTGCTAAACTGGTCCGATTTTGATTTTTTTTTTTATTTCGAAGGGAATTCGGAATCATTTATAATTATGTTTGTATAAATCTATAATGTATCTTTTCGATCCATCGATTTACCGATAACAGATTTTGAAAATCTCTTTCTTTTTTCAGTGACTTATATTTAATTCGTTGTAGGAATTTTATGATTGTGATTTGTCATTTAAAATAACTTTAAATAGATGATCAGTTTCTAGCACTGTAAAATATCCTTCCAATTTATAATACACCTTGCCGTGAACTTTTCTAATCCATTATTATATTTGTTTAAGGCCTATTTGTTTGGTGCAAAAGAGCCAGGGTTTTTAGTCCCACCACTTAAGGGGAAGTGCAGAAATCTATTTCTGAAAGTATAGATTCCAGTAAATATATTTTGATTTATTAAAAAATTCCAAAAGTTCCTTTCTGTATTATCCGAAGTGCCCAAGGGATCATAGAGCCATTATTCCTCATCTATCTTATCGATATATTTTTAGTTCGTCGAAGACTACTATAAATAACTATATTTTAACTTTTAAAAGCTTTAGGTATAAAGCGGTATAAATATCCCAAGGCAATCTTTTAAGAGAGATTCGATAAGATTTACGTTCTATCTCAAGATCAGTATATTTTAGGGCTTTAAAACTCAGACATGATATCATAAAAAATGAGTAGAGCATTTAAACTATTTGAATTTAACGATTTATTTCAATAAATGCAAGGCTTACAGGCACTGAACGAGACGTAGATGGGAGGATTGTGTTGAAATCTACCAGGGCGCCAATTATTAACTAACCTTATGTTCAAAAACTTTCGGCAATAAAAAACGAATAAAGTAACTACATAGATTTCCTATTTTTAATTAAATGCCGTTAATTATGGAATAATTACCAAATTAAAGATAATTATTAAAATCTCAATAGGAGATTCTGAATGTAATAATATTTCTTGGAAACAAGAATGTTCATTTCTGATTCGGTGTAACTAAAACGACAAATTTATGAAGGGGAATTAATAATTTTATGACAAATATTTTTTCTTCTCGATATATTATTAATTTATTACATTCATAAAGAATGAATTTAAAGACATCTAGATGGCATTGCTATGTCAGTACAATACGTTGTGCCTAGACCATCAATCTTGGAACCTGCCCAGGAACTACATTTAAATTCCTTCTGCCCACGTCATAATCGTATTTGGCGAGGGAGTTGGTATTTAAAGGTATATCCCAAATTATTAGATGCGGTCACTATACAAATTTAGTAATTTCAATTTTTTTTTACTATTGCGTCTTACATTGTATTCGTTAATTTTTTAGGTTATAAAATGTTTATTACGAAAATTAATATAATCAGTAGGGTGAACGCACCAGTTATGGACAGGGTGGCTAGTGATGAACAGGTTGGACCTGAATTAAAAATTAAAATTAAATTAAATGTAAACAATAAGCTCTCTCGTTTATTGAAAGTTCCAGTTTTTTCTAGTTTGAAGAACAATGCCCTCTATTGTATGAACAAAGTTCTCAAAAAAAAAAAAAAATTAAAATGCCATTCATCATTGTTGTGCTCTCGAGATCAGTGTTTTTCATACATTTCTACTAATAATTTTGCGTATGTTGATCATATATGTTATTTTATCTTTATCGTTATCTTTATAGTTAAATAAAGATTTTAGGCATGTCTATTACCGACCCTCTGTCCATTACTAGGACTACTGAATTTCGGGGTGTCCATCACTAGTATAAAAAGGTATTTTTTTTTTTTAATGAATATTATACCTGCATAAATGAATATTTTTTCAATTTTAAAGTATTAAATACCCCCATACCAGACTGAAACGACTAGAAACCGCCCGACGTTTTCGACTACTGCAGCACTTACTAGACAAACGATCTAAGCTTTCAATCATTTATAAACGACACATATATATGACAATAATAAGACCTATTTGGACTTACGGAATTGAGCTTTGGGGCTCCACTAAACCATCGAATTCCTCTCGTATCCAATCCTTACAATCCAAAATCCTTCGTAAAATCCTCAACGCTCCTTACTTTGTCACAAATAAAATCATCCATAAAGACCTTAATGTTTCATATGTTTCCCATCTGGCCCAATCCAGATACCTTTCCTTCCATAACAAACTGCAGAACCATCCGAATCCTCTCGTTTCAAACCTTGCTTCCTCCTCGATTCCTGATAACCCTCTGGCGTCTGAAAAGAAGATGGCCTCGGGATCTTCTAATATAGAACTTTAATTTGAGTTCTACCAATGGGTAGTTTCTCTTTATGTTGTACATGCCATGTTACAAATTTCTCATTTACTTATTGTATTCTCTATGTAATACAGTTGTAAATTCCATTAAAATAATAAAAAAAATAAATAAAAAAAAAGTATTAAATAGAAAAAGGTGACCCTAGAGATTCTAAATGTCCATCGGTGAAATTTATAATTATAATAATTACGGTAGTATTAACCAAAAAAGAAAAACAAAATCCTTAGCTATATCCATCACTGGTGCGCTTACTCTTATGGAGTTTTTATTGCACAATTTATTTTGATAATTGTCTCATATTAATTTGTTGACGTACGAACTCGTTAACTACTAAGGCATGTATTGAAGCAAATATCGTAATTAGTCCATGAACAAATTTTAAATAACTTAATTAAATAAGTGTTCACATTTTTTTTATTTTCTTATTTTTTTAGAAACATAATAATCTATCACGTGGACAATAATTATAGTGATATATGAACAGATTCACACCGTATATACAGAAAACATAAATAAATAATAAGCCAAAACTATATACAATTAAAAATAAAATAACTTAAAGATAAGTAAATTAAAAACATAAAGAGTCATAGTACATATACACAGTATATATACAATCAGGCAGGGAACCCCAAGCCGTCAGGCTTCTACCTCCAACTATAGAAGGAAAAGCAGGACTCTAAGAGATTCCTGCGCTACTTTCTCAACCGCGTCACTGGTGCTAAAGCCAGTGGAGTTTGAGCGAGTGTGCTTTAGCCACATACACTCATGTCTTAAGTGGAGAATCTAGTCATTGCCGGAACTCCAAGATATATACTACAATAGATTTCTGGGCCTCTGCCGCTTAAACCTTCGAGGAGGATTGTAGGGATGAGTGGTACTAGATAGGGATTGTGCTAGGGGATTTAGATGATTTATAAGGTTATGACGGAATTCGCCTAATGTTTCAGGGATAAGGTCAAGGACAAATGGGATATTAAGGTCATGATGTAGGGTTTGGTTGGTTACATAGAACGGAGCATCGGCTATTGTTCGGAGTACTTCGGATTGAAACGATTGGATGCGTTTAATGTTAGAAATTTTAGCTGTTCCCCAATTAATTACCTCGAGAGTATGTGTATATAAATAACCGTTCCTCTAATCATACTTGATCGTTCCGTAAAAAAAAATACACTTCTATGAATCACAATGAAAAATCTCTCCTTTCGGACAATTTGATGTTTCTTATTTTCTTAAACATAGATGGGAATACGCCTTAAATTTTCATAGACATCGAGTAAAGAAAAGATGTTAGGGCACTGTTTTAATTAACAATAATGTTATTTTATAGAAGGATCTCTGCAATCAAATTGATTGGAAGGAGTCCTTTTTCATCGAATTTTATAAAAGTATTCCTTTTTGACGAAACGTTCAAGTGAAGTTAAAGGAATGACGGTGCATACCAACCTAAGTTTGGTTGGAGGCGCCAAATATCATCGTTTTAAAAATAATTATTGACAAATTGTTAACCCGGAAAAGGTTCAATTAATACGGCCATTTTGCACAATTTAGGATCTTGACCAAAGCTTTGTCCTAGAAATTGTAGCTAAGTTTCCAACAACCAGAGATCACCACAGACTTGAAATACCTTTTTACACAGTTACATTTCTCGAACAAAATCCGGATTGTACTTAAATATTTTTCCGCTAGGTGCTTCAGGAATGTCTACCATGCAACTTAACCTCGAGTACTAACGGATCTACGGACTGAAGTCCCTTCCTCTCTCTCTCTCCTAAAATGGAATTTTTTTCAGTGGTCTATATTTGTTATGTATTACAAAAAAAAAAAATTAAAAACCATCTTTAAATGTATTATTCTTCGTGTAATTATCATTTTTTTAATTAGTCTTCAATAATAGTTTATTTTGAGGAATAAGGTTAATATTTAAGTGAATAGGCTGTAAATTTTTTATACATTTGTAAAAAGTAAAATATATGTAAACCTCTCGTACCCAATCATAAATCATAAAATTCCATTATCAGGAAGGGCATGATTTTGCGGATCCATTGATGATCATTCATGGAATGATGGATTTGCTGATAGATAACTACTAAGACATATGTCTCATATGTATACATATAGATGTATACATAGACACTGACACGCGAACGCATGCTCCAGAGTGCGTAGACAGCTGACGGAACATATTGAGGACAAGGACTACAGGAAGAATAGTCTCACTTCCTCTACCGCTCTCCTTGAATCGTCCTGCTTAGAATCTTTATGTTATTACATACAGTATCTTAACATTATATTATAATAAAGTTTATTATTAATTCATAATTAACGTATGATAGATGTCGCTATTATTTAAATGGAAACAAAAAAAATAATGTTGTTTTTTAGACTTGATAGTGGCCTGATTGGGTAAAAATATGTCAGATTAATTATTCATTGCTATTTAGGATAATGAAGGTTTTTTTTGGGGTTGTTTCTATGACAAACTAATTATTGGTTAAGGGAATAAAAATCGGTTGGATCCTTATAGCTCTTAGGAGCAATGAATATTAATTACGTGGTGTCAATCACTAGTGCTAAAAGGTGTTTTTTTTTTTTTAAATGGATATTTTTCAATTTTAAAGTGTAATAAGAAAAAAGTAGACCCTAGAGATTCTAAATGTTCAACGGAGAAGTTTATAACTATAATAATTACGGCGACAAAAGTCAAACAAGTGAAAAATTTCCTTAGCTATGTCCATTACTAAATTTAAAAAAAAAACATGCCTATATACACTATTTACAATCAGGCGAGGGGACTCTGAGGCTGGCTTGTCCCTCCAACTATAGGGAAAATCAGGACTACAGGAGATCTTTGCGCTACTATCTCAACAGCGTCACTGCTACTAACGCCAATGGAGGTTGAGCAAGTGCGCTTTATACACCACATACACTCATGTGAAAGAAAATTAACGGCTTTATTAGTAAAGTTGCATAATTTTACTTTTTATTTCATATCCTAATATAAGTTATATAAATCATCTGTTTCCAGTATATACTACATCCAATGGTAGTTCAAATTCTATGTGAAGTTCTAATCTCCAAACTTCCAGACCTGTCTCTAGCAGGAAATGTGATAGATCTATCACCTAGTATTCTCAAATGTTTTAGGAATCCGAATTGAATACAAATCTGAAATTTTAAATACATTTTTTTTATCAGGTTATAATTGTGTATTGTTAAAAAAATAAAATTTAATTAATAGTTTATTGAACAACTTTGTATTTTCTAAAATTATTCTTATCCTTTTCTATGTATCTAGATTGGGCATATGTAATTACAATCATGTCTCAGCTCCTTACAAATTAAAAACCGATGCATATTAATCAAAATATAGATAATGTATACAAAATTTATATCAAGTATATTCTTAATTTTCTTCTTATCAAAAATTGTAATAAATAATTTTTTAATACCTAGATTTAAAAAAAAAAAATTTTCTGTTATATTTCGATTTATTTTATGCAGGTTTTGTGTATAAATCATAGCATAAAATATATAGATAGTTATGTAAGAGCTAACTTAGAAAGTCTTATTTTCATAACGATTACGCATCCTTGGGCTGCCACATTAACCCGCAAAGATGATCACTAAGAAAAAAGAATCAGGAAGTAATGAAGGATGCACTAGACCAAAAATTATTGAGTTCTCCTTGAATAGTTTACGGATGCGTTCTTGATGTGTTTATGCGTAGATTTAACTAAAATATAGATTTTATTTAATCGTTTATAACAGTATTTAATATTAATTTCCCGGATTTAATTTTGTGTGGGGCTTCAGTCCGAAAGATTTTTTTTTCTTTATATATATTACGATAAATAATAAGGAGGAAAAATAAAGAAACTAACCTATATGAAATAGTTTTTAAGTGATTCCTGAAATCCTATTTAATGTAATTACACGAATAATAATACTTCTAGTGGTAATATTTAAATATTTTATTCATAAGACATGGTTATATTTACCCATTTTTTTGAGAGGAGGGTTTCAACCCAAAAGCCCCCTTCCCCTCTTAACCCGCCCCTGGTTAATATTGCTATTATGATTTTTTTTATTTAATCAAAACAGTAGGAACTATTTTGCATACTTTTACTATTTTAACTAAATAAGTTGTATAAAATAGTCCTTTGGAAAACTTAGGATATATAAAGGATATATTGTAAAGTCTCTTCCACTTAATAGGGGCCATTATATAGGTTTGTATAGATAGAGCAGAATCGTGTATCGTTATCATAATAACACCTTTATAAAAACAGGAAGACTCAGTTACCTGTCAAATTCATTTTTTTTTTTTTTATGTTTAGAAAATTATTGTAAAATTTGCTGACACGTGTGCGAATAATTCCCACAGTATTATTGTCAGTAAACAAATGGCTGTATAATGTCATAAGTAATGTGTTCAGTTTATGGAAATTAGTTAATAGAAGGGAGGAATAAATTTTCATTTAATATAATAGACCAAAAGGATTGTGCAAATTACAATTGTCCATCTTCCTTTGTTGATACCGGTTCGATTTCTTTGATTTTTTTTTGGCATTTAGTTAAGTTTCTTATTCATAAGTTTGATAATTTTTGAGTTATGTGCAAATCAAGTTCCTTCTTACGCATACGTTTTGTTCCCTAAATTTTCTTGGGTAATTTAGTAGATGATAATCTTTAAAATGATGAACCAATTATTGGATTTGATGAAGAATTTACTCCCAAAAGAAAGTTGCGAGTTAACTTACAAAAAAACATTACAGGCTTTGTATATCTTAGGCCACCTGAACCAGCCTATCGTGGGCTATTGCTTTATAGTTTTCTACATGCGGTTCTGTTTGTAATCTTTCTAAAAATTATATATATGTATATATATATATATATATATATATATATATATATTCTTCATTATTTGTGCTTCAATTTTTTTATCTATTTTTTTTAATTATCAACATCAAAATTGGAAAGCAACTTATATGTATTTGTATATATATGTATATATATATATTTTTTTTTTTTTCCACCAAGACTGTTCAATTACTCTGTATTTTTATTTATGTATCTCTGAGGCTCCTTAGCCCAATTTCTGTCTTCTTATATTATTCTAAAGGGACTCGTCCCAGAATAAATAAAATATTATTATATTATATATATATATATATATATATATATATATATATATATATATATATAATATATTAAAATAAATCTGAACAGAGAAATGAAAAGACTTGTAGAGATACAATCCACTGGTAATAGCACTCTAATTATCTACATTAGGAGATCACGTGGCTATCTTATTTTCAGACACCTCGGACACCTTGAGGAAGTTTATTATTAAAGGGTCGGTATCTGACCAAAATGGTAAACGTATGGAGCATTAAGGTCGTTATGAATGATTATGTTTCTAAAAAGTCAAGGATCATTCAGGATTTTCTTATCAGAATCTGGAGTTACGATTGGAACTCGATGATTTGGTGAAGCTTCCAAGTTCAACTTCGAAAAATTGATTACAATTTACAATTTCATTACAATCATTACTATATAAAACAATTTGCTCTTTAGTGCAATGTTTTAGGCACTCTACAAACTGATTGAAAATAATTTTAGGTGATCCGAAAATTTATTTCTGCTTATATTTCTTATATTATATTTGCAAATATAAAATAATTAATTAAATATATATCGTTATTGTTAATATTATTGGTCTTTGACCCACTCCCGAAATAGAATGACTCACCACTAGCTTGTACAACATGTCAATTCCCGTTATTACAAATGGAGTTTGCCAAGTAACCTATTAGAGGCGGATTTTCCGTTACTTAGCAAACGTCAAACTAGCTTCGTCATTTTTTTTTCGCCCCACGGCGAAGCGTGTTTACATTTGAATAATAAAGAATAATTCCAACAACTTTCTCATGATGCCAAACTGAATCGAACCCGGACCCTATCCGTTCTGATGAGAATGACAGATCGCCCACAAAGCGCCCTCAATGCTAAGTCCTCTTGACAGCTCCCGATGGTTTAGCCTAAATATCGCAAAAGAGTATCGATCTCCATATGTCAGTGGGCCACGTTAAGTCTCCCTTAATTACACAATTATCACCGATGACCGCCTCGTTCTTATTAATCCAGAAATGATAATGAGAGTTATTAAAATATCATCAGGAGTGAGAACAGGATTTGAAAGTTCAAGAGATATACATAAAATAACTAAGGAGTCCTTTCGACATCCTACAAATGGCTCAGGAAGTGATGTCTTGAATCTCGACTATATTCTTGAAAGATAGTACGATCAATAATGTACTCAAACCGCTTTCTTCATTTTCAAAAATAATAACTTTTGATGTTATAAGTTTATAACACAAACTAAATAATAAAAAAAAAGTTAGGGGTCATCATATACTAGTCGGTTACATAAAATATGGTTTTATTGTTAAAACTTCTAAACTATTAAATCTAAATTGAAAATATAGTCAGATCGTCTAGCAATCGTTAAGGAACAACATTCATAAGAAAAACAAATTACAATTTTTATTTCTTAGTTTCATACCGGTTTTGGTTACTAACAGTAACAAAAATATAACGCTCCAAATCATCTCACAATAATTATTTTTAAAAAATAGTTACATACATGAAATTTCTTTGGCATGTCACACTACATTCTTTACCACTTCAAGGAATAATTAAATTCCAAAATTGTCTTATAATGATTTCATCTTCTTCATTTTTTGTTTAACAAAAATTTAGAAAATCAAATAACTCTTCAAATAACAATCTCGACTAACTCCGCAGAAATAATGTTACCGAATTATAAAGTTGATGTAACATATATATTATAAAGTATATATAACGTTCAAAACATCATATCTCTGCACAATGATTTTGAAAAATATACAAAAAAAGTATACACATCAACCAAAAATTGGGTACATTTTCAGTAAATCACCAATAGAATCATGCGTTCATTGTAATTTTTTGCAGCTTATTTTAGGTGAAGTATTTATATTATTTACATAAATTTATAGGAGACTTTAAGCTTCTCAAGTTTTATTAAAATCTTTACAGCCGTTTTGGCGCCATTATCTATAGCGATGAAGGTTTTTCGGGAGCCATTTTGAAACGAAAGGGTGAATGGTAATATCGAGTTGGGAGGCTATGTTCTACGAACAAACTTGTCAACAAAACTGTTTTTAGCGGATTTTAGGATTCTACGTATCGTGAAACGCAAAACTTCAAATTTTAATGGATGGTTATATTTTTTTTCGGTCGATTACTATGGTTCATTATTGAAAATAATTAACCAAAAAATTAATGGTCACCATATGCTATCTAAATAACAATTTGCTCTTTTTTATTATTGTTTTATTTTGGCCAGATGTAGTATTTTAATTACGTTCTACTTTGTTATTCTAAAGGGACTTTGTCCCAGAATAAAGTTATTTTCTATTTTTTTTTTTATATATATATAAGTATTTGTTTGTTTTTTTGCCAGGGCGATACTCATTCAGCTTTTAACACAAATAATAAAGTAAAAATCTCTTAGTAAAAAGTAATTAGATAATATCAGCTGATTTATATTTCTAATCACTTGATTTGAAGCCAAAGTTCACTCTTGCATTAAACATTGTTTTATTGTTAGGAACTATAAACTAGTAAATATAAATTGAAAATTTAGGCAGATCGGCATGTGATTCGGGAACAGCATTCCACAGAAGGGAGAAAAAAATACTACTTTCATTTCTTAATTTCAAGCATTCCAAGGTTATTTATTTTCTTTTGACCAATGTCAAAAAAATAAATAAATAAAATAAAACATGGAATGTGCGATTATATTCAATTTGAATATTATATTTCAAAACCCTCGATTGCTATGTAGGTATAGCCGTTACCAAACAGCTTATCGATTCTGTAATAATTTACACAGACAAATGGCCAGGAAGTGCTATTACCATGAAATAGGTATCAGAATTGCAGATATACCAGTTACGAAAGTATTTGTACTTTGCTTGATCTATATGTCTCGGTTGCATGGGCCTATTTTTCAGTATTGAGGTGTTCTCGGCTGCATATGCTACATATACAAAGGTTAGACCTACATACGTCAATATATTTATTTTTTAAACTATAATTAGTACTAATATTTGCTATAAATATCAACATGTTCTAATTTTTAAAAAAAATTGCAAATCTAATATACTTAAAAGTTTGTCTCTGTACTACTAGCGATATTGAAAGAGAAATCATGCTAACTTTATTGTCTACGGTTTCACAGATCGATGGATATTTATGGTTACTATTCCGTTAGCTAAATTCTTCTCAAAAGACAAGGACTTCTATAAAAACTAATGCCGATAAAAAAAAAATCATTAATAAATAATGGTGCAAAAATAATAGTTTATGACGAAAAGCCATCTCTAAGGCTGTTATGTGTCTATTAAATCTAGCAGTAAAAATGAAATATCAATCCAAGGAGTGAATATTACTAATTTACAAACATCTCATTATACGTAAATGAATCTAAACCTTAAGAAATAATAAATATTTTTCATGAATGTATATAAATTATTAATTCGTCAGTGGAACGATGACGCCAGTACAAATTATAATTTTTTATAAGAATAGCAAAATAATTGGAATTATTATTATATAACATACTTTTTAAGTTTGATTGTACTAGCGTAAAATTCTTATATCCTTTCAAACTTATTAAATACATCTTTCTGACAATTTGATGTGATAAAACATTATGGCATTTTGATAACAATATTAGTGTTATTCACAATTGAACTACATCAAACACGAATTTGTTCCACCAAATGTAACGCAGTATCTCGAGAAGTGAATGGACGCCAAGTTCCTGGAGGTGTAAGATAAAAAGAAATTGAATATTCATTTTTAAAATATACATTTAAAATAAAAGAACTTATCGTAAACTAGATAAACAAAGCTAGTTTCCTCACACGTGGTAAAATAATCACATAAAATAATCACACTAAAATAATCCAGGTGGTTCTGCATTCCGAATTATAGAAGAATCAACTTTATTCTGGGACAAAGTCCCTTAGAAATAACAATTTTGTACATACAAATCAACATACCATCTGTCCAAAATACATATCAAAATATAAAAAAATGACTAAAAACTATATGTAAATAACAGAAGTATTTATATAACTATACAGATATATTGAGTAATATGGTCACAATACTGCAAAATAGTTGCTACAAACAATAAACTATGGAATACTAAATGAACTTTGAAATGAACGATAAATTACTTGTGTTGTCATACCATTGAATTAATAAAAAAAAATAATAGTAAAACAATAGATAAATATTTACTATAAATGATTTACATCTGTACCTTAATGTGTTCAAATGAATACAATAATAGTATTGTAAGCAATATAAAAGTTTTATATAATCCATATCCTAAGATGTAGATTAGGAATATGTAGATTAACATTATATTAATTGTTTAATGTTTTGACACTGTAATTTAAAGTATTTCTTATTATTCCTTATAAATTAATATCATAATATAAATAGGTAAAGACCAAACAGTCCAATATCATTTTCTTCTTTGTTTCTCGAACAATTTGTTTTTCTTTTTTTGTTAAGTTGCTGTTGACGAGCTTTAGTGATATAAATAAAAAAAAAAAAAAATAAATAAAAAAAAAATCGTAATAGTTTATATGGATAAAAATATTAGTTTTTAAACACCTCTAATCTTCGAAAATTCTTTACTGATTTCTTTGGAATTTCGATACAACGTTGCAGTCAAATTCAGAAATGTTTTTATATCCATTTCATCATAGGCAGTTTCCAAACATGGTAGTAATTCTTATTATGTGGAAAAATTCAATTTCATTATTGTGAAATGATCTAATATAATAGCAATATTTTAAAATAAATGATAAAATATTCCAGCTAAAAATGAATTGTGTTAAAAAAAAAACAAAAAATATTTTTGACTTTTTAGTTTGCACAAATTTAAAATAAAAATACAATGTTTTCACTGTCTTAACTAGTAATTTAAAAATGTCTAAAAACATATTTTATATATAATATATTTATACTTATACTTATTAAATATAATTTTTCCAAATTTATCGTGAAAAATTTATAAGTTATGTGGAAATGGAAGTGTAGACATGAGAATCAAAATCCTAGAAAATGTTTCTATATAATGAATATTTTTTTATAACTTTATTTATACATCTACACCTGTCTAATACATAATTGACAATCAGTGGTTTGTCTGGCAAGATTAGTAATCCCTGGATATAAATGAGAATTTAAACAATAGGAATATTTAGGTCGTGATGAAATAGTGAAGTGCCAGCTTATAAGTCTTAGCCTAGCCAGCTAGTTAAATTTTCTTAATCGATTTTAGTTTATATATTTTATTCTTTCGTGCATCTTATTTATTATAAATTACAAGATGTTGTGACGATTTTAATGAATCTTGACTAAAGTCTTCTCATAAATACTCTTTTAATTTGTGTATATAACATAATCCCTCAAAAAGTGGTTGAAAAAAAATCAACAATGGACTCAGAATTTCGTTTGCGAATTACTCAAAAAGTACATCATTTTTGGTTTATTAAATCTATGAGTGTTTAAAAGCTTCCAGAATCCACAAAAAGAAAAAAAAAATCGAAATAGAAAATAATCATGTCCATCTGGAAATGTTCTTTCTATCATCAGAAACATATATTATTTTAGTTGCTAATTCGCTTCTCTTTCGCTCCCCTTTTGTCAATGTAAGTTTATTGATTTTCAATGATTAGTCATATTGCGGAGCTATTTATTGACGAAAGGAGTACAGAAAAAATGATATGGATTAGCTAAAAATAATAATATATGTTTTTGATGTGACTTTTTCTTGAAACGTTTAACCCAATGTAACATAGAAATAAAGTATAATTACAAGGAATTTATATTTGATGAAAGAATAAGTATAGAACAAATATAAATGAAAACAGTAAATGTTGTTTCTTTCATTACATTTATGTTGTTTGATTTATTCTACCATAGTCCTGTAGGATGGATTACGTGTTGTGGCCGAAACGTCGGCTTTTGATAAGAACGTAACTCCATCCTCGATAATATTATAATAGTATTATATATAGCTGGTCCCGATTGAAGAGAACACTAAAGACGTTCTCCCACCGGTCAAGGAAATGAGGCCTAACAATAGGGCTTCCTTGTTCTAATTATTTTCACATGTCTAGGAAGTGCGGCTTGGGAAAGTGTTACGTCAGAAGGACTGAACCACTGACTTGGTTTACACGGGAAAGATGCGGAGACCTCAGCAAACTATCGAGTTACGGTTTTATGTATCCAATAATTTTTATGTATTCGTACGCTGTAACAAAATACATCCGTGGTCTTAGTTTCAACCGCGTTGGAAACGGGACAAATGAGATAGTAACTTAAATATTGAACTAAATTTTATTTCAGCTTTGTTATCACTCAGAATTATAAGATGAAGTTGAAAACTTCTCAATTTCTTATTCTGATTCTAGGAAAGCTGCATCATCTTAATAAGGTACTATAAAATATAGGTTAACTAGATGCATATCTTAGGTTGCATATCTCACATTAACAGCCCAAAACCTATATAGGCATAATATTTTTGAGAAGCTTTAAGCTTTGAGTTGTAATGAAGGGTGCCTATCTTATAATAAGTGACTTATTTTGCTCAAAGTTTTATCATTTTCAAATAATTACCCGTTTGAAGAAGACAGGAAAATACACTTATAAAATACACCGGCATGAATCTGTAGGACTACAAAATTACTACCAATCAGAAATACATTTTTATATTATATACTTTTTTCAGTTATTGATTTAAAACTCCAAAATTATACTTCCTATGCTTTCGTCCACAATTATGTTCGATATCGACCGTTGAAACGCCTCAATTTTTACCAACTTTCCTTCGAATCCCAAGCGGTTTGTGTAAAACTGTTCTATTTTACTTTAGGCCAAAGTCTTATCATCATAAACCAGGTGCTGCATCACAAACAAAAACGGACGTTTGCCAAATGCCAATGGGTTCCGCTCCCATTTCAACGCGTTCAGGCCGGAATCGTAATTATGAGAAATAAGATTTGAAAATTACAACTGCAATATGGAGCCTCGCATAAAGTAGTCGAATTCTCAATTAATCCTAACATAGTGTTGTCCAAAATCGGTCTTAGTCTTGCTCTTTGCAAGATCAAGACCATGGCCGCCTAACTTTTGCAGGACCAAGACCAGGACTGGTAAAAAGAATAGATTTTTAAAAATAAAAATTAACGCAAAATAGTTACTAATACTCAACAAACTTAGTTAGTATATGGAAATAATTGGTATAACCATTATACTTTTGTATTTGACTCCTCTAGTTTTTCATTCGGGCTTAGTTAGCTTTCTCCTATCGAAAAAAAATACAGTAATATCTCTATGGTAATGAGCTAATAAATAACTGCAAGACTGTTGCGAGACACTTGCACAAGACCTTGACCAAGACTAAGTTTGCAAGACCAAGACTCGTCTCGGTTTCGCATTTGGGCAACACTAGAGTTACATAATAATAACAGTAACAGGTCAGAGATCTGCAAACAGTAGTTCTGGCAAACTGAAACAACCAAGATACAGTACATCTTCCATCGACAGTTGAAAAACGATATCAATAAGAGACAGTACCTAACTCAAAGACATCCGAACACACATAGGAGATAAGTTTTTTATTAAGATTAATTTTTAAATTAACGGATTAATCATAATAGAAACGCCTTTAAAATAACTCAGAATCTAAGTCTCCTTCTATGAGGTTCTTACTACTCCATTCTCCTTTACCTTCCTCCTTATTTATTAATATAAGAATACATTATTTGAATTAGCATTTGAATTAATATAGTTTGGAACTAAGAACATTAGTTATATCTTTTGTTTATAGATCATAAATCAGATGATTAGTTAGGCACCAACTGGTAAGAAACTGTTATCCATTTTCCTTATTTTATTATCACGTCCAACCTTGATATATATTTTTTTTTTTTGTTGTTGCTATTGTTAGTCATCTGGTATCGTGTCGATTGTCGTAATTTTGATTGCTTAATTACTTAAGTATTAACTAATGGAAAAAGTACTTTTCCATCAGTGCAACTTAAGCCCTTTAGGAGTGACGTTCTATGCCTACTTGGCTAGTCTTTTTTCCCGGAAGTTAATGTGAGATGCGCAATTTCTGATGTGCATTTATGTGATCTTCAGCCCTGATGATGCGTAGATTGGCAAGGCGTTTAAGGGTTAGTTACACACTGTTATATGAGAGGTTTAAGATTTAAGAAATAGATACTGTCATGTTATCATCGATGATGTATATTTTCTTCTGTTTATATCATTTTGTGTAGAGAGAACATATAGGAAAATGTAGAATTATCCATATTTAAAACCCTCTTATTTCAATTCCTCCTTAAAGACAGGGTGTTTATTTATTTATTATGTAACAAGGTTTCATTGTTATATATATATATATATATATATATATATATATATATATATATATATATATATATATATATATATATATATATATATATGTTTTTCTTTTATGAATATGGAGAATATTTCCAGTCACTTTTCACTGAGAATTTATTTTTGTTTTTTCTGTTCATGAAATTGAGTCTTTATAAAATAAAGTCTTTGAGATGTAATTTTTTATTAATATTGAACGCACTCCTCTATGTGTATATTACCTTTTTTCTTTTTTTGTTTGTTTGTTTTCTTCTATCAATCCACATCATAGTTTATAGATTATAAGACTTTTAGAATTTTTATAATACCACTTTAAGTAGTCATTCGAACATATTAAGGAACAGATGTAAATCATTTATTGTAAGTATTTATCTTTTTTTTTTTTCATTACTGCGATGGTTTGCCTACAAAAGTAATTTATCGTTCTTTTCCAATTTGATTTAGTCATTTCTTACTTTATTCTGTGTAGCAGCTATTTTGCAGTGTCGTGACCTTATTGCTCATATTTTTTTTTTTAATATATTTTTATAGCTATGTAAATACTTCTCTTATTAGTTATGTTTTAGTTATTATTTTATTGTAGTAGATATTTTGGCCAGATTTAATGTTAATTTTTATGATCAATATTGTTATTCTTAAGAGACTATGTCCCAGAATAAAGTTGATTCTTCTATTCTATTCTAGAATCAGGCAAATCGTTAGAAAAAAAAACATGTTATTTTTCCATAGTTTAAATTTTTTTTTAAATATATATATATATATATATATATATATATATATATATATATATATATATATATATATATATATATATATATATATATATATATATATATATTAGTTACTTTTAATTCGTAGAGGCAAAGAACTTCTTTTCTCCTGCTTAATTAAATTCTATAATTATATTACTGAGATGATTCATTATACTTTGTTATACTTAATTATAAGAATAAATTGACCCCATTTATTTTTTTAGCGTATATTTTCAGGATTATGACAAAGAATCTTTTTGAATATATTTTTGAATTCTTCTTTTTTAATCGTAACAGTTTTTTATTTTTCGTAAAAGTTGAAAATTTTTCTATTTCATAATGTTTGGCCGTTTCTACTGTCGCGTCGTGCTAAATGGAATAACGGCCTCTCTTCAGAAAGCTTGGGACTTAAAGAGGGTCAAACTAAAAGGGTTGGCGACTGATGTACAGACCGTGGCATCAGTGGGAGGATAAACCCAAACTTGGGTACTTTTGTGTAAAATAATAGTTTAGACGCATGTTTCCTTATATAATGGTCTGGGTTTTCAGTTAAGACTTTGAAACTTTCTCAATGAAAGTAATAGTTTAGCATCCGTTGAAAAAACTCAAATTTCAATTTTCAAATTTTTGGTCATATTAATATAATATGGAAATGAGTGGATTCGGCGTATTATGAGAGAGAGGAATTTATGTTGTTTTACTTGTTATATTACTGCAGTTCAAAATAACATACCAGAAGATTTTTACAAATTATAATTGGCTGTCTCTTTGCCAAAAAAGGTCCGATTTCGATAATTTTTGTTTTTTTTTATAGGTAGTTTGGGAAACCTTGCTAAATATGGCTGTATTTGACTATAAGTAGTCTTTGAGGTATACTCTTTGAGTAATGCGCTAAATAAAAATTTCAAATAAAAGTCGTTAAATATCTTAATATCAGCTCTTTCTGATAGAAATATGTTACTTTATTACTGCCCTTAACTACCTCTCTCGCTCTTTGAAATAGTTCATATGCATACCATGGTGTATTTATATATGTTGTTCCTTGTTAATTAAATGCGTTTTATGAAAAAAAAAAACAGTTAAAATATTTGGAAAACATGTTTAATCTTAAAAAAACAAAAAAAAAAAAAACATGAATCATATTTCATTTCAATTTGAAGGTCTGTCCCTCTTGAATCTGACCTTGAGATCTGTTTAAATTCTTTTATCTTGTGATAATCACCAAAACTGTTTTCTAAAAATAAATAAATAAATAAGAATAAAAAAAAAGAAAAATGGAGTTGGCTGGTTTTGGAATTTTATAGCTTATAGTCCGTTGAACGGATCCCTTTTTATAAAATTATGAACAACTGCTTGATTAAAACTTCGTGAACGGCTTCATATTATCGTTACCTACAAATCTTTTATTTATAAAAATTATCAGAAATGGGGAACGTATTCTCATTATGTTTATGTAATTAGGTACTAAAGACTCATAAATACCCATTTGTGCTTTCCAATTGAATAGTAAGATAATTTGATCACAAAACAGAAAAAGAGGTGGCATAAAAAATATTGGGTTATATAACCTCGTTATTTCGACATGTTGGCTAATAGAGGTTACTTTATTTCCGATTTTGTGATCAAGTTATCTTACGATTCCAGTGAAAATAAAGTTTCATGCGTTTTTGGTGCCCAATTAAATATACAAAGTTTGCCGATCTCCAGATTAAGAACACCCCAATTTCAAGTATTTTCGTAAATATAAAAAAAGTAGTAATTTACGATGAGATGAAATTATTCATAAAGTTTTTGGCAGATGTTAAGATAAAAAGACGTTTGTATCACGAACTATTATTTTCTCATATCTTGGGCATTTCATAATATTTAATCGAATCAACTTCAATTATTTTTAATTAAGACAAGGGTGGGGGAGGGGGTGTACTCCAAGTCCGCCCAACGGCAGACCGACCCCCATTTTAGAAATTATACAACTGTCCATTTAATTGTACTACTCATTGCTCAAATTTTATAACTGTAGTTTACATGTATTTTGTAGTTCATATTTTATTATTTTCTATCAACATAAAATAAACTGAAGGATACCTTAGTTCGGACAAAATTTTAATTTCTTTAAAAATCCTTATTATACATCTCGCCTTATTGCCAATTTCATTATATAATTGTAATTATTCATATTGCCAATTTGTAACCATAATATATATTCAACTTTTTTTAACTTCATATAAGCCCAACATCATTTTGAGCCTTTTATTTATAATATTTTCATTGTACATTATATCGTTTTTCTTTTTCATCATAATTATATCAAAGTATAATAATTAATATATTGTATTCAAGGGGGATGTCTAGATCGAAAAATAACTGCTGTCACCTAGGTACAATCAAATTACCACCTCCAGTTGAATACCATTCTTCGTACAAATTTTTAGTCTAAAAAATTTTTTTTAGGTGATTAGGTGTAGGTTGTTACCTAGGAGATCAACACATATGTAATTAAATCAACATCTGTATAATTTGTAAAATAATCTCTAATAAGTTGAGCCTCTGTTATCTCCTACTCTCCTAATACTAAAATTAAATAACACACATTAAGTAAATTAAGTAACATACATCTCCTCCCTCCCTTGCGACCATATCTCCACTCTATTCCAGCTAGCTATTGGAAGAGGTTGGTTTTTCTTTCTTATTTCAGTCTTCTCTTTTTTTCCTCCTTCCTTTCATTCCTTTTCTCTGTTTTAACTCTTTATTCTATTATACGTTTCAGTACATTTTGATAGACTTTACAATATCGTAATTTTCCATCTAAATGTTCCATTTGTAATATCTTAATTTTACTATTTATTCTCACTTCTTATATAACTTCATATTCGTTTTGTTCTGTTTTACATTGTATTCTAAGATTATCATTTTAATACTTATGTCACCTTTTTTTATTATGTTTACTTCATCATTCCACAGTTTGTAACGGTTATTATTATTTATCTTTTAGTTCTTAATATTGTCATTATTCTACCCACTTCAATTTACTTTAATTTTTTGTTTTACCTACATTATTTATGTTTCTCATACCTTGTTATCTGATTCTTTTCTTAGCCGTGATGAAAACCTGAAGTTCAGGTCGAAACGTAGGCAAATGTTAAAATAAATATTATTATTTATTTCTGCCTTCCTATTTCCGACTGATCATCCCAACCATCCTTCTCTTCATTATTCACGACAGTCTACCATTAACCCACAATTAAATATGTATGAAAGTCGCTAAAAACTTTTTTATAATATAATAGAGAGATAAAAATTATCAGATTATCCCCTTACCTATGAATACATATATGCCTTATACCCGTCGAAGGAATGCAGAGTCACAGATTTATGTCCATGCTGCTTCCATTGACCGCTTGGTTGTATCTGCCCTTCCAAGTGGAAGTAGAGGAAATGCGACTCTAGCCATCAGGGCAGCGCCAATTGGCATTATTGCGTGCTTCCTCCGAAGATGAGATTACAATTGTTACTAGTAATAAAAACGTACCAATACCAGCTGGCTCGAACTATTCCCACTGATGTAAACGTAAGCATTGCCTGGCCCTAGTCCAAACACGAGCTCCGCGTTCGCCTCTTTCGCACCTCAAGTCTTTTCGTTGCGTCCATTTTAATTGCTCTCGGTTTTTATATTTTATCCTTTTTTTAGTACAAAGAAACTAGAGACTAAATTGTAATAGCGAATGATGAAACTTAAGAATAACTTCATGAAGTAAGTAAAGAAAACTTATTTACTGATCCGGGTAAACCAAGTTGCGAAAAAACCAAATAATTTCGACTTTATTTTTTATCTAATCTCCTACCATTTCTCTCATTCTCAATCAGTGTATTCCATGGCACAACACTCTTTATTTTAATCAAATTATTAACATCCGCATAAAAATTCTTGAATAGCTTCACCTCATCGTAACCTGCAATTTTTTTATTTACGAAGATTCTCTGAATTGGGGTGTTTTCGATCTGTAGACCGGCAGACTTTGTCTACTTAATTTTTAATTTTTTTAAGATTTTTTTTTTTTTTTAGAAATAATACATTTTGCCACACTTAAGGGCACAGAGTACTAAAGCTGAGTGATGCATATTCATACCATATATACACTACAATAACAAAAAAAAAATATATATATATCTATATAACAAAGGCAAAAACTGTAAAACCAAAGAAATGTAACTTGAAATCAAAATTGAATAAAATGCAGAAATTCGTAGCAAATTAAATAAATTATGGGTAAAAAAAAATAAATAGATAAAAAAAACATTAAAAAGTAAAACGTTCATACTTAATTACAATAGTCTTTTTAATTAGGTGGTAAAAACTCATGAACACCTGTTTGCTTTCTACTGAATCGTAATTTTATCACAATTTCGTAAAAAACAGGCGGCCTAAAAAAATATTACGCCGTTTAGCCTCCATTCATGAAGTCTGAAAAGAACGAGGTTGTATTGGCTAAACGGCCTAGTATTTTTGCATGCGTCTCTTTCTTTTTTTCAATTTTATTATCATATTACTTAACGATTTAAGTAGAAATCGAATGGATATTTATGAGTTAATTAATTTAATGAGAAAATGCCCCATTTCAGAGAATTTTCGTAGATAAAAAATTTGCAGGGTGCGATAGATGAAGCCATTTTCGAAATTTTAGGGGATGTTAATAAATTGATAAAAAGGGTTGTGCACCTCGGATCATATTATACGAGAATTATAAATTTGAAGTTGTTTTTAGTTTCAGCTTACCATTTATGTAGAGTTCAACGAAGTAATCCATAATTTTCCTAAATCTGTTAGTGCAATTTAGTCTCTTAGTCAATCAAGTCTTTAATATATATCATTAGTTAATGTGTATTATATTTGTAATCATTTTAGTGTAGTATATTGGTAATCATTTTAGTGTTTAAAAATTATTTTTAAAAAATCATTAAATATCTGAAAAAATAAATATTATTGTGTAGTATATAGTCTGGTTTTTAAAAAGTGTTCCTTATTACAGGTTTTTTGTTTTGATACAAATTTGTAATGTCATGCTCTTACATTTTGTAATTCAATTTATTATATTACGTTAAATTTAAAACTTGTACCTAATGTTTGTTTTTTTATCTGTTACAGGTAAGAATTGCAGTAGTATTAACCAATCTTTGGAATGTGACGGTGAGTTATCTAAACTTTGAATTATGGCGCGTGGAATATTTATTCTATGTGTGATAAAAACATTGTGGACAATTCTCTGATTGCTACTTTAAGATGAACAAGTTCCTTAACTCAGCGTTAAACCCATTGATGGCTTCGGATCCGTCTCTAGACTGGCCGCTGGGTTAAGGAACTTGTATATTCAGATGAATGAACTTGATTTAGGTTGTTTCCAGTAAATTGATTTTTTTAAATTTTGAATCGCTTGTCGTAGTAACGAACTTAAACTGTTCATTCTTCCGGTTCTTCAAGAGATACAAAACAACTATACTATGAAAATGGACACTATAATGTTTTTAATGAAATAATTTTCTCTTAAAATCATTCACCAACTTGATTAGTTTGGCCGTGATTTATTATAAAAGAGTTATATAATTTTTTTTTAATAATTATCAACATGTAGACAGTTATATTGCAAAAGTCTTAAGTGCAAGTACTAAAAGTTTTTGAAGAAATCTGCGAGGAACAGTATAGAACTTTTGTGGGAGTCTTGGGCCGACGAAAAAAAAAAAAAAAATGAAATTGCGTATTGTTTTGTTTTATGCACTGGATTTTCTTTTCAAATCATTGTATGTTCAAAACAAAGATGTAACGTTTTAAGTATTGATAACGGTATTGCTAGGGTGAAGTGAACCTTATGGACTTTTTTACTACCTACACAGGCTTCCCATCACGCATTTACCATAGTGGGGATTTCAAGATTTATTTCTCGGGGCCGATGAGGAATAAATATTTATCAGGCTGGAATCGAACCCAAAAGGTGTAGAACTAGGAATTCTAGGCACAAAACCCAATAGGGATGGGCAGGTTGGACATTAAATGTAAATAATAAGCTTCCTTGTTAATTTAGAGGTTTCAGTTTTTTCTAGATTGAAGAACAATGTCCTCTATAGACAACTGTATGAATAAAGTTTCCAAAAGAAAATTTTAGAATGCCTATCATTGTTGTTTGCTCAGTGCGCTTGAGATCAGCGTGTTTCATACCTTCCTACTAACAGTTTTGCTAAGAGTAAGTTGAACATTTATGTTACCTTATCTTTATAGTCGTATAAATAAAAATAAATATTTTTATAATTTTTCTGAGGTATGTCCATTACTAGTATCGACTCCCTTTCATTACTAAAATAATTGAATTTCGGAGTGTCCATCTCTAGTTTAAAAAGGTGTTGTTTTTTTTAAATCAAGATAATACCTGTATAACTGTATATTTTTTTTCAATTTTAAAGTATTAAATAGAAAAAGGAGACCTTAGAGATTGTAAATGTCCAACAAATAAGTTTATAATTATAATAATTATGGGGACATAAGCCAAAAAAGACAAAGATTTCCTTAGCTATGTCCATCACTGGTGCGCTTACCCTATTTTTTTATATTTGATACATTCAAAATTTGTAGTCTCATAATTGTTGTGTTTTTCCTTTTGGTTGATAACAACGTTCATATTGATTCGATTCGATTGTTATTTAAACGACTCCGTCGACTTGTAACTGTTTTCGCGATGTAACGGACGATAAGAGCGGTACATTGATGACTGGATATCATTTGGATTGATGACTGTACTCGTTCCCTTTCGGACTGGCCCGCTGTGAAAACAAGAAAAACTCCTGCGTCACTGTGATGCTTCTTTTCCCGAAGTAGTTGGAGCGTAGGATCACATCCTTCAAGATGGCAATCTGAGGCAGCAAGGCGGAGTTTATCCAGTTTTTCTGATTTATTAATCTAATATTTTCCCATCTATTAACTGTTATATATGTTAAGTTATCCATCTTAAGTTATTAAGTTATCTGTCTTAAGTTATATGTATGAAGTTATCCAGTCTTTCTCATTTATTCATCTAATATTTGCCCATCTATTAGCTGTTATATGTCTTAACATAAACTCCGAAAATAGTTGTAACAGCGATGACTAGTATGATGGATTGAAGATGTGTGTAATGAAGTTTTGTTAATAATAAATAGCTCTTATTAACCTAATCTAAACTCAACCTAAAAGTTTTGGAATACCAAAGGTTTATAAAGCTTATGTTAGTACTGTCTTTTCGGTGCCTTCAAGATTAATAAATAAAATATGAAAAATAAAAAATATAGTGAAACGAGGCACGAGATACTTTGAAATGTTATTCCACAGCATTCAAAGCACCGAGAAAGCAACTGCGGTTTCGTGACCCACATATAAAAACCAGAAGCTTCAGATAATATGTTGTCTTTTCATATTGGAATCTAACCTTTGGGTTTAAATCTTGAATTTGTGTGCAATAATTCATTTGTAAATAAATAATTTTGATCTATTTTAAATAGATAGAAACCAACTTTATTCTAGGACAAGGTCCCTTAAGAATAACAAGCGTGTACAAATTATCAGAAAGCATATCCGTCCAAAAGCTACATTAACATAAATTTAAAAAAAATATATACAGTATCTTCAGTAAAAAAAAATATATATTAAATAAATAAATAGAAAGTTTAAAGGATACATATAGAATTAAAACATAAATATAAAGAACTGCCATTCACTAGGTTAAATGATTAACTGGGTAAATGACTGAATAAAGGAACTCGCTGAATTCCATCCATGGTTTCCATCAATGAGTTAAGAAACGGTTGTACCAAAGTACAGATTTATAAATTTAAAAGAAAAAAATAATGAACCTCTTAGACGCTTAAGATTATTTCGCAGAATACTTTTTTGATGTGCATAGTGACACATAAGATTTACGTACTCAACGATTTGCATGCAATACAATATTTTGCATATATTTCCATCACATCGATTCACTTTACTACCAACGATTCATAATTTCTATAATGGTGATAACATCTGTATTCAATATATATACACATATAAACTTAGGAATATAGATGGATGAGTGATATACTTTTAAACTGATTCTAAGGATTTAACACTTGTGAATGTCATGAGAGACTAGCATTGGTTGCAGTTTTCAATTTTCTGCCTTTTGGTATTCATGTAATAAAGTGTGATCAGCAACTCAATTCCAATCCCTTCATTTATGGTATAGTCTCAATAGCAATGTGACAATAAATAACGTACGTTGTTACTCAATGTAAGCTCGTTTTCGAATTTCGGAGCAATGTTAGGTGAGGCATAAGAACGTTAAATTTCATGCCTAAGTGAAAAACGTTTATTACAATGTAAGAACATGAATGTAAAATTTTCGTTTTTATTTTCGTCCAGTCGTTCAGTTTTTCAAGGAAGAGGAGTGGAATTTGTAGCTTTTGGCCGAAGTTCACTTAGTGATTTAGATATATAGATGTGTTTGTATGAATTAGTTTACAAAAATATTCAGTCAAATTCATTACAGCTAGATACATTTACTGATTGTTTGATGCACTATTGATATAATCATAGTTCATCGACCCATAAGATAATCAAATGGACTGATGACTGGGATGGGAGACATAAGGTAAAATGGAAGCGGCAACAGAGCGACCAGGTATACGTGTACTATCCTTGGTGGCAACTTCAGCCCTTCAGGTACTATCGATATCGTCAACGTACGCCATCAGACTCAGGGACCTTTCTCTTGTCCTCTTGCTGCTTCAACGCCACCTTCGGCTTGGATCAACTTGAGCACTCCCCATTCCAAAGATATATCAACAAAAAATCTGTACCTCTCCGAACCATGGATGGTCCTGTGTTTTGTACTCTGTAAGGAAGTACTGTTGGTCATCGGTTGTGAAGGAGGTGATTTCACCTAGATCACGCTTGACGACCAGATTTTCCCTCTTATTCAATTATTTAATTAAAGTTACTCTCCAGCTACAAGTCACGACCAGGATCTACAGCTCATAAAGCAGAACTAATTCCAAAGATATATAAACAAAAAAATAAATAAACTTTTTCTGTCAGGACTGAGTAATATAAGACCAAATAAATGCAGACAACTGTCCAAATCTGACAGGTGCAGACAACTGCACATCACTCCCAAGATATTTCAACACATAAATACCAGGTGTGATTTGCTGTCTCTACTGTTTTCTTTACTTGATGATGCCTGAAATGTCGAAATTCTTATAGCGTAGTTCTAGTAATTGAGGGTCATATGACTTGACTAATGGAACTTCTCCATGATATGCTGCAGGGTGTATATCGGACCAGAAAAACCTAGAATCGTTCAGGGAATAGTCAGCCATATTCCAAGCAAGAAGAAACGAGCGCGGATTAGCAGTTATGATTCAGAATCATTGTTCTTGATGAAACGTTTACATAATCTGTAGTTTGTCAATAAGTATACACAAGTATTGATCATGTCATCTGAAATGAACAACTATTTTATACCATCATTTATAATTTTCATGTGAGGCCTCCAACTTTGTGGATTTAAGTATTTCAAATGTTAAATGGTGTACATATTACACAAAACGAATATTGATAAAGATCAATTTGAAAAAAAAATAGTTAGGTTTTTTTTGTTTGTTTTTACCTACTTAATGATTAAAGAGAATAGATTATATCCAACTACACTATATTTACTAATATTTTTTCTAGGTAAAACGATTGTCTTTTCTGTCCATTGCTTAAAATTATTTTAGTTGTGGGATCCTATAGTTGTTTTCCAAGAAAAAAATACCATAAAAGTTTAGATAAAGTTTGTGTAAATTTAAATTTGTACGAACGGTTTTTCGTGTTTTTTCCTATTGCGCATCTCTCCATTCCCTCCTAATAAATTAAAGAGGCTGAAATTTTCTATGTTTATTAAGTTGGTGTTAAAGAAGTTCTTTTCCGTATTCTCTTCTCTATTCGTCAATTTGTTTCAAGAACAAATCGGGAAACCGGTATTTCAATAGATTGTTGCCTCAAAGCGGTTATAACGATTTTGATGAAACTTCCTTAAAATCCTATAACTTTATGTGAATACAGTGAATAATACTTCCCCGAAAAAGAGGTTGACAAAACAGTTTTGATGATTACGAAATATTATTTGAAAATCACTCAAGAACAATACTTTATTATTTGATGTTTTGAATTTTGTGCCCATGCTCTCTTAGAATTTTGATCTGCTTTATTATGTTTTTTTGATGGTTCAAAACTATAAATCTACTGAATGATTTCTAATGTTCGTTTGATAATTATTCTAATTTTATACAAAGATTAATAATATATATATTAAATAAATATTTTTAAATCATCTAATCTTAGCAAACAGATTTTTTTCTATGCTAGGGGAATAGTTTTGTGTGGAGGGAGATAAACCATTCATCTAATTATTTGAAAATAATAAACCATTGTCTGTTAATTTTCAAAGATTTAAAATTGTGATCAATTTTCTCTGTATAACATTAATGAAACAATTTAATCCTTTATTATCTGTTTTTTAATAACAAAAAAACAAATAAGGTATGTGGTTTAGACCACAAGTTAGAAGTGAAAACATCAACAAGACGAGATTAATAATATGAAATATAAATTATAAATAACAGCTCATTATAAAGAGGATGAAATGCTGAACAATTCCCTCGCTTACAGTATGCAGGTCCGAATCTTAGTTCCTGAGATATTTTAATCTATATCTTCAATAAAACTCGTTATCGTTTGGTTTTCGGTACTATTTTTTTTTCTTTTCGCCTATCTAATACGGCGTCGCATTAAGAAACAACTTTGAATAATAGCTCATTACAACGAGGATGAAATGATAAACATTTCCCTAACTAACAATATTCAGGTCCGATTTTTAGTTTTTGAGATATTTTAATCCATATGCAAATAGACTTCAATTAGTCGACCAACCGATATTACCCGAGCGTTACACATCGGAGATCTGAGCGCTAAATCTAGTCCATTCTCCAGAAAACGAAAGTGCAAAATGCGCCTAAAGAAGTTTTCAGTTCAATAAAAGGAGAATAGGACCTCAGTGACGTACTCAGCTGCTTCTGCTTTGTTTCGTTTTAAATTGTTATTGACGTCAAACATTAAAATAGGAAAGCATATGTTTTCTCTATTTTTAAAAACGATAAAATTGTTTCTTGTTATTGTCATACTGATATTTCACATAAATTTAAATATTTGTTCACGTTGGATCTGAATATAGTCAAATAATTTAAACTATGCTTAACATGACTGAGGCCGTTCGAAATTGATACTAAGTTGACATATCATTGACTAAAGCATTACTTAAAAGTTGCTAGCTTATTAAAAACATAACTAAATTAAAAATAAAATATCCGATTTGTATTTGTTTCGGACCCTCCTATACTTTGCAAGAACCAGTCTTGAGGAATCGTATAATCGTAGGAGGGAATCGTATAATCAAAACTTATCCAGATAAAGAATTATTTTTATGTGATTTGGTAATTATTATCTGTTTATATGTATTATTTTTAAAAAAGTCCTATTAGCTCAGTCTTGTTCAAATAAATTCTTGAATATTTATTCACGTATATGAACTATGTTGTTAAAATATCACATGTGCATGTGATAGACACATAAATGTGATGTATATATAAACAAAATTAGGTTGCAAAATTCCTACATGTTGAGGTACTTATTAATGCACAAAGTATGGTTGAAATGAGATAGAATGTAGCTTAGGGTATTGAAAATTGTCTCATTGGCATCGCATTGTTGTGAAAGAAGATCCAAAATCGGAATTTTTCCAGGAAATCTTTGCTGTAAAAGATCGTATTGGCTATTCGTTGACTTCATTATAGAGTCAATTGGACTGTGGGTAATATACATTGACGTCATCGCGGATTTTTTTCCCGCAGTCAAGTTTTTCTTATTGTTCACCTGCGGCGTTCTCTACGGCCGGTCGGCCGGCATGTTTGAGGTAAGTTAGTAAATAATATTAAATTTTTAATTATATCTGCTCAGAATGAAAACCAATAGTTGTTATTTTAGCTCCGTATAAATGATACAACTTTATAAAATTGTGTGCTTTTGAGCTCCAGAACTATATAAAAAAACACAACAAAATAAAGAAGTAGAAGTTAAAAAAAAAGGGGTGGTACATAAAATAATATTAATTTAAAGCAAAATAATAATTTATTTACATATTCACCACTAACGGACTCAGGATTTATTTATTTATTATGGTTGAGGCTTCTGAGGTTGAAACTAACTACCTACATGAAATGGTGTTTTAGTGATTCTCGAAGTCCTATTAAATGTAATTAAATGAACAATAATACTTTTAAAGATAATTTTTTTTTCATAAAACATGGATATCTTTTACCATTTTGAGGGTGTAGGAGCTTCAGCCCGAAAACCTCTCCCCTTTCCCGCCTCCATAGATCCGCCTGTGATATTTACAGAAAAAGCTATTTACAATTGTTTGGAAACTGGAGGGATAGGAAGTAATGGAATTGACGGGATTTGAATGTGGGGAGAGTATTTGATCGTAAATCCTCTCTCAAGACTCTTTTTAATGACAACACATTTTATAGGTTATTTCAAGGAAGATTCCAGAAAAAAAAAAACTCGAGTCGTTCCGAGTAGTTAATAACTAACTAAACAATTAACGTTTCATTTAAGAAACCACCAAGCTTCATTATAACTGAAAAAAATAAAATTGCGTAAATGGAAGACATGAGAAAGCACAACTCACATCAAATGTTTAAAAGAGATTAACTAAACTTCATCATTTTTTTATTTAATATTTTGATGGATTGTGAAGGTTGGTATCTAGAAGGTCACATATTTTTATCGAATACTATCCATTATTTTCGCCTACGCATGCGCAAAGGTATTTTAATTTCAAACAGATCATTGAGCTCGCAATGTAGGTAATTGTGTAGATGTTAAAAGTGATGAGGAAGCTATCTATACTAAACTTACACGACAGACCTTTCCCTTTAGTTAAGGTTTTAAGGTCTGATGAGTTGGAACTTTGGTTGGATACTTAATGATATGTCGTGTTGCATAATTATTTTATTACTTGGAGGATCCGCCGGGAAACCTTTCTTCGCCTTGAGATTTCCCTCACGAGATTTTCCTGGGAAGAAAGCATTCTTTGGCTGTGTGCCGTTTCCCAAGCCAGTTGTGCAAACCGGGTTCCTTCATCCTGACCAGCTGACACACATACGTTCCTTTATAAAACTAATCCTTCATCATAGTCGATTTCATTCAGAAATATGGAATCAGTTCAAACGTATTCTGTGATATTTTCATATTTTACGTACCCTTACACAATTGGTCAAAAGTTTAGTTAGGACCTTCTGTTATTCTTGTTAGCTAATATGATTTAATCATTCATAAACAAAAGTCGAATTACTCTTAAGGTAGATTACTATAAATATAGTATACCTTGTAGTTACTCATATTTTCAATTAATTCTATCAATTAGTAGTAAGCAAAATTATTTAGATTTAAAACGATATACAGTTCTTGTGAGAGAGTGTTTAACAGGCATTAGTCTTGGGGATGTTAAATCAATACAGGCATATTAAGTTGGATCCATCTATTCCCCTATCATCTTTATAAATGTTATTGCTCCCCTCTTCTTAAAAACGCAACAAATAAAAGATTTTTTTGTATCGAGTAATATAGCATGCCGTTCTATGGCCATTGGTTTTAGTGAGGTAGTACTACATTCAAACTGTATATACAGAAAAGATGAAATATACAGAAGCAAAATAACAACTGAATAATAACCAAAAAGTATATAAAATAAATAAAAATAACTTTTTTTTTTGTTCTTTTTTTTTTTTTTTGTTCTTTTTTCTTTTGTTTTGTTCTTCCCTACCTTACCTTTTAAGCTATACGGGATTTTCCTGGGCCGGAGGGTGAGGGCGGGGAATTTAAAATTCCCCTCCGGCACCGGGATGGGAACTCATACTTTTTTAATCTTCTCAAATCTCTTATCCGGTTGCCAGGCAACTCGCGGCGCAGTGCACACGCTTTAGCCCATTCGGCCACCCCGCCGCCCAAATAAAAATAACCTAAAGATCAGTAAAAAAACAAACACAGACATTCCATTTACAATCAGGCAAATTAACTCAAGCCAGGCTTGTCCCTCCAATTATAGAGAGAAAAGTAGGACTCTAGGAGATCACTGCGCTACTCCCTCAACCGCGTCACTAGTGCTAAAGCCAATGAAGATTGAGCATGTGCTCTTAAGCCGCATACACTCATGTCTTGAGTAGAGAATCTGAAACCTAATAAAATTAGAATGATCATATTAATAGTTAATTAATGATTAATCTAGCTGTGTTATGTTCCAGCGTTTTCTCTCGTTAGGAGGTTCCTTCGAACAAAAACACACCAAACTCATAAACCTGAAAAATGTATCTCCTCAAACATTTTTGGTGGCGCAACTTTCGTCATACCACTCTCTTCTGAGAGTTAAATAGCTATAGTTATTATTACTATTTTTCTTCATTTATTATTACTAATATTGTTAATTCCTTTGTCCCAAAGAGTTAGAATTGACATGCTTTAACCATTGATAGATTTATGCTGTCATTCTCCAGGAGATGGTGACAGACAGTCCTACACCTAATGGCTACAACATTATTTTTTATTACTTACAACTGCCCATAGTGTCCCATAAAAGATACCTGCCTTTGTATATTGAGCCTCATTTGTCCCAAAGGTTCATAGTTAGCACATGCTTGCTGCATTATTTCTTTTAACAAGAAACTAACTTTCCCACGGGAATAGTTAAGTAATAGCCATCCCCTCCTTTATCCTATATATTGAGCTCCAAAATTACAGACAATTCTAAAATCAGAAGTCAGACATGTAACATTAGTTTAGGCCTCACAAGGCTAGTTTATAAGAAGTATCAATAACATTATGTCAATGTAACCTTATATTTTACAATAAAAGTAAATTTCAAATTCTTCACTGTTGTACGAGTTCGTTTATTTGGGCATCCCCCTTCAACCGTTAGTCAGAGAAGCTGCTTAGAGAGAAGATTGGTAGAAAGGTCTGGTATATCTCTGGTCTCTGGCCATAACTAGTTAAATCAATTTACCTTACGTTCTTTAGCTATGGAGCTCTTAGGCTTTTAGTAAAATTCAGTAATTCTACTAGAGTTACCGAATTGAAAGCATAATAATAGCAAAATAAATAAATATTTAGTTCTTTTGTAGAGTTAATTTTGTTTTCGTTAGATTTATTATATAATTTTTGTTTATATGAATCTTAATTATATAAACAATATACACACACAAAAAAAAAACTCTTGCTATTACTATAGAAGTTGCCAAATGGATATCTGATGATCTCGTTGTATGTATTTAGGGAGCGGAGAGCTTTCTGGCAGAGCTATACACAACACGTGCCAAAATCAAGGGAAATATTTATTATCTGTGTTTTCACTACAGCTGACTCCGATGTGTTTTGAACTTTTATATCTCTCAACCGCTTATTTCGGTCTGTTTGAGTCATAGTCCTGGTAGAGAAAATTCGTAGTTGTAATTTGGGAAATCATGTCTGTTGAATTAAATAGTGATAGCACAAATACTAAATAAAGGATTTCAGTTTCTAAAAGGAGACCGTAGTGGTCGAGAGAGTTAAGGCGCCTGCAAAAAATTTATGTTGTGTTCAAATCCCGTTCGCGGGATTTGATAACAAAAATTAAATAATTAATAATAATTTAAAATTAATAAGTGCAGGTCCTACTCGATTGCTTATACCATTAGGGCGTGGGTTAAATTTCCGTCCCCATGACTACAAGTCAATGTTAGACAATAGAGGGAGGAGGTAGTACCGAGTTTTCGGGAATGACAAGCATCAATAAATGCGCAAACAAGTAGACGAGGTATGTACTACAAATGGTTGTTAAATGAAATTATAACATAGAAATATATTTTAGTAGTATTTTTTGATGACTTGAGCCTACAACACATTCAGAATCAGCTCGAATCGTCGTTTCAAGTAGAATAAAAAAATTTAAAATATAAAGGCTTATATATTCCTTGAAGACACCGTATATAAGAAATTAGGCAATTTCAATAACCAAATGACCTATGATTAAAGTACAAATATAAAGTTTAAGTATTCACACAAAAAAACTCAGTTAGAAACTTATCAATTAAGATATTTGCACCCAGGACTTCCGCGTCCGTTATAGAGAGCTTCCGCTATTTGAAGATCTTAATACTATACAATTATTTAAAATTTTATGATTTTATAGAATTGTCTAATATAGAGAAATATCCGTGGAAAAATTGTATTGTTTATTAGGTTTCGATTTTTCGGATTTTTTCGGATTTTTCGGATCTAAACAATTTCTAAAATATATTTCCAAGTCATTGTCCTTCTGTGAGAATTTTTCATTTTCGTAATGTCTACTGGATCTTCATATGACTAAAATAGCAATAATTGATATAATCAAACTATTTAAAACAATATCGCTACTATAAATGGAAAATTCCAAACAAGGAAGTGTCTTAACATATAGGTGAATAATTGTGTTTTGTTGGGAATGGATTTTATGTATTCCTTCAAGCATTTTCATTTGAATTTATTAATTTGTTATTTTATTTTATTTAATAATGTTTTTTATTATTATATTTTAGTTATGTATAATATTTTTTTTTTCTTTTCTTCTTAGTATTCCTGCTAATCCAGTTGTCCAATTTAATCTTCCTTTGCTATGTTAATATAACCTTCTCTTTCCTTCCGTATGTATTTGGTGTTGGCTTCGTATGTCTACTGCAACAATTTTTTTTTATTAATATATTCTTTTTATTTTTTTCCCCTTTCTTGTTTTGTCTTTCTGCATATAAGTAATCCTGGTTTTTCTTTTCAGTTTGGATTTTTCCATTTATAAAACAATTACCTCATGTCTCTTATCCTATCTAGCTTTATTCTCTTTTTTGTATTATCGCTAGTGAAAAAGGTGTTATGGAATAATTGAGTGTTTTACTGGAGAGCATAAAAAATTATTACTCTAGTAGCCATCAACTGCTATAAGTAGTCTGCTACTATGGGAAATACCAGAGAGATATAAAATATGAAATCATAGTAATAAATCATAAAGAAATAATCAGTTTTTATGCTCTCTTGTAAAACGCTAAAGTTGTATATACGACCTTTGGCACTAATAGTAGTGATATGATAAACTATTAAAAAAAAAAAAATAATTCACACTAAATCCGATATGAAAAGAATTAACCGAATACAGTGAATGGGTCTATTACAGTGAATGGGTCTATCAAGAGTATTATATATATATATATATATATATATATATATATCCCGACGTTCAATTTCCATTGAATCCTGAAACTCTTTCATCGCTTCCGCCATCTCCTACCCATATCCACACGTAGACTCCTAGTATCCGCCCTCATCTTCCTCCACATTGACTACGGCTGCGTAGTGTACGGTGGCCTCTCATCGGAACTTGGAGTCAGACTGAAAAGAATAATGAATGGCTAAGTACGATTTGTCAATGGGACCCCGAGACGTTCTCATGTTTCCCACTACTACTCCGAGTCAAGGTGGCTCTTTCCCTCCTTCAGAAGACAGTACCTCCTAGGTACATTCCTTTACCAAATAATCTGTAATCATCTTCCGTCTTACGCATTCAATCTCCTTCAATTCAAGTCATCCCTCTCCACAAGATCACGTCCTTCCGACCTTTACACCTCTTTCCATAAATCGGCCTCATTTCAACACTCCTTTATTGTCCGATCCACCACATTTTGGAATTCCATCCCACTTAAAATCCGCCATGCACCATCCTTATCCACATTTAAAACCCTCCTTTTCCAATTCCCCCTTACAATTCAATCAGACGCTGTGTAGCCTATTATTGTATTATTATACTATTATTGTATTATTATATATATATATATATATATATATATATATATATATATATATATATATATATATATATATATATGTTAATATGTATATTGTATATATACTATTGCACTATTATTGTATTGACAACATGACAACAAAAGTTATTTGTCGCTCATTAGCTTATTGTGTATAGCAACTATTTTGCAGTATTAGGACCTTATTGCTCATATTAAGTCTTCCTATATCTGTACAGTTATGTAAATACTTCTTTTATCCCTTATTTTTTAATTTTTTTGTTTTTGTTTATTGTAATATACATTTTGGCCAGATGTAATGTTAATTTTATGTACAATATTGTTATTCTCAAGGGACGTAGTCCCAGAATAAAGTTGATTCTTCTATTCTATTCTGTTCTATATATATATATTGAATCTATATATATATATATATATATATATATATATATATATATATATATATATATATATATATATATATATATAGGTATTACTGTTTGAACGTGAAAGGAAGGGAACCCGCTGTTTCTATAGTTGTAATTTTCCACACTGTCATTAGCATTTTACAAATAGTAACAATAACATTAATTATTTTTTTGCTAACCATTTCTAACTATAAGCGATCCCACGTAACATATGTTTGTTTTGTTTTTTCCATTGAGGATTCATCACAGCTGTTACTAGAACCTGATCCAGGTGGACACACCCCTAGGCTGTGAAAGTTATTTATTCCTATTCATGAGATCCGCCCACTTGCTATAAAATGTGTAAAACAAGGTGGTTAGGGATGGGCTAGTGAAAGCATTCTTCAGCCTAATGTGGGTCGTCTAAGCAGACGCTGACATTTATGGAGAAATAAATACCCTTGTTCGTCAACAAATGGATCGGTAGTTGTGGTTTGAATTCGGCCATTAATTCAAGCGAATCTTACCATTTTCCATCAAGCTTACTAAGGCTGGAAGAATAGATATGTTTGAACTTTAACTAAAAAACGAAGATATAAATATTTTTATGGATTTAAAGGTTTTTACTTCCACTCACCTGCGATCGTGAACATTTTTGAATCTTTACTTGAATGAGTTTTCAACGGAAATGTACGTTTTGAGTCCAAATGACCAAATCCCGCAAAATGGTCTGTGTGTTAACAGTCTCCTGCTCAAAAACGAAAAGTCGTACAGAAGTGAAATTGTATATTTAAGCCAAACCGGAAGTGGCACTTTATATAATAGACTAAACACATTTTTACGATTTTCTCGAAAACTGCTCTAAAGATTTTAATTAACTTCATCATATCATTACCGATCATCGTCCTTATTATGCCTACAACCTTCTCCAATTTAAGTCCTCAATCCATTCCCTCACTACAAGATCCCGACCCTCTGACCTATACATCCCTTCTCATAGATCTGCCTCATTCCAAAATTCCTTTATAGCCCGTTCTGTCAACTTTTGGAATTCCCTCCCGATCAAAATTCGACATGCCCCTTCCCTGTACACATTCAAAAACCTCCTATTCCAATTCCTGTTCCAAAAACAGTCAGATACCAGCTAACAATTAATATTATATATGTATTGTGTAGCAATCATATAATCATAACACTTGGTAAGAGATAGTATATGCATTTCCTACTATCGACGTAGGAATTTCAATACATACATTTTTTTTTTTATTCAATTATAATTAACTGTTTATTTTTATATATATATTCAAGTAAAGTTTTTTTTTTTGTTTTTTTTTTTTATGAAATGAACTCATTGTATCTCTTTTTCGTTCTTCATTTCTCAAATTGTATGTTTATGTTGTTCAACCCTTAAATATAATTTTGTTCATAGTTCAAGTGATTCGTTCAAGACAAGAACTTACTAGACGATATAGCCAACTTTCACATCTTCTGGACTACAGATCTTCACTTAACTTACGAAACAAGCGACTTATCTACAACACCTTACTGAGACCAATATGGACATATGGAGCAGAACTTTGGGGTTCAGCACACAAACAACAACACAAACACACACACACACACACACATAAACAAAATACAAACAGCACAATCAAAAATTATACGAAAAATTGTTAACGCACCTTCGTACATTTCAAACACTACTATACATAAGGACTTAAACACCCCAACAGTAAAATCCTACATCCACGACAAATACACTACATTTCATTCTTCAACCCAAAATCACTCCAATCCTCTGGTTCTTTCTATCTCCTGCTCCCTGTTACCTGAGCAACGAAGATTAAGAAGAAAATGGCCAAGAGACCTACTACATCAATAAAAAAAAAAAAAATCAAGCAATTACATCAAGACAATAAAAATACAACAAATTTGCTAGATGCGCAGGTGCAAATTGCATTAAATAAAATAAATAAATAAATACATAATATTTCATATTATTAATCTCGCTTTGTTGATGTTTTCACTTCTATCGTGTGGTTTAAAGCACACACCTTAGTTTTTTTATTTATTAAAAATATCGGAAGTTTCTTTTTATATTATCCGAAATGCACAAGACATCATAGAGCTATTCTCCTCCATTTATTAAAATTGGTTTTTGTTCTTTAAAGACTATCACAATAGCAATATTTTAATTTGCAATACCTAAGCATGTGATAAGAATTCCATGACAACTATTGCATTTAAGGGGCTTTAGGCAAGACTTGGAGCTCATCTCGAAAACTGTTTTTTTTTGGGTTTAAAAACGCCTCAATAATTTATCACGTCTCGATTTGTAGACATTTTTAATTATCTCAGTTTTTTAACCTCATACTTCTATAGTATTTAGTGTAGTTGTAGTAAGGTTTAAAGTTCTTTTTTTAAAATTTATTTATTCATGATATTTATAACTGTGAAATGTTTAATAAATGTGAACAAATGAGTATGACGACATGAAAACAGTTGTTGAGAAACTATACACGAGTAGCATTTTGATAATATGTTTACATCAGGAGATCATCATGTTCTTTTCAGATGCCTTGGAAGGTTATCAGGGATCGAAGAGGATGCAGAGTTTTAAACGAGAGGGTTCGAATGGTTCTGAAGTTTGTTATGGAAAGATAGGTATCTGGATTGAGCTAAATCGGAAACATGTGGTACATTAGGGCCGTTATGGATGATTTTGTTTTTGACAAAGTAAGGAGCTTTCTGGATTTTACGAAGGTTTTTGGATTCTGAGGATTAGATGAGAGAGAAATTCGATGGTTTAGTGGAGCCCCAAAGCTCAATTCCATAAGTCTAATTATGCCTCATTATAGTGATATATATGAGTCTTTTGTAATTAACTGCGTTCATTAGAGCGTTCATCTAGTAAGTGCTGGAGTAGTCAGGAAACGTCGAGCGGTTTCTTTCGTTTTAGTCCTGATTTTAAGTTTTAAAATTGGGATTCATCATTCCTCCATGAAATTATCTTTCGTTCGTTTTACCCCATTCATCAAAATCCAACCGCAATATGAATTAATACTGCCTTATTATGTATAGTGTGGATTCTACAGAAAATATGTATCGTTAAAGATTTTGGTTTTTTTTACTATTTAGTTAACAGTGTTTTGTAAGGGGCGTTTTCTTGACAGTTTAATAGTTAATTTCTTAACGGACATGGCGATTCATCTTATGGAATGTACGAGAACCGCAAAGGATTCGAGATAAACCATCTAGAACTTAACTGTATTTTTTTTATTTAAACTGGATATGGCAATTGATAGGGGCAATAAAGCGTTGAACCCATTACGACCACTTAACTATAGGATGTACGGTTAGGAGTAAAAGGTTAACGTGCCTCAACCTGTTTATATCCTGCAACCTACCGGTTTCTCTGATTGGAATTAATATTTAGAGGGATGGGAATGGGTTTTACATTTATGGTTTAATTAAACAAATATGATTACTTGTAGTTAGTTGGAGTTTCCCAAACCTGGTCGTCCTTCTCCTCCCCCCTCCCCCTGAGATTAGGCACTAGGTCTCATTATGCACATCTCTAAAACTTTGCCAATGGCTTTGTCTTATTATTATTATTACCTTCATTTTTTTATCTACGAAAATTCTCAGCAATGAGGCGTTTTTTCACTAAATAAATTAATTTAATGCGGTGTACTTTAAACTCACAAATACCCATTTGCTTTCCACATGAATCATAAGATAATTTGATCATCATATGGAAAAAGAAAAAAAATATTGTACCGTTTGGCCTATAGAACCTTGTTATTTCGACATGTTATGGGTAGAGGTCACGCCAATCGGTCCAATATTTTTGTAAGCCACCTTTTTTCTCGATTTTGATCAAAATATCTTACAATTTAACTCGAAAGCAAAAGGGTGTTCATGAGTTAAAAACGCCCCAAATCCGATAATTTTGTTGTTTTTCGAATTTGAAATGTATTGTTGTGTTTTAGAAAATTATATATTAAAATGGATGTTATTAATTTTTTCTGTCAGCATATTACGTGACTAACTTTGAAGGTAGTTTCGATATATCATACCCAAGGACTTTTGTGTATTTGCGGTTGAGGTGACTATACTTTTTTTTTTCTTCTCCTTTCGATCAAGGAGTACGCAGTTGGTGCAGGGCATATATTTATCATTTTCGAAATAGCGCGATCTCTTTGTCGACTTGGTATTGTGACAAATAGGTCGGACTGACATCCTAATGCGCAAGAGTGTCAGGTGGACGCGACTTCCTCACTGGGGCATTCCTCTGACGGTTATAGAACCCTTGGGGTCGTTGCCAGCTGTTCCGGGAATACTTCATGTTCCGCTCTTAAGTACTGGTCCAGGAGTTCGGGTTTGGTCCTGTTTTTTCCAACGTCATTGGCCACAGTACAAATTTTATAAAATTAATGTAATTGTAGGTAGTAAATAATATAAATATAAATAATTTAATAATAACGTAGATGCATGAAGAATGGTGGGCGGGATAGAGTTCAAGGGAGAGGCAGCTTGAGTTAAGGACGCTTTGGTGTTAAACGCTACAATTCGGTGGGGAGGATGGTAGAAATCAGAAGAACAAGATCAGATGGAACGGACTGGATGATTTAGATTGCAGGCTTAGTCGTATGTAGGATAGGTTCTGAGTTTTGATAATAACTTTAGTATAAGAAGGATACACGAAAATACTGTTATTAATTTCACTAGAACCTCACTAGAACTAATGAACAAAAAAAAAGTTAAAACACTAGAAGTCAATGATTAATGTTACAGTTCAGTATGTTTATCACTTCTAATAGCGATATTAAAAACAACAGTAGGATTTTTTAAATATTATTGTATGCTTCCTCCAATCACCTGATTCATGTTCTGAATAATGCCAGCTTCCAATTATTTTAGGAATGATTTGACTCAAAAACCGTTTTCTAAATGCTCGCTCTAACGAATGTTTCTTTAATGAGAAAATTCATTATACCTTGTAATGTTCGTTGAAGATTGAAAATCATGTCTCTTCCAGAATATCCCTCTACGAACATTCCATTAATCTTAAGTCATAAATTTGAATCGTCAGTCTTAAGGATTAAAACAGTTAATCCGAAATCAGTGAGCCGTCGTAAATCAGTTTCGGTTGTAAACTGCGCAGATTCGGCTCTCGAGTCGGAATGAGTCAGAGCTCCGAACGTAAATATTTTTGGCATCTGTCTTAGTTTCATCTTTGTTGTATCCCTTTTCTTTTGTAAACTCTTCGCTTTAACCTTTAACCAATCGTCTTATCTAACTTTAAGTAAAATATTTATCTATCTGTTTTACTTTTAAAAAAATATTTTTTTTTTGTCGATTTCATTTCCTGGCGTAGAAATGATTCATCCTATGATTCTGGGAAAGATGTCTTATTTCCTTATTAGACATAAATTATTTTCTAATTTTTAAATTTCAAGATTAATTTTAATTTTATTCTGACCACTACAACAATTACTTGACTAACGCTCTAAACTCTAATATTCTACAAAAAACTCATATAAACTTCCATCATCGGGATCCATTTGGATATATGGAATAGAGCTTTGTGGCTCCGCAGAACCATCTTCCCGTATCCTTACAATCCAAAATCCTTAATGCTTCTTATCATGTCACAAGTAAAATTATTCATAAAGACCTCAACATTTCCTTTGTTGAAAACTTGGCCAGAATAAGATACTCTTCTTTTAATTCCAAACTCTTGGGTCACCATAACCCTCTAGTTCATAACTTTTCATCCTGACAACCCTCCTAGGCGTCTGAAAAGAAGATGACCAAGAGACCTCCTAAATTAATTTAATTTTTGAAGTGCTACTAATGGGTACTAGTTTTTATCATGTTTTAGCAGATTTACTTTATTGTATATGTATACAGTAGTAAACATCAATAAATTAATTTTTTAAAATTTTAGGATAGTTTTTTATTATAATTTTTTATAATTAAGCCATCGTTATACAACTGTACTTGTACCATTTCAATTAAAGTGCGTTCTTCATTTCTAACACCTACCTAGGTATATGATGAACGAAAAATGTTTTGCTTTCATATTCATATTAGTTTCAGAATAAGCAGTCGGTGACTATATTATTTAAAAATCGCTTTTTTTTACTATGGAGGGAGGGATAAGAATTGATCAATGACTACAGTATGTTTAATCAATAAACTGCAAGAGAGGGAAAGATATTGCTTTCAGTGTCTTCGTGGTCCCGCTCGGTTCATTTCTGAAGAAGTGGAGGATGTTTAGTAACCATTTGCGCAATGGATCCTCGCAATTCTCTCATATAATTAACAGGCTCTCCTGGAAGGTTGGCTACACTGTCTGGGGAAAGGCAGTTTGAGCAACCTCTGCCTCGTTTGTTCTGCTCAGCCAGTTTCGTGTCTTTACCGTACTGTTTCGCCCCCAATGCCTTATGGATTGTTTGCATTAGTTATATATATATATATATATATATATATATATAATATATATATATATATATATATATATATATATATATATATATATATATATATTAGTTAATTATTTATTAAAATAATTCTATTCAGAATACGCTTTTCAACGGTGAACGAGACTACACAATATTACTCTAAAATAATAAAAATTGTTAATTTATAAATGAACTTCTCGATAAATAAATAATAAATAAAACCACAGGATCACACATTTGGCCGTGTTAAGACCAATGCAAAACAAATGCTAAATAACACGTAATATTTCTTTTCGCAATATTACACAAAGGTCATACCAACCGCAATATATGAAAACATTTCTTCCATTTCAGCTGCGGTTTCTTTTTCTCTCTCTTATTTACTTTTTCTTAACCTCTTTTTTCCCTTTTAATTTCCGTTTCTTTGTCTATAAACGTTAACGCTGTCTGCTATTAGGCGATCTTTTTTACTTTTTTTTTTTAATATAACCTTCAACTTGATTTATCGCTTAGTCTTCAATTTTAATTTTTTTTGTATTATGGAAATCGAGTTTTTTTTTTTTAAAGGAAATAATATAATTTTAATATTATACAGAGAAGAGAAAACAATTATTTCTATTAATTATCTTCAAAGATCATAAATAAAGGGTATAGCGCAAAACCATCTATTTAGCAGTAAATATAATAGTTTTTATGGAAAATATAGTCCCACCGTGTAGCATCGAACGTGTTATAAAATCAATCCTGTTTATATCTAATGTTTAATCCCTTAAAACCCTAAAGCATAGCGATGATGTTTTAGGAAATGTATGGGGATCACATGTTGGATAATTTTCAAATTATTTTTTCACAATTTAGTTTTAAAAAGTGGTTTTACGCTTGGACTATTCCAATTATCACCAATTAATAAAATATACTATTATTGAAAAATAGCTGGATCGTTAAATTTGGCGGGATCATTAAGTGATGGCGCTATACCATTCAAATGAAGGGTTAGGTATTCACTTAATACAGGGTGAACTTGCTCCATGAACTCAAAACTTATAAAGGGAACTCATCTGTTATGTTCTGTGGCGTTTTCGAACCGAAGTCTATGATTTACGTAGCTGATTCTTTGCCACAGATACTTCCTTTTCAATTGGAGATTGCAAGACAAAGAAAGGAGTATAATTATTGTAATATGTTGAAAATATATTTCACAGCTCAGTATAACTCTTATAACGTTTAATGTTAAAACGGAAATAAATTTTACGATAGTCCAATTGCATTTTTATTGCTTCGAACGTCATCATGGTTTTAATCGGTTCCTGTGTCTTCGATGTTGGTTCCATCTTCTGAAATTCGTGAAAAGCAACAAGTTCCGGATTCCGAAATTATTTTTTGCCAAATAGATTTTTTCAATTTAAAAACTTATATTAAATCCATTATTGCTCATAAAAAATCGCCAAAACTGAAAAACTAAAGCAAATCAACACTCTTAAACATTAAACGTACATTTAATTACGTTGGTTAATCTTTCGGTTTACGCCATTCTTGACACTTCGTTAAGTGTTTTCGAAAATGCCTATGTATTATTATGTAAATTATTATGAACACTATATTTTCTTGAACTTTCATTTTGAGAGCAGAGATATATTGTAGGTTGAATCTATTTTTAGTCAGGTGGAAGTGTATTTAACTGAGAATATCTCTATGAATGATTGGATTTCTTAAATTATCTTGTCAATTTTTATTATTATGAATCCTGTACTCGTTGATCTTTCGTATTTTACATGGTTTACTCAATTAAGTAAAGGTATAATACACAGAATCTTCCGTAACGTTGAAAATGAACGTTTTTTTGATAATAATTGAAGCAATCGGTAGGTTTCTTTATTTTAAATGTAATTACTAGAACTAGAAACATGAATTTCGCCACTTATAAATAGGCATCATTCTTATGACAGAAATCTGGGAGAAAAAAAACATCATAACCACTTTACATGAAATATATTTGAAAATCATTATTTCAATAAAATGTGTTTTAATGGCAATTATGTTAGACAATTATTATTATTATGGCAATTATTTATTTCAATTTGACTGAGTTTTTATGCTTTAATTTACTTATCTTTAGGTCATTTTATTTTTTATTGTACATAGTTGTTTGATTATTATTTAGTTATTATTTCACTTTTGTTCATTTTATGTTTTCTGTATATATGGTGTGAATGGGTTCATATATCACTATAATTATTGTCCACGTGACAGATTGTTATATTTCTAAATAAATAAATAATTTATTACAATACATCCTACATCACGGAAAAACAAGAAATAAAGGCTTTGCAACAGTTAATTGTACCCATTTTTGCAAGAAGCACGAGTACTTTAAGGTGACTGAATAGAAAATCACACTATTTCTTTACACAACTTAAGTTGAATCTGGAAATTGTTCCTAAAAACCACTACTTAATTAAAATAGACTTAAAGCTTATTAAACGAGGAAGTTTCTCTAAAAGTAGGATAAATGTACTACAGTTGAAGGGTGTAAAAAAAAGAATCGCAAATAATTTATCACTTTTTTTAAAAACTGAACTTAGCTGTGTTTGTCCGCCCAATAGCCCGTTTTAAATAAATACATTTTTAACAATGACAAACTCTACTTTCGTTTAAAGTAAATTTTATCTAGTTTACTATGGAGCAATATTTAGTTAATTAAATCAAATATTTTTTAATTTATCGCTTCCTGTTTAAAAAAAAACATGACTCTCTTAAAAAAACACAAACCTTAAATTTGATAATTTTTTACTGGAAATCAGGCAATTATTTATTTTACTTTTTTGTAGCTCCTAAAATCTGCTACCATCCCTTTAAATGTTTTCCTCTATTTACGGGACACCGTGTATATACGTATTTATGTTTTTTTCTTTAAAAAATGTTTGTATGAGTGATTTCATGATTTATGAGCTAGCTTCCTGAATCAATACAGGAGAACCAAACGAGACTAATGACATTAATGAGCTATAGATCTCCTGCCATGTCGCGACTCTTTAGCGCTGTCATGCCTCACGCGAGGCATGTCTGTGGTGTGATACCCTTCTCTATAATCATCGACCTTGGTCCCAAGTTGCATGATAGTAGTCGTCAAACTAATTTAATGATCGTAAAATCCATAAAGAATGAGCTATAAACCTCCCATTTGCCGATTGATGGAGTATTCTTAAACTAATTTCCATCCCGACTACAGGTGACTTCAACTCCTGTAGGAGTTTCAGGGAATTGGAAAGTTGAGTTTCTTGTTTATTCTTTTGTCCGACCGTGACTTCGGTGTTTCATTTTGTCTGCTCCTTCTGATAGGTAATACTTTCTACTCGCCCATTCTTGACAGAGCATTCTCACCGAAACCGTCTTAAGCAGTTCAGTGGTTTATGAATAGTAATTTGATGATTCCCGAATCCTTATATGTAAGACTGCTGACAGTATGATTGTCCTCATTCTTTTATGTGGCTAGATAAATAAGTGAGTTTGGAAGTTTTCATAAAGACTTATGAAGTCGACGCAATTGCTTAAATAAATGTGGATGATTATAATTTATGTTAGAATTTTAATTATTGTTTTCTATATCGAGAATCTGTTTTTAAAAATACACAATGTTTTCGCGAAAAATAGAATTTGTGTTTAGCTGACATAATAGAGACATTTAAATATTTTAGTCCGCCATATCCAGTTGAAAAAATATGTTAAAATAAAAAAAATATATTTATTTTTAAAAAAATCTAAATAATTCTTCAGATACTCACAAGGGGAAGCTACAATCAGTGGGTACCGATTTCAACTAAATTTTTACTTTCACTTACCTATATATGAACTATATAGTAAGGGTAAGTAATGCGATCGTGAAAATTTTCGAATCTGAGTGTTCAACGGAAATAGATGTTTTGAGTCCAAATAACCAAGTCCCGCAAAATGGTGTGTATGTGTTTGTGTTAGTGTGAATTTGCGTTCGGAAAGTACGTAGTAATGCCAAAATTGGAAAAAAAAAAATTACTCCTACCTATTAATAACGATGAAATATGTTTGTGGTCACGATATGGTATTATTTTGTTTTAACAAGTTTATTATATTAGGATTATATATATTTTTTTTTTTGTGTGACCAAAAAATTATATTTTTCACAACTGAAAAGTATTTAATGAGTAAAGGATTTGCTTCTTAGTGTTCTATTTGTGTTTTTCTTTATTTTAAAAAAATCAAATATAAATTTTTGGTATGATTCTTACTAATTTTGTGTTTTTCTTTGTTTACAGGTAATTGATCTTTGTGTCTTATTAGAAGCTTGTAGTAAGTAAATATTTACTTAAACTTTTGTTTTTATATGTTCATCCATTACTATTTATGGATTATTATAAATAAATTTTGACTCAGTCAGATGTTTACTTAAAAGTTAATAATTTAAATAAATTATATCAAGAAATAAAAAGCTGAACTCAAGACAGCAGCTATTATACCCTTTAAAGTGTTAGAATTTAAACATTGAAAGCAAAAGGTTGTTAGTGATTACGTGTTTTTGAGTTTCATATACTTTAGTGTTACTGTGTGGTCAGTATCCTGTTCTACCCAACCGGTTTATCCAATTATGTATATCAAGTCATCATAAATGTTGTCTGAATTCGTCATAGAGCAAATATAATATTTAAAACAGTCCTGCTTAGAATTGTTGCTATTATTAATATACATTCATGAATTCAATTATTGAACGGTCAATATTCTATTTAAAATAATTTATTCAACATTTGCATCAATCAGCCACGATCGTGTTGACATATAGCAAAGTTGAGATCTTCAAACTCCAGTCGACAATTCTAATGTCCAACTTCGTGTTCTGTTAATCGTGCGAATTACTGTAAGACTGACCTAGTAATTCTGATGATTGTGGAAGGGTCATGGATGAAAGGTGTTTCTAAGGACGCGGTGTTGAGTACAACAAAACTTAGGTTTGTAGCACGTACGCAACCTTTAGACCGCAGTTACGTAAGTAGCGTACGAATTACAGAAATATAGCTTATATATTTTATAATTTGTACATTTTAGGACTGTTTTTTGGCAAACGCAGTGTCATTTCAATTAAAAAAATGTCTTGATGATTTATATTTTTTCCTTGAGTTCATAGACCGTTTTTGTTTGGTTTGTTTTGTTTTTTGCAATTATGTATGTTGCGCATATTTTTATAGAAAATAATATTCTTTTAAAAGAAATTAATAATGTCAATAGACTTATGAGGAAAAGCAAAAATATTCCAATCAAATGTAATAGACAGCGATAAAAATAAATAAGATATATGGTTTAGACCGAACGATAGAAATGAATACATCAACAAGACGATATTATTAATATGAAATATAAATTATAAATAATATCTCATTACAAAAAGGATGGAACCATGAACATTTCCTTCGTAACATGAATGATGAAAAAACAGTTTAATTAGTCGACTCCAACCGACTTTACCCGAGCGTTACACATCGGAGATGCGGCTCAATCTGATTTACACTCCAGAAAAAAAGTGCAAATTCCGCCTGAAGAAGTTTTTGATTATTACTTCCTGAGGTCAGATAAAAATATTATACATTTTTTTAGCTTCTCGTTATTTTCTTATAGGTACTCATTGGAAATAAATATACTAAATAATCATTTTCCCGGTACATGTAAAGCCTGCAAGTGCAAAAATAAAAATATAGGGGAGAGAAAAAAATATTGCAAAAAAAAATGCTGTTCCTGATCAATTTGTATTGCTTGATAACACTAGCGGATACAGGATTTAATTTTGGGGGAGGTGTTTCAGCCCGAAAGCTTTTTTTTTCATAAAAATAAAGATAATTACTTAGGAGAGAAAGAAAGAAACTAATTACCTATATGAAATGATGTTTAAGTGATTCCTGAAGTCCATTTAAATGCAATTACACGAACAATAATACTTTGAGAGATAAAGTTTTCCATAAAACATGATTATATTTTACCATTTTTGACGAGGCTTCAGCCCCAAAGCCCGCCTCCTCTCCCCCGTAGATCCGCCCATTAAAGATCTAACATCTTGGTAAAGATGTTACGTTTTAAGCAGGGTTAAAATCATTTATAGAATCTTTTTGTAAAGTTCCATTTTAATAGTTTCTGTGAAACCTTGTAGAAAAACGTTCCATTTTAACAGTTTCTGTGAACATTTTTAGGAAAACAGTTTTAAAAATAAAAGTTCTTAGGAACTTTTTGTAATAAAATTCCAGGTTTATGGTGAGAGTCTAACGTATATTTATTCAAGTTATTAAAAAAAGTTCCATTGATTGAATAATAAGCATTAATTTGGCTAACATTAGAGTTATAATTTGTTTTAAATGAATTACACATTATTTTAATGTATAATGTGTCGTTTGTTTGAGTAGCTATGAAGAACAGTAATTTTTAAATCGGTATTTTATCGAAATTAATAGCACTTTTTAATAAAAGTTCTGTAAAACCTTTACTTGAAAAGTTGCGATGGAAAAAGTTCTAGTAACAAATAAACTGAATAAATAACTGTTATCAGAAACAGTTTGAGTTGAACCTATATAAAGAAAGTTGACTTCTTCTCCTCTTTCTGTAAATGACAGATGCCCGTCTTTGATATGAAGTCGTTTCGTCTTTCTTCATAAATTTTTCAATTATTTAAAAAAAAATATTTCAAATTAGATCGATAAAATAATGTCATGAATCGCTTTATTAATAACATGACATTCTGTTTACGTTTGTATATATTTTCTGTAAAGAAATCTTATTTAAAAAAAAAACTCGCTTTAATGCTAAATATTTTAATGTAAATGAGCAAATAAGAAATTACTTCATTCATTCAGTTTATATCCATCTCAATCTTTTTTATTATGTGATTTTAAAAGATAATTAGATTTCTCTCTCTCTCTCACTCCCTCCCTCTCTCTCACTCCTCCCTCTCTCTCACTCCTCCCTCTCTCTCTCTCTCTCTCTCTCTCTCTATATATATATATATATATATATATAGTACTATTTTCTAAGCATTATGTAATGTGGTTAATACAGATATAGACCGCGATATAACAGATATAGCACACTGTATCTTTGTATCCTCCATGTCTTCTATTCTATTTCCTTCCTTTTAGTTTCGACAGGACCAATCTTGGACTATCAAAGACTGAGGATAACTATATGATAACTGAGGATTTATTGATCTATACAATTTTGACAGTATTCGTTTAACGGATAGTGTGAAGTTACAACTTATTTAAGTACATTCAATCTTATCGGAAAGTCAGAAATGAAAAGCATACTTGATATCGAATACCAGCTCATATATATGAGTCACAACTATGTTGCATCGCTTATCTTGCATGGTTTATCAATTTGCGTGTTATAACGGAGATTAGTGTCACATTAACCTTCTTTTAGTCATTATTAGTGAGTTTTAATGTGAGTAATCGTTTTAGCCATTAGAAAAAATTGTTGCTGAATCGTGGTTGATAATGGCACAGGTGATAGTGTTGAGTCGAGGACATTAAGTTGCGGAATTCAAAGATCAAGGTAGTTTGTGATACTAGAGATTGGAATTAAACCACGTTTAAGTCGTTATAATTCTATTATCATAATAGGCAGGCTCTTAGTTTATTGAATGTTTTTAATAAAATTCATATCCATTAATTTTAATAAAAATGGTTAAATCATTTGCTCGTAAACTGAGTAATGAATTGAATGAATTTGGTTTTGGCTAATAGATCAGGTGATGAAATATACATATAAATATTTTATTAGATCCCTGATTCATTTTTCAATTAAAAAACATTTTTCTAAATTTATTAATACAAGGGTTTACCGAGCCGTCGAAATTCGTCTATAATTAATATTGAAAATTTGAGTGAATCATATGAATTTACACATTTCGAACATTTCTTTTTCTACTCATTCATTGTATATCGACGAACATACACCTGTATATATACTTTATATACCAAACACATCAATACCCTTTGTATTATTTTTAAGTTGATCGTAAATAAAATTCTGAATCTATCGTTACTTTTTTTGTCAACCTCTTTTCGGGAAAGTATGTTATGTACATAAACTAAAGGGCCTTCAAGAAGAAGACTTTAGTCAAGTTTCATTAAAATCATACTGCCGTTCTGGCGCAACAGGCTTTAACGACACAGGGTTTTCGGCCGTGTGGTAATGTGATGTATATAAAAACTCTCCCGAATTTTAATGCAAAGTTGTTTCGAAATTTCAAATCAATCAGTCATACGGAGATATACGGTTTTGAACAAATCATCGTTTACATTTTTATTTATAAACACCGATTCCAAAATATTTTTATTGATGACACTAAAGTACGCCAATACTTACAAGGCAAAAAAACAATAATAATAAAAAAATAAGATAAAAAAAATAATTGGATAGAAGTCTTTGTCTATTTATATAATGATATCTTCCTGTTACCATTTCTGTACCATTTTTAAGTGCGTGACAGTTACCTTAGATTTTCTACAATCCCGCTTTTGATTTTTTACACGCATGGTTGAAATTCATCAGTGAAATGTGTATCTTAGTTTCTAAGCATTATAAAGTTTTTATCATTTTTTTTTGGTTCTATTATTTTCAATAAGGAACCATATTATTTTAATCGTCCAAAAAAAATCAGAAACCTAACTCTCCCCTCAAAATTTGAGGTTTACGTTTCAGGATACGTAGAACTCTAAAATCGAATAAAAAAGTATTGTTGTCCGCCGCCCGCGCATTTTCTTCTAAACTACTGGACCGATTTTTTTGAAATTTGGAATCAAAGTCAGAAGTCCCCCAAGGATTATCCTCCTGCTTAGACATTAATGTCCGCCCTTTCCTTTCAAGATGGCGGCTGAAAAACCTGTGTTGCTATAGACTGTAGCGCCTGAACGAATGTACCGATTTCAATGAAATTTAGATAAAGTGTTCTCTTTCGAAACCCTTAAAGTTTATCTATATACTTCAACGAAAAGAAGCTGGAAAAACGTTACGCGGGTCGTAAAATTAGATTTCCTAATAACTCATTAGGACATTCACTTTTATGTGATTTTTATAATCAGGCGATTCAAAGGTATTTCAATTTCTTAAAAAACGACAAAAGTTTTTTTCGGAATCAGAGCACTAATAGTAAAGATATTGCTGTTTTTTTTAAGTATTTGGTCACTTGAAAATTTACGAAACTTCCTAAAATACAAAAAAAATCGGACAATTTGGTTCAAAGATATGTTTAAAAAAAAATATTTTATTTTCTATTACGAAGCTTATTTCCTTTGTTTTAGTTTTTAATATTCTGAAACTGTTAAATCAACTGGAGCAATGTGTTGTATTTTTGTTAGAAAATTACTTATGATGAAAATAAAAAAATATTTAGGGCAATATTATGAATCACCTTTTATTTATTTTTTTCTTACGTTACAAAAGAAATTAATGTTCCTTTTGATATATAATTGTTTGAAAATAAATAAACCATTGTGTAATAATTTGCAGCGTTTCAGTGCTCAATTTATTGGCGTTGTAAAAATTTGTACTCAAATTCAAATATCTCAACTTAATAAATATCTCAAACACAAATTTAATAAACGCTCAAAGGTCAGAAATTAACGAGCGTTTAATCAGAGCAAACGGGGTTTTCTTGATAAAGGCTGTTATTATATATGTTTACCGGACCTGGACATTAACCATCGCCATAGAATGGTATATTAAAAGATTTGAGAGGAAAGTCCTACGCAGGTAACCAAAGAAATCTAAGATCAAAATAAGAACTGACGCATAAAGGACCAATAAAGAACTACTTAAGAAAGTGATGAATCAATATTTCATGATATGTAGACAAGAAATTCAATATTGTGAGAACATGTAGCTTGAAAACCACTACACAGCATAAAGACAATAGGCTCTATTGAGGCATTGGTGACAGGAGGTAACAAATACATAGATATCATCATGTAGATGATCCATGCTACAAACAGGAAGAATATTGTATTCAGTAAAAGAAACGAAGGAATTACAATAACAAGGTACAAGAACACTTACAGCTTACTCACAGCTACTTAATGAAAGGAAAATTACCGCCAATGTGTACCAGCGGTAACTTGTATAATATTTATTACAAGAATGTGACCTCCACAAAGAAACAACAAGAAAACGCAGGATCAACAGAGAGAATCCAAGTGAGCTTATTGGAAAAGACAAAACGCTCATGATCAAATGTTATAATATTTAAAAGAAATTAGAATCTTTAAGCAATTGTAAATCAAAAGGGAATGAGGCCTCTAATCTAATGTAGCGCGGTATCACCATGTTAAATAAATATAAGATACACAAGATTTCTCCTTAACCTATGAAGATTCATCTAATAAATACTTGAATTGATATAAATTGATACTGAAGCATCAATATTTTATTTTGGATTTACATTTCACGTTTGGTTTAATTTATTTAACAATTAAAGAAGGTAAATTCTATTTCTACAAACTTCTCCAACAAAAGTCCTATATCCATTCTGTTAGGAAGTCAGTCAAAACTAATGTTTTGAGTAATTTTCTTTTTGTAATATTTGGATCAAAGTCATTTTATTATTACCCTCTATACCTATTCCTGAATTGCCATCCCTTTAAAATTCGGCATGTTTTCTCCTTATCCATGTTTAAAATCCTCTTATTCCAATTTCTCCTTACAAATGAAACTAACTGTCTAATCATGTTTCATTTACTATAATTTGCTAAAGTTTTTTATTTTTTTATTTTATATTTTATTCATTAATATGTATTAACATACTTTTAACACAGCACCTTAAAACTATGGCAAGAATTAGTTTATTTATGTTGCTTAATTAATTTCATTGTTTATCATCTGCAATCAATTTTCTCTGATCTATAATATATTCCTCACTTTGTATGAAATGAATGAAATGATACCTCAGCATTGATTTTAAAGGAAGGAGATGGTCCAGGGTGGCGGTCATAAATAGGCTGAATAGTAGCAAAACTATTTTATTAAAAGCCAACGTTTCGACCCGACTTTGCAGGTCTTCTTCAGAGAGGTATGTTCAGCTAGGTGTTTCACTTAAAACCCTTTTAAGTGAATCTCCTAGCTGAACACCCCTCCCTGAAGAAGTTCTGCAAAATCGGGTCGAAACGTTGGCTTTTAATAAAATATTTTTGCCACTATTCAGCCTATTTATGACCACCACCGCGAACCATCTCCTTCCTTTATAATGCAACGGTCAACTATTTAATATTCAATATTTTTTTGTCAATGGAATTTCATGAAATTCAATTTTAAATTTTGGATTAAAACGGATTAAGTAGATAATGGATTGAATTATATGATCTTTGAACAAAAACATTTCAAAATTAATCTGAAATAATATATTTTACCGTTGCAAGCTAATATATTTCACCTATTAAAAAAAATATGCATTAAATTAATGTTAACTTTAAATATCTGGTTCAGTTTTGTGTGTATCAAATCATGAGGCGTGTCTACCATGAGCATCTGTTACACGCTATCGTTAGCCGTCCTCCTGAAAAATGTTTATTTATGGGAACACGTTCCTACTGACAGATATAAAAGAATAATTGACACCGTTTAAAAATAGTTTTTTAAAAGGGAATGCAGAAAAAAGGTCGAGAGGTTGGCTGTCAGAGGCAAATATAGGAAGGACAGTATTTATAGACCGGTGCTCGGCGTCACTGTGGCTCGCGGGGTGTGTGGATATCGTCCATTTGCATGCGTCTCGCGAGTACTGTCGGGCTCACTCATGCATATTAAAGTGCTGCTTAACCTTAACGCTTTCTTTCTCACGACTTTGCGCAAACATTATATGGCTGCTTTGTGTTATATAACGTTATATTTTTACTTCATACTCAGGAATATTAATTTGATTTATTAACTCAAAGCTATTACAAAAGTAATAGATGATTATTAGACGAAATATAAAATATTTGAAATACAATTTTTAAAATCCAGTTTACATATCACAAAAATATAACCTTGGTTTGTTATTCGCTCAATTAAGACCAATATACTCAATAAGAGTATAGGAGCGATACCTGATTATTTTTTATTTACTAAAAATATAAAAAAGCTTCTTTTCTTGTTGTCTTAAGTGCCCCAGGGATCATATAGCTATTCTTCACCATCAATCTTTTCAATAGATTTTTAGTTCGTCAAAGACTATTTTAAAACCTCAACGTGTGATAAGTATCTCATGAAAACCACAGATTACATACAACCGTCTAAGAGGTGCTCTGCAAGAATTGTGGTTTATCTCGAAAACTGTAATTTTAAGACTTTAAAGAGAATGGCCCTTAAAGAACTGTCCCATGTCCTGATTTCGGCATAGAAATCTTTAAACACAACCCTGAAAACCATTTTTCTCGTCCCAACACGTCAACTTTTGGAACTTCCAATTTTTTTCAATGACTTTTATTAAATTTGTTGTAGGAATGTAAGGAACCGGACTTGAAGTTAGTCATTTATCTATAAAATTACCTTTCGTTCGATGCCTCATTCATCAAAATCCATAGCTTCTGAGAGCCGGAAAAGGGATATATAGATATATAATACCGTCTTATATAGTGGACAAATATTATATATTAACGGCTTATAAGTTATTGAACTTAAGTTGTTAAATGTTATTGTCCTTTGTTTATATTTTTCTTGATAACGACTAGAAATATTTTTAGCAGCATGCTCTTCTTCCTGCCTTCTCGCACAAAAGAGCATTAATTCTTTTTTTTAAATAAATGCAGCAGTGTAATTCAGTGTATCATGTATTTTAGGTTGATCGTGCTTTAAAAAAATTGTAAAAGTTCCTATTTATTTTCCTTTGAAACGTTTAAATTAAAATAATTTTAAATAAAAAAGTAGAAATTATTAGTAATATATTTTTTTACTGTTCCCTACCTACACACCTTTATTACTTGATTATTATTGTTTCTAAAGTCTTTAACTTTCCAACGATATATTTCACATTTATATTATTATACATTTTTCCAAAAAATTGTTTACAACCGGAAAAAACATTCCCTTTTTGGTTACATTATCAAAATATTTTTATAGTCAATATTTACAAAATAGTTTATATTCATATGTTATTAATAATGAGACTAATAGTTGTTTAAATTTAACAAATCGGATTTTTATTTATTCTTTGCGCTACAGTCCTACAAAAACCTGGACTTCTCTTATAACTCTTCCCCACTCTACTCTTTCACCCGCGAGCATTCTCTCCAAATTCCCTTCGTTTTCTGCATGTTCTCTACCTTCCCCTGCCATCTCTGTCGTGTTTTCCCTCTGCCACTTCTTCCACCAGGTCGATCTTCCTGTAGGCGTTTGGGAATCGAATCTTACTTGCCATCTGGCCACCAACCACCTGATTTGGCTACTTCTCTCAATTAAGACCTAATCCGGTTGAGACCTTGCATTGATCTCGCGCAGCTCTTTGGTAAAAATTCTCCACTGCCCATGGTCACCCACAGGACAGTTGATTATGCAGAGAACCCTTTTCTTCCAGCCAAGTAACTTCCTCTCTGAAGCCTTAGAGATAACCCAATCCTCCATAGCTGATGACGGGTCTTAAGACTTTCTCGTAAACTGTGGTCTTTATTCTATGCGTGAGTGGCAGCTATAATTTAATCATTTTCGCATGGCGAAACAGCGTCTATTCCCAGCATACACTCTTTCCTTCACTTCTTCCGCAATTTCATTACTTTCTGTAATTAGAGCACGGAAATACTTGAAGATTTCGACCGCTTTCGATGTGTAATTTTCTATTTTAACACATTCATCTCTTCAACTCGGCCAAGTTTGCATGTAAACAGTCTTCTTCTCATTTATTTTTAGCCCTAGTTCGTTTATTGGTGTTTCAAATTCTTCAAGTTCCCCTGCTAATGCTGTTTTATTTCTTGCCGTTATTATTATATCATTAGCATAAAGTAGATGATGTGTCGTCCTGTTATAATACATAAATAATAACGAATCAGACTTATTAGATGTTGTTAAAGAACATTAGCATTGTTATAGCGGAATAATTTTTTTTTTATTTATATGATATTTACAATTGTATATAAAAAAAAATACATCTAGTAAATTCGCACATGGATATAATCACATGAAACACATGTTGAGAAACTACTACCCATTGGTAGCACTCTAATAATATGTCTATATTAGGAGATCACGTGGCCATCTTCTTTTCAGACGCCTCGGAGGGTTATCAGGAATTGAATAGGAAGCAAGGTTAGAAACAAGAGGGTTGGGATGGTTATGAAGTTTATTATGGAAGGACAGATTGTAACAAAGTAAGGAGCATTGAGGATTTTACGAAGAATTTTGGATTGTTAGGAGGAATTATTTTTATAATTACCTTACTTAACTTTTTGAATTAATACTCATTGATTTTATGTCCTCAATACCAATCAATCAATTGAAATCTTTATTTAATATATTCGCAGTTAGTTACATTTCTCGTGAATACTGTAAGTTCTTGTCATCATGTTTTATTTAGTCAATCCGGAAAATATCCTGGATTGGACTTCTTTTACAGCCATTAATGAACAGATTGACTGAAACATTTTTTTGTTTGATCCAAATCATCGTAACAGTCTTAAAACAAAAGGTTGAATAGAGATAACGTGCGTAAAATTGGTTAAGGATTGGATGCGGATGGGGCATTGTGTAGCTGTAGAAGGCGTTACATCCACAATTCTGGTTTCAGTTGTCTTCATAAAAAGTCATTTCGTATTATGACATTTCCGATTGAAAGTATATTATATAAGTTGAGCGTATAGTTTTCAAGAACAGAAATGTGAAAGATATTGGAATGTTATGTTATGGAATTTGCGGTGGAAGGAATGTATATTTTTCTCATAAGTTAGGACTTATGCTATACTGTTTTGCATATCTTTATTTGTGAGATAAGAAGGAGCATTTGGATTATAATATATATTAATTATAATTATAGGCGCAGACTTTCCATTCTGGTTGGGGATGATGAGGGGGGGGGGGGAAGAAGAGAATGATGGACTCCCCAAAAAAAAAGTCTCGGGATTTTATATCTCCCCATTATATATATATATATATATATATATATATATATATATATATATATATGTGTGTGTGTATATATTAATTTATTTATTGAGTATTACAACAATCTGTCACATGGACAATAGTTATCCCCCACTAGGGATAACATTCACACTATATGCACAAAAAATATAAAATAAATATAAGCAAAATAACAATAAATAATAATTAAAAAGTATATACAATAAATAAAATAAAATAACCTAAAAATAATAAAATTAAAACTAAGAAGAAAAAAAACATGCATACCTATATACACTATCCCTATTATATAGACAAGTTTTTAGTGACTGTCATATTTTATTTTATATATACAAAGCGGCACGAACCGTAAAGAAGATACCACCGGAGTGAAAATCTTTATTTAGTATTAGGAGAGTTGGAATTTACAGGAACTCAAATATTCAGTCAAGTCCTCTGTGCTTGATAGTGCTGCTCTCCTACGGCAATTATTTGAACTTTCATTTCCCATACATCATCAAAATCATCATTTTGTATTAAGAGAGTAGGAAGTTACAGGAGCTCAGCATTTATGTAAATAGATTAGATTTATATAATTTATTAAATTATGGCTATTGATATAGTCAACATAATTATTATAAAATGAACAATATAGTACTATATATAAACATAAACTTTTATATATATATATATATATATATATATATATATATATATATATTTATAATTAATTATTGAAGGAAGTTAGTCGATCCATGAGTGAAAAATATTCACGACGCAGTCATTATAAATATTTTATTGGTGCCGCGTTTGAACCCAAACATGGGGGTCATCATCAGGGCGTGTTTCGAGCACTGAAGTTCCCCTTACCTACCTTAAGTACCCTTACTGAGTACTTAATACCTAGAGTGCTCGAAACACGTCCTGATGATGACCCGCATGTTTGGGTTCAAACGCGCACCAATAAACTATTTATAATGACTGCGTCCTGATCGTTTATCGTCCATTATATTTATAATTAGTTGTGTTTTTTTTTTGTATTTTTTTGCATATGGTAATATTTCAAAATATGTTAACAACTAATTAAATATCTTATATATTTTTGTTTTTATTCAAATGTTTGTGTCCTCCACGAAATATCGCCTATGATTATAATTTAAAGTATTATTATTGGATTATAATTTATATTAATTGAAGATGAAATTATCTAGTAAATTTATATATTATGTATACCTTCCACCGTTCCATCTCAGTTGCTCAGCGAAACGTATCGGTCGCGGTAGAAATCTTTTTGAAATAGTTGAGGAGCAGGTGTTAAGCATTATGGAAACACCTGCCTCTCATCTGGTGGATGCAAGGGCATTTACTCAACAACAGATTATCAACCAGTTTACCTGGTTATTTTTTTTTAAATTTATTTATTTAGAATTATAATAATCTGTTACGTGGGCAATAGATTATAGTGATATATGAACACGTTCACACCATATATACAGAAAATATAAAATTAACAAAAGTAAAATAATAATCAAAAAAATATGTACTATAAAAAAATAAAATAACCTAAAGATAAGTAAATTAAAAAACATAAAAACATAGTCATACCTATATACAATATACACAATTAGTTAGGGAACCCCAAGCCAGGCTTCTACCTCCAACTATAGAAGGAAAAGCAGGACTACAAAACATCCCTGCGCTACTTTCTCAACCACGTCACTGGTGCCTAAAGCCAGTGGAGTTTGAGCGCTTTAGCCACATAAACTCATGTCTTGAGTGGAGAATCTGGCCATTGCCAGAACTCCAAGATATATACTACAAAAGATCTCTGGACCACTGCCGCTTCAACCTTCGAGGAGGATTGTAGGGATGAGTGGAACCAGAGAGCGATTGTGCTAGGGGATTCGGAGGATTTATAAGGTTCTGATGGAATTTGGAAAAAAAATTAGGGATGAGATCGGGGACAAATGGGATATTAAGGTCATGAGGTAGGGTTTTGTTGGTTACATAGAACGGACCATCGGCTATTGTTCGAAGGACTTTGGACTGAATGGATTGGATGCGTTTGATGTTAAATAATTTTGCTGTCCCCTAAAGTTCAAGTCCGTAGGTCCAAATAGGTTTCAGGATTGTCTTGTAGATTAGTAATTTGTTATCAATTGAAAATTGAGATTTTCTGGTCAGTAGTCTGTATAATTGGCCGCATCATCGGTTAAGTTCTTTTATCATTCGGTCTTGTCTTTTAAGTCTAGCATGTGGGTTCCACGTTAGTCGTCTGTCTAAGATAAAGCCAAGGTACCGGACTGTGTCTGAGTAAGGAAGCTGGATGGAATTAAAGTAGACTGATGAACAGGAGCAGGGCCGGAGTGTGAAGGTAATGTGTTTGCATTTGGATTCGTTTACTTTGATGCGCCATTTATACCTGGTTATTACATTTTTTTAATTCCTTTATTGTTCGTATTATTGCATGGCTAGACTTATCACAGCTTATTACTATAAATTTTATCCAACAGTAAACAATGCTTGAAGTATTTTCAGCGGGATGCACTTCTTCCGCATAAGTACGACAAAATATTTTTTAATTAATATCTGATCAACTATTTGATGCTTTATACATTTTTGGTTTACCGAACTTAAAAATAATTGTTAAGATATTATCTACCTAGTTAAGAGATTTCGTAGTGTTTCCCTTGAGTAATATTAAATTTCAGAATTGTTATTCATATTTTTTCATAACTCTCTATTATCTTATTTGACTTTTGTATTTTAGATATTAGCGTTTTTAAAATCTCTAAGCTTTTCAACAGTATATTATACACATATATTACTGTTATTTTTGGAAATTTGTTCTCAACCAGGAAAAACCTAATTTTTTTTCTTTTGTAATTAATCATATTCTTAGCTATTTTAATTTTTTTTATTTTTTTTATACCAACCCTCCATTTTACAACTGTTTATTTAATTGTACTATTGGTTCCTCAAATTGTATAACTGTAATTTAAACGTATTCTGTAGTTCAGATTGTATTTTTTTAATCAACATAAAATTAACGGAACGGAACCCAAGTTCGGAGAAATTTTGGATTTTTTTAAAAATCTATATTATACATCGAGCCTTATTGCCAATTTGTAACCATAATAGGGGATAAATAATTCTGGGAATAATAAGTGTGGTGTCTACTTTACGGTCCTTCCCGCTTTGTATGGGTATGATAAAATGTAACACGGTCACTAGAAACGTTTTTATGTAATGGAGACATTTATATGGATATATTTTTTCCGGTAGTATTAAATTCATATTCCTGCTATAAAAATAGTGAAAAATAAAATTCATATATTTTTATAAATAAGACAAGATTATGAAAGTAATTAAAAACTGAAGAAATTTATTAATAATATATATATATATATATATATATATATATATATATATATATATAATTTTAATTTAGCTATTATTAAATCCTCTAAACGAGATTTGTATAATTAAACATGAGTATAAACATATAAACCATTGCTTTGAGGAGTATACTTCCTGTGTATATACTATCTCACCAGCTTATCTAGTTTCCCAAATGGGCATCTGATCTAAGAATACACCACGGCTCTTAAAAGTTGTGTGTATTCGTGGCTTATAGCTACTTGAGAGGTCGTTCGTCTCCTCCAACTTCCAGAAATATTTTCCGGACAATCCTTATTCTAATTCTGTAATGTAGAGTCAGGGCATGTTTTGGGTAAATTATTGGTTTCAATTCACTGGAATACCCTCTTAGTCAACAGTCCGGTATTTCAACAAGATAATTTTAAATGATTTAGATCTTCTCCTTTGATAAGATTAATTTTACTTTCACTTACAGGCATACGTAATATCGTGAAAAATTTAGAATCCTAGTTTTCAACGGAAAAAACGTTTTGAGATCTCTTTGAGTCCAAATTAAAGAAGTGAGTCTGTGTGCGCGTGAGCAGATTAGCCCAAAAAAGAAAGGTGGTGCGAAACTGAAACTATGACTTGGTATTTAAGGGAGATATATATACATAATACGTTACAGCATAAGCGGATCTATGGCTGGTCTATGGCGGATCTATGGCGGATCTATGGTTGGCTTTCGTGCTGAAGCCCCCTCCCCCAAATTGGTTAAATATAACCATGTCTTATGGAAGAAATATTTTAAAAATACCTCTAAAAGTATTATTGTTCGTGTAATTACATTTAATAGGCCTTCGAGAATCACTCAAGCACCATTTTATATTGGTAGTTAGTTTATTTCAAAATAATACTGCTTCTAAAGAGTACTGTTTCTATAGGACTAGAAATGGTTCTGCAGGGAGGGGATCAGGCCAAGATCATCCTCAACCGCCAGGTTTTTCCTCTTAATCAATTATTTTATTATGGGTACAAACTTTACAGAGGCTGGGTGTGCCCCAAGAGGGTCTCCTGATCCCAGAGTCGCCCTACGGCTGAAAAAACAGAATAAATAATCGTCATATAATATTTAATAAATAATCGTCATATATATGTATATATACATAAAAAAGCTTTCGGGCTGAAGCCCAGCCTCCCAAAAATCAGAGTAGTTAAAGGCAAAAAGGCAAACCTAAGGTATTGTGCTCTTACTAACAGCTGATTGTTCCTGGGACACCAAGTGGACCGTGAGGGATCTTCCTAATTCGCCACTCATTATTTCGGTTGCGATTTTCGGTGAGACTGAAGCAAAGCAAACAAATATACCTAGGGAAAATATAGAAACTAAAAATATATGAAATTGATGTCTAGGAAATCCTGAAATTATATTATTCTCATTTTTCGAGGAGGATGTCATCAGGTATTGGTACGCTGTTAGCTATTATTGTTTTTACCTTATTGTTCAAAATGGTCGCTCAATCTGAATTTGGTAATGACTTGACGAAAATATAATATGTATATCTTATAATATGTATATTCGGAACATCACCACGTGGAGGGGGGAGGGGCTAGGTGAGGAGTGAGCTACGAGGAAGCGGTTACTAAATACATGGAGGGATAGTAAACAAGAGCAATTGATGATCTGACTCAGAGGGCGATTACCCTAGCGCGAGGCCTTGAGCCGGGAGCCGAGGTTTCGGATCAGCTGGCAATCCGGATTCCTTTCTTCTGACGGTCCCTTGGAGGAAGCTGGCCTTGCAGGAAGGTGGAAGGGAACGAGGGGCCCTTTTCGGTTCCCTCGCTCCGGTCCATTAGTGAAGATTCATATGGAGGTTCAAGGCCTCGCGTCCAAACGAGAAACAGATTTACTATTAAGTTCGGCGTTGAAAGAATAAAAAATAAAATCGGGTGATTAGGGGGGCATTGGCTAGGATCGAGCTAACTACTGGTCGTTACCTTGGTGAGGATTGCGAGTCATTTTGGATATTGCTTTCCTCAATAGGATAAACTAGAATATCTTAAGCGGTAAAAAATGAGTTCTTTAGGTCTCTTATGTTTTTTTTCTGTTATATCTACAAAGTGATAATTAATTCTTTACTGATCAATTTTACGAACTGCTATAATGTACAGTAATAATAATAATAATAATAATGCTTTATTTATTCGGGGTCGAGTCTCTTTAGAATAATACAGAAAGACAATAATGTGTGCTAAGGAGCCTTAGAGATACATAAACAAAAATATAGAGTAATTAAATAGTCAACAAAAAAATAATAGAAGAGATTATAAGTTACTTACTAATTTGGATCAGTTTATAATAAAAAATAAAAAATTCGTAATAAAGATGAAATAAAAATAATGAAGAGCGATCTAATAATTTATATAAATATTTACAGTAGTAACGATTTACAATTTTATGGGCACTAGATGGATAAGAAATGATTGAACAGGCGGGATTTAAAGGTGGAAAGGGTTTTGGGTTGACGGATGTGGGAAGGGATGGAGTTCCATAGGGATGAGGATCGGATAATGAACGATCTGTCGAAAACAGCGGTTCGGTGGGCCCTTATGTATAATTCAGAAGACAGGGAACGAGTATGACGGGATTGGATGCCAGGATATACTTACAACGGTAGGAAGGATAAAGCCTCTTCAACTCTGCATAAAAACGGGAAAAAGTAGTCCGTAGTACAGACCCCCCCTTTTTATCCTGTTATTAAAATCCGCCTAAAAATTTGTGACTAGCTTCATCTAATCGTAGCCTTCGACTTTTTTATTTACGAAAACTCTCGGAATTGGGCCATCAGTTTTCATCAGAAAATCGGCAAAATTTGACTATTTAATTACGTTCTATGTGTTTTAGAACGTAATTAAAAACATATTGATGGTTTTAAAATTAAAGTGATTAGTGACAGGCCACATCTGCACAATAATACTGCCTATGTAAACTTTTTTTCCTCTTGAAATTTGCTATCACTTAATTAAAATTTTCCCATTATTTATGGAATAGCCTATGCATGAAATTGAATTGAGTAAAAAAAAACATAAAATAAAAGTTATGACAAATGATCAAAATAAAAATCAAATATTAATAAATAATTGATTAGCTCTAATTATTGACACTCATTACGTTTTAATCTTCTACGGTTCGTTACATTAGAATCGCACTAACTCACCTTGAGTCATTTCCTCATTGCTTTTCAACTCATTGTGTATTTATCGAATGATTCTTTGCATAGTTTAATGCGTGCATTCTTCATCAGGTATTTATCAATCCTTACTTGTTAATCTTTTTCATTCCATCTGCCGGAATTCCAAAGAAGATAATTTTGAAAATAAGGGCTCAATCATTGGATTTGATAAAGAATCGAGAAATAATTTTAGAGATTTTTACCCTGATGTCTCCTTTATGGTCCACCATGTATATTATATATAAAATAAAATGTGACAGTAAAAAAGTAATAACTAATAACTAATAACTTTTTTATATATAATATTATCTATTATTTTATATAAAACCAAGATTTTTTACTGTAACTACCCAAAATAAAACCAGTATAGTAAAATAAAGCATTATTAGACAATCATTAAAATAATAATTATTGGTTCATTAATTATTGATATAATCTATATTAATAAAAACGTAAATGTTTGTTTGTTCAAAATCGCTAATCGCTAATCTATCGCATTCAGAAGAGTGTTTTTATATACATTTAATCACCCTCCGATCTTTATTTTTGGAAAGGCGTCCGAAAAAGCCCAAACGGCTGTAACGATTTTAATTTTACTTGGCTGAAGTCTTCTCCTTGAAGCCCTTTTAATTTATGTATATAACATCCTTCCCCGAAAAGAGTATGAAAAAAAAGTTACTATGGTTTCAAAACTATATTTGCGAATACCTCAAAAAGTACGCAATTTTCGTTAGATTATACCCATCATTATTTGAAAGCTTCCTTGATCTCCTGTAAATAAAAAAAAAAATCACTAAAATCGGACGATTTGGTGCAGAGATATAATGCTTTAAACATTTAGTAATTTTTCTCGTGAGATTTAGAGACCGATTGCTTCTTATATAGACAATTATATGTTGCAAATTCTAGAGTTGGAAAACCAGACAATCTCTATATCTATACAAAGAATGGAACAACAAAGAATATCGCATATTCACAAGTATTGTTACATAAAATATATTAGAAACATCTAATTTCTTTTCTACTTATTTTTTTATTTAACCAGAATGAGCCACAGCAACGCGTGGCCGGGTACAAATAGTACGTAATTTTTTTCACAAATTATAATAATATCATTAAATTAAATTAATATATTATATAGAATTTATTCAATTCATTTTGTTTCTGATAAAATTTTGTTAATTTATTTTTATAATTATGGTAAAAATGTTGTGACCTCTGTGATCTAACTTAAGGTCGATAAAATCTATTACAAGATAATGTACCATCCTTTTTACTAATTTTAGTTTTTATCTCATTATTTCTGTGTATTGTCAACAAAACTATTTGTATCAGTTGAGGCTGAAAGTATTTATTTTGAATAAATAAATTAAAGAAGAAAAAAACGAGGTTCTGATATTCTCAAGCGATAATTTAGATATTGGTTCTTTTTCCATTTTGACGAATGGAAATTAAATATCAATTTACTTGCTTGTTTGTTTGTTTTTTGTTGTTTTTATATTATATTTCCTCATATAGATTGAAACAATTTTAATATATACGTAATTTATTTATTTGCGAGCTAGAATACATTCCCCTTTAATCAATTTATCCCTGAAATAAATGAGCTTACATTAATACCGGGAAGCGTTTCGCGCGGTGAGTCAGCGAACGTTCCCTGAATGTTCTGCGTTATTAATGTTGTTGGGAGCTCCACTATACTGGGAACCAGTTTGGTAATGAGGTATTTTCCAGTTGGTCTGAGGTTCTTTCATTTATTTTCTTATTTATTCATCGAAAATAAAAGTTTTGATCGATAAAAAAAATAACAATTAAGATATATGAAAATTATATCCTTCATGTATTTAAATACCGTATAGAGAACAAAAACATTGCCCCATGTGCCGGTGTTCTTAAAATGTATCACTATAACCAATTCGGAAATTTTAAATACTTTCTTATAACTGTGAAAATCCAATTAAATTTAATATCCTGCTATCATCTTTGTAGGTAATTGGTAGTATGTAAGATGGAATCCGTTAACATCTTTTTTAACTCTTAATAGGACAATTTTCAATTTATCAACCTCACAATATTCGCTATCTCATGAATTGTTTTTATTATTTTTTTTTTATTGTTATTAATAACGAGAATAGTCCGGAAGATTTTATACTAAGGTTTATCCTTATAAATTGACCTTGTCCACAGACCTGATGAGAAAAATACACGTCTGCCATAACCGATGGAATACAAAATGGCGGCCAGGTGAAGATAGATAAAGACCTTATAAAGATAGTAAAACTTGTATATAGAAAAGGCTTATAGATATAGAAAGCAACCAACCCTTTACATTTATATTATTTACTGTCCTAAGACACGAAATAGTCGTCAATTACCCCATACCAGGGGATTTAAATTCGAAAATTTTAATTTATGATTCAAAAAGTTCACTTTTTCCAATTTTACGCTTAAAAAACTATGCGTTCTAGCGATAATAACGTTCTGTTTAAAATTAAATCTGTCAAAATTTGTAACAGAAATGTGGTTATATTCGTTTCTTCGCTCTCTTCTACAGTGTCCGAGATCATCGGTCCTCGTAAAACAAAATTGTCTTTTTGTGGCATTTTTATCACTATTTGACTCTATAACCTTTTATCTTTCTATTTTACGAAAAAGTCATAATAAAGAAAGCTGTTTTAGATTGAATTTTTTTAATTGTTCATTATTATTTTTTTAAATAAATGCGATTTTTGAAAATGGCTCTTAAAGCCGAAACGTTAAAAAACAATCATTTTTAAATGTATAATAAAAACTGTGAGATTAAAAAGGGTTTTGATAAATAAATAATCACTGATAGATTAAGTATAATAATTAAATTTTCTTTAAGAATATGTATTACCTAAATATCTTATTTTCAACCATTCAAAAGCTAGAACAATTATAACTTTACGTTTAAACTCCTCTATTATGCAGAAAAACTTACTTATCGTACATTTCGTTATTATATAGCTATAAATCATTATATAAGGCAACATATATATATATACATTGGTTTATGTTATATACATATTATATTTATGTCTACACGATTCGTCAAACAATGTCTGTTCAGACAACGGAAGCTTCACATAGAGCGCTGTAGGGATAACGGAGTACGGGCGGATCTACGGGGAGGGAGAAGTGGCTTTGGGGCTGAAGCCCCCCCAAAATGGTAAAATATAACCATATTTTATGGAAAAAAATATAAAAAAATTATCTCTTAAAGTATTATAGTTCGCGTAATTACATTTAAAAGCACTTTAGGAATCACTTAAACACCATTTCATGTAGGTAGTTAGTTTCTTTCTTTTTTTCCTAAGTAATTATCGGTATTTTTTATGATAAAAACGCTTTGGGGCTGAAGACCACCCCAAAATTAAATCCTGGATCCGCTAGTGTAAAGGAGGGATGTGTATTGAAGTGAATAATAAGTGTATATGTATGAAAACAAAAGGAAGTGTTTTACACCATCAGTCTCGTAAGTAAATAGGTCGTAAAACCTAAGCACGTAAACCTCGTATAATATAAATAGCAAATCGTAATTTTTTTTAAATAAATAAATCTAGGGAACAATGCTCTGTAAAGGACATTAAGAATTATTTTTCAACTTGACCTCAACGGCTAGTTTACCCTTCCTGAAGCTGCTCATTCCCTTCCGGATAGTTATCGGAAGATAGTGGAATCTAAGTGGTTCGTTAAGATTCTATAATGGCGGAGTGCTCTATCTCTGCGGGCTATCTCGGCATCGTATCGCTCCATATTAGCCGGCCTGATCAGTGTTAGTAGGTTGCTCGCTGAGCCAGATTCTTTTGACGTCGTCAGCGCTCTGAATATTACGAACCTTGGCGAGGTGGGCGTCTCATTGCTATTCCATGGGAACGCTGCATCTCGTGTCAGGTTCAACTCCCTCCCCGTGTCCCAATCTTTTATTTTTTTTTGAGGATAGAAGTTTTATCACGCGCATTCCGTCCTCAGCCATTATTGGAATTTATGTTTTGCTAGCTCGAATGCCTCGAATGGTGGTCGAGGAAAACAGTTCTTTTTCCATTTCTTATTTGATTGATTGATCTATTATAATTTTAGATTACTTGCTCATGTCGTAAAGTTTAAATGTATATTTGAACCCATTATAGTGGTTTAATTGAAAAATAGGAAGGAGGGGAGGAAATAATCCAATATACATGTAAAAGAGATGTAAGTACAAAACTGGAATTTGTAATTTTGGATAGCTTCCATGTAAAATAAATTTTAAAACGCAATATATAAATTCGGATATCCCTGCACCAAAACTTGAAATTGAGACCAGCGGTCAATCAAAAAAAAAAAAAATTGGTTTTTAAATAAATTTTTTTACAATTGTATTGTACAATAAAAATAAATCAGTATTTCGCTGAATCCTATCTATGGAACGTGTAATTGCTAGAATGGAAAAAAAGTTAAAGATTACGGAAATGGTGGACAGAACAAAAATAAATAAATTTTACAAAAGAGGGCAGAAGGATTGAAATTTCCATTATTTAATTTAAAGAGAAAAATTGCGTATGTTTTTGATGCGACTAAGTGGAATCAGTTTAAGTATTGGTATTCATATTTCAAAATAATTAGTTTTCAAAAACAATTATTATATCGATGAAAATATCAACTCTCGATAGTACCGATATTTCAAGTCCGATATTTTGATGATATCTATAATTATAAACCGATATTTCTATCATTGACAATATCGTATTGGGCTTTCGATATCGCCGTATTTATTATTCATTCTTTTTCAAGATTTATTTCGTCTTTACTTAAATTTAATTTTCTTATCTTTGTTTCTTAGGTATTTTGTTAATATTCAATCTGTTCATTTTTTTTATTTTTTATTTATTTTTATTGAAATATGTTATTATACTAATTATATCACAATTTTTTTTTAATTTCTTATATATGGTATACTGAATCCTAATAGCACTTATAACTTGGTAGATTTTATAATTTATCCATATAGACTTTTTTATTAAAGAATTTTTCCTAATATTTTTTTTTTGTTACAGGTATGCCAGTTACATTAATACTGTTCTGCATTCTTCCAAATATGATTTAATTTATGTAAGTCTTAGTTATTATTATGTATTTATTTCAATAATTTAGAAATTAAAGGTATGCTATAATTATAATTAATAATTATTAAGAAAATAAATATGGTTAGGTGGAAACTGATTGCCTCACAAATGGTAGAATTTAAACGCGATTCACGTGGAGAAACGTCTCTTATGCCTAAAAATCTTACTTTTTTCCTATTTGTACTCATTCAAATTAATAAAAAATAAATTAAAACGTAAAATACTGATCTAAAAATTTCAATACTTATTTAATAACTCGATTGAAGTATCTTGAATACTTTTCAAAATAGTTTAAAAACAAAAATATTCTGCGCCAAATATTTGCAAAGTTAGGTTTCGATATAATGGATCGAAAACACCATTTCGCGATATATTGAAGGAGGTTAGTCGAATGTTCTACACTTGAAAGGTGATAAATAGTCTGGACTCTGTCATTTTAAGTTTTTTATTTTTGCCAAAGTTTCAACCCAAGATTATGTGGGTCATCATCAGGGCATGTTATCAGCACTGAAGTTGAAGTTGAAAGGGTTTTTAAGCCTTTTCAGTACTGTTAATCATGCCCTGATAATGACCCAACTGTTTGTTTTGAAACTTCGGCAATAATACAAATCTTAAAATGACTGTATCCTGACTATTTATCACCCTTTCACGATATAAAAAAAATGGTTTAAAATTCAACTATTGATGACGTAAGCGGCAAGAACAAATCTTACTGTAGTTATCGGCTTTGATTAGCACCAGCAGTATTTCTACCGACCCATATTACGTTTCGCGGATATAATAAATTCCTGTAATAAAGGATAAATTAAAAATTAAATACATATATTTGGGGAATAGGGTTTATCCTTATATGTCCAAAACGTGTGTTATAAGAAAAGTCTATTGTCGTTTTTCATATGATCCAAGAACTACTCGTTCATAGTCATGCAGAAAATAAGGATTTCGAGTAAGAAGATAAACTATTTCTTGAATATTATAGAAGTAATAACAACGAAAGTGACATATCGGATTTCGGCATCGAAAGCAGTATCGGAGGCAGCCATCCGGCACGTGCTCAGACTGACTTCCTCTACCGCTATCTAATATCTAGTTTGTCTGATGGAGACTTTTTGGCGATTTGCTAAATGACTTGCCATCAGTAGCAGAAGTGGGTCGCAACACTTTCCACCGTTCTGACAATATTAATGCAATGGGCGTGTCCGCCGGCCCCGTCCATCCGACCAGATTGCCGGCGGGTTCCATCTCCGTTATTGGGCGGCGGCAGCTCATTTCGCTGATTGGTTTATCGGGGTCTGTGCATGTACAAGCTCTGCCCCTCATTTATCATTTATCTTCTCTGGTAGTATTTTTTTTTTTTTTTTTTTTTTTTTTTTGTGTCTTTTATCAGTTCAATACAATACAGGATATTTATGTTAGAAAACAATAAAATTAAAAATTTGGATGTGGAGTAAACACCAAAACTATTCAGTAAACCTTTTATAACATGCATTTTATATATTTATGTATTTTCCGGTTTGGCCCAATCCAAATACCTATCCTTCCATAACAAACTCCAGAACCATCCGAGCCCTCTCGTTTCAAACCTTGCTTCCTCCTCGATAACCCCCCGAGGCGTCTGAAAAGAAGATGGCCTCGTGATCTACTTATGTAAATATATTATTAGAGTGCTACCAATGGGTAGTTTCTCAACAAACGTTTTCATGTGATTTTCTTATTACTGTGTGCACATTTACTAGTTGTATTTTTTTATAATACAGTTGTAAAAACAATAAAAAAGAAATATATTTGTTTTGTTAAAATTCAAAATTCTCTGCATTAAACTAATTTAGATATCTACATAAATTTTTTTTTTCAATTATAACTCCTAGTCCGCTGATGTTCCTCAACAGAGGTGACCGTCCCCCCAAAGTCAATTGCCCATGAACTCCCGCCTCATTTTAAAGACATTTTATTGCCCTCCTCTTCTTAAAAACTGTCCAAGCAAAAGTAGAATTGGAGAAATCTTAGATCTTATTCAAATACACTTGCAGTGGTACGGTCCATATTTTCTCCTTGTTTCTTGGATCCTTATCCACACTGAAAAATAACCTCGTCGAAATGTGCCTCTCCCTCTCCTCGAAAATTCAAAACCCCTTCAAAATGTGTCCACCTCAAAATTTTTTATGGCGCTACGTGCGCCATGATACTCTTCCTTAAGATAGTATCCTGGATCCCATCCTTCACACAGTTTATACAACTGATATTCTATCAATATCATTAACATATATGCTGATGAAACATGAGTGTTATTAGTTAAGAATGACCTATTTATTGCTTCCCAAACCCTTCGGTCACGTATCACAGCCCTTTAAGAATGGTATTATAATTGGAGGATTAAAATAAGTCCATAATAATAAATAAATAAAGTCCATATAATAAAGCCCATCAAACAACCTTTACTCACCTTTAATAATACTTTAATAATACGCCACCTATCCTCGTTGAACAGATTCCCTGCCTAGGACTCCATCTGGACAAACTTATTTCTTGGAATCCTCATATAACACCGAAACGGAAACTGCTGGACGTTATTGGCTATTTCAACACTAACTAGAAAAACACGATAGGCTTCCAACCAATTATTCATGACTATAGTAAGGCCTAATTTAGTTGAATTGAGTTTTGGGGCTCCATCAAAGCATCAAATTCCTCTCGTATCCAATTCTTAAAATATTCTACTGATAATTATTTGTTAAAGTAAAGAACAAAAAAGGGTATCTACAACAAAATGTATTATATATTATATGCATAACTTGTTGGCCCGTGAAAATAATTCGCATATTATATTGATCAGTGAAAAAATGTAAATACAACATATTATAAAATGGAAGGATTAATTTACTTTTCATCGGTTGATGCCTTAGCTTCATTCAAAATAACCCAAAAATGTCTACAAAACGTAAGGACATGAAAAACACAAAATCGTAGAAAAAAAATATGTTTGACAAGAATTTGTAATATTTATGCCTACAATTATATTCCATATTGAGAACAGTCACACAAACTACAATGTTAGTAAGTGTAGCTTATAAGGATAATGTGATGCTTGTAGAAAATGATAATACATGTTATTGCATCATGACCTCCATTACGGACTGTTTTATCTTCACCTACTATCTACTTGGAAATCTTTTGAACACATTTCCACATCTCCTCTATTTCAACGTTGCTATTTAAGCAATGCTGGCTTATTAGCCGTAATTTCGTTTATGAATTTTAACTCAATTTATGGAATAAAAACATGCAGAATTAATTGGCTGATCACAATCAGAAATGTTTACCCACAATTACGTGCAACAGCTACGTGAATGAAATAGAAATATCCTAAACATTGTCAAGATCAGAATCTTTATCTTTATAAGTACCTATGAACTGGAAAGATCCAATTCGATGTTGTTGATTTTCAAATATAAGTAAATATTAAGAAGAAGATTACATATGTACGAAATTCTGGGATGCATACCATACATAAGGTTACAGAAAATACGTGGAATGCCTCTTTGTAAGCAAAGAGAGTTCCTTAGCTCAGCGCTAATCCCTTAGGTGGAACCCATAGGTTGAATTCAACTCCGATGGACGGCGATTTATGTTGAGATTAGGAATGATATGCTAGATTCCAACGGAAGGGTAATTCTCCAAACTCATGAAAAATAAATAAAAATAGATATGGATATACCTACTTACTTCTTCTTCGAATTTTCCTCAAAAGGTGAGGTCCGGGATTAAAAGTATAAATAAAGACATTTCTAAAGGATACCTACCTAATATAATAAGAATACCTACCTACTGAATTATTGAGTTTCGAAACAGAAATAAATATAGGTAGAAATCAAACTGAATATAAATATTTACAGTAAATGCTAAAATAACAACACTAAGGTTTTAATGAGGTTACATCCAGCGGATCCATCGAATTAAAAGCTGATGGAACCAGCTCTGAGGCGTTGGTGATTCAATCGATGAATAAAGAAACGCGCTGATTTGCATCTACAGGAATGGTTAATATCACCATATTGTCTAGCCGAGACATATCGCACTCTATGTGTAAGACACTTTAGAATGATGAAGTTAGATATAGTATGCTTGTTTTTTTATTTGTGTTATGTTACGTTCTTCAGTTCTGATGATGTCTCAATTGCTGTGAGTTGACTGATGAGTTATTTATAGTCATTTGAAACACGGGAGCTTTGTTTTGGAATATCCCGTTGGATCAGAATGTTGTTGTTGTTTTTTTTAATTTGAAGCAGTTAATTATAAAAAAGAACTGCTGCATGTATTACAAGATAAGCCTCTCCTTACATCCACCCCACGAAGCGATCAGACTAGTACATGAATAATCCTTGTAATCCTGAGAACTCCACCGTCAATCTAGAAGTACCGTTACAGTGTGACAGCCCTCGTGACGGGAGACTCCGCTAATGGATAGTCGTTGGTGAGCTGTGGGCGACGTACAGTGTCACATTAAGGTCACCAGGGAATATTTTACCTCAGTTCTCTGGCCACTACCAGAGGTGCGGTTGTCCGCTATTCCAGTCTCTTCTGGAGCGGTGTTCTTGGCGGATGGTTATCAAACTGGATCATGAGCGAGGTAATCCAAACTCAATATGTCTAAACTACTTTGTGATTAACTCATCAGAGCAAAATTCTGATTAACATCTCTTATTGATTTTTAAAAAGCCTTGGATTCGTTAAGACATGAAATCCTGTGGAGAATGCTTGAGAGTTAAGGAATTCCTCGTGTGATGGATACAAATGTCGAGTTATCAATAAGAGTTTCGAACACAATTAAAATTGAAACTGGTGTTTTCTCGAAAAGCAACATGAGAGCCATGCTTAGGGAACGAATGAATAGGATTCCATTGTGATCAGAGAGAGAAAGAGTGACTACGTCGAAGTTCTTTGTCTTCTTGCACAGCGGTTGTTGCATCGTTAAAGAAGATGAATAAACGATGTTGGGGACCACTTTTTCTAAAGGAAAAACTCCTTCGAACAAGTGGTATAGTTCATCTATACGAGAAGTGTCGTGGCTGTAGAGGGTGGGATATGTTTGAAGCAATAGATATGAATAGGACACCACTTAAGAAAATCTGATGATGGAATCGAATATGATGTTCTACATTAGAATCCACAGGGAATATCCAAGTGTTGGTTGTAAATTTATAAAACAAAATCCAAAACTATTCAATATTTTGTCGTTTTATTGCTAAAATTCATTACGTACACTCTCAATGGAGCTAATCTTATGAGTTTATAGGCGTGGATTTCGTTAATATTTATTTATGTTGAATCTAATGTAGATCAAAATAAAACAAATCGTAAAATATATATCAAAAATAATCAATCAATTTAAAGCCAAAATGTGTCGTTTTAGCAAGGGATGTATTCATCAAGATTCCCTTGCTAGGACTCCATCTGGACAAACGTCTTATTCTCATTCTCGTACAAGACCGAAACGGAAGGAAACTGCTGGACGTTACCGGCTATTTCAACACTTAATGTACAAACGCTCTAAACTTCTGATCAATTAAAAACGACTCGTTTGCATGACTATAGTGAAGGCCTATTTAAACTTACGAGGATTTTATAATTTCGACGAAAGTATCGAATTCCTCTCGAATCCCATCCTTATAATCCATAATCTCTTCTAAAATTCTCAATTCTTCTTTCCTTAAATACACATAAATTCATCCATAACGACCTTAACGTTCCATTTGTTTCTGGCCCAATCCAGATATCCAGTCTTTCATTATAAATTTCAGAACTACCCGAAAGCTCTCGTTTCCAATCTTGCTTACTCTTCCATTTTTTATAACCATCCTGGGCTTCTGAAAAGAAAATGGTCTCGTGATCTCCTGTAGAAATTTTATTAGAGTGCTACCAACTTTTAGTTTCTCTACAAGTTATTATATTTCTCTTTGTCACATTTACAACATGTATTTTTTATTTTAATACGGTTGTATCAATGGTCAGATTCTCCATTCAGGTCATGAGTGTCTGCAGCTGTAGCGCTCTTACTCATCCTCCGCTGGTTTTAAATACCAGTGAAGTGGTTGAGGGAGAAGCGCAGCGATCTCTTAAGCTTCGCTTTTCCCTCAACGAGTGGGGGTACAAGATTGTTTCGGAGTTTCGCTGGCTGATTGTAAATAGTGTATATAGATATACTTGTATCTAAGATGTTCATTTTACGTTTATTTTTATTTTCACTTAGCAGGTATATATGTATATTTATATTTTCACTCTCCTCATAATATTTTATTTTGTTCTAATTTCTATGTATTGTTTTTTTATTATTTTATTTATTTATTTTTCTGTATATACGGTGTGAATGTACTCTCTGAACTCTATTATAAGTGTCCTTAAAAAAAAAATATATATAGTTCTAAATTTGATTAATAAAAACATAATCATGTACTCAAAAACATTACAATGCTCTTCTTTAGAACATTTGATGTTGATATTAAAAAAAAAAAAAGAAAGGTGATTCAAATCCGTGATGCTAACATCGTTAATCGGGATACTCTAAATAGATTTATTGCGTTGTTGAATAATTTTGTTGACTCGTACATTGTAATCGTAGCTAGACAAAGCGTCGTGTAAGGAATGTGGCATTGTAATCCATACTCACCTAACTGCTGATGTAACAACCATTATCAGCTGCTCCGTTGTTACGTCACGACGCCGAAGGCTGAGAAAATCTCGTGTGGCATAAGCCCTAGATAATTTATAGGTCAGCTCCCAGTACTTATCGCTTGTGTATTGATTGTATTCATCTCTTAATGAAGTTAATATTTGTAAGTAGTTATCAATGGGCCTTATCTACCGTCTTGCGGTTGGCGTCGTCGGACTATCTTATAACTCGCCAGGGCTTTTGGATTTTAAAACATGTTTTATTTTTAGTAGCTACAAAATTTAAATCCTAATAAAATTTGATATATATATATATATATATATATATATATATATATATATATAGTGAACAAAATACTTCCATAATAATGTCTTCATTTATGATTTGTTGTATTATTTTTTTTAAAGGAAGAGTAAAAATGGTTCTAGGTATATACAGGGTTTCTCAGTTCTTGATAGCCAAACTAATTCGGTTATAGACAAAATTTCCAACGACAAATTTCATTTTATGCATGGGTCGATTTTTTTTTTATCAATTACTTATAACTTTTTGTTGTCATTGTCGGATTTGTCTTTCCATTGTTAGCAGAAACACAGCTCATTTTAAAGAAGAACTCAATATATTTTTTATTATTTTATTTTTCAAAAGTGTATAATTAAAATTTTTCCTACTGTACATAGTTTTAAGTGTTTTTTTTTTTTTTTTGTATATAGCTTGTTTAACTAATATTTTCTTTACTTTCTCTTTTGTTATTGTTGTTTTATTTTGGCCAGATGTTGTCTTTTAATTATGTTCTATGTTGTTATTCTGAAGATACTTTGTCTCAGAATAAAGTTATTTTCTATTATTATTATTATTATTATAACTACTATACTGCAGATCCCACTTTTATGAACTTTTCTTGTTTTGTCAGCTTGAATTTTATATCAATTTATTTTATTTGAATGAACTATGCGATTTCATATTCTATCAATCTATATTATCTGTATTTGCAGAAAAATAACAGCTGAGAAATTATTACAAAATTTTAATTCCTTCTTTTTCTTGTAAATTTTGTCTATGATCACCTTTCAGAGTTTGGCGATTAAGAACTGAAACACCCTGTATAATTCGCTTCTCTTCCATAATCATTCTTGGTTTATTATTTTCAATAATGAACCACATTGTGATCGAACAAAAAATTCAAAGACTTAAACCCCCTCTCCAAATTTGAGGTTTTACGTTTCAGGATACGTAGAATTCGAAAAACGGATAAAAATTTGATTGGTCGTCCGTGCATTTTTTCCGAAACTACTGGACCGATTTTTTTCAAATTTGGATTTAAAGTCAGTGGTCACTCGAGGATGATGCTCCTTCATCGACATTCCTTTCCGCCTTTTCCTTTCAAGATCGCGAACGAAATAACATTCTTTTTATCTAATTTTTCTATTTTCTCCTTCATGTTTGTTCCCACGGAAGAAAAGCTTTTCAATTATATACATATAGAACCATTTTAATGTATTTTAATTTATAAAACATTCTCAAACCGACTTTTCGAAGATCTCCTTCATTAGGGTTCCATTCTTGAATAATTATTGCTCATCGTTTTTTTGTTTTTTCCAGATCTGAAATCCATATAAAATATCCATTCATAGAAAATAAAATAAAACACATTTGTTTTTTAAATAAGTTCTTGGAAACTTCACCCCATAATTATCGCACGAGTACAACAAAGCTTCCCTTCTTCTGTTGTGAGAAAGCAAAAAGTGTGGAATAATTTATTATGGATTGGTATTACAATAGACAATGATTTAATTCACAATTTTAATTCTTAATTGGATGACGTTCAGAGTATGACAATATTGTTAATTGAAGTCTTTCCTTTATTAAAAACAAAAAATCTCTATCTATTGATGTAGCAAAAAAATGAATATTTCTTAATTGGATGGCATTAAAAGTTTGTTCAAAACATGTTCAGTTTAAATACTTCAAGAAGTACATACTATATTTTAGAATTTTTATAATTTATTCTTCCATGAATTATTTTGTCTATAACTATTTTTCTTGTATTTTTTTCCCGCTTATATTTAAATACAATGATTTATGAACCGTACAAGTGTTTAGCTCATTAATCAAAGCACTGTGAGAGTGTCGTTCCCAAAACCTATTTTCTAATTTTAATTCCTCTCCCCAATGTTGTTGTTAGTTAATTTCTAGAAATAAATAAATGTATTTAATATTATGAAACATGTGCTAGTAATCGTGTACATTCAGGTTACTTGTACATACAGGAGGGTCCTATATTTCTAAAAAATTTACTCCTTTTTTATTTTTAATGTATTTCTGAAGTTAAATATCGATCATTACATATTAGTTGAGTCTTTTATTTCCAAAGTGATCCTAATTTTTAAGGAAGTATAAAAAAAAAATTCTATTCTAATTTTAGTATCAAATAAAAAATATTGAATACTTAATGGTTGACCGTTGTATATTTTAGAGGAAGGAGATAGTCCGGGGTGGCGGTCATAAAGAAACTATAAAAGTGGAAAAACTATTTTATTTCAAGCCAACGTTTTATTTCTATGTACGGTTTTTCATTTTTGTTTTTATTCACATTGTACTTCTATCTATAATTTCTTAATTCCTTTTTGTGTGTATGTATATATATTTATAATTTATTAGTTTATTCATATCCCGTTTTTTTTTCTTGTATACATCAATTATCTTCAAACTTTAGATACTGTAATATTCCATGTTTTGTTTTGTTTTTACTACTTACTCCCTCACCACTACTCTCTCTCCCCTCCCCACCAACCAGGTCAACAAATTTCCCCAAGACTGTTCAACCCAAGTTTCCCCAATTTTAACTGAAACTCCTTGCTAAACGCCACCCGTTAGTATCAATTTTTATTATTTTATTCTATGTTTTCCTTTTCTTCACATCCCTTTATGTCCATTATTTCATATTATTTTTCCTTTTTATTTATTTTTTTTGTTACCATTTATTTACTTCAGTTTAGGATCTTTTTACTTAGTTTACTCTGTTTATATAGTTTATTGTTCTTAATATATCAAAGTACTTACTGTTTATAATTTCAATAAGTTTATTCACCTTGTTTATCATTTTTATATAAATATCATGTAACTTCCAAAATTTTCTACATCATTTTGTATCTTGTCCGTTCTAGCCCTGAAGAAGACCTGCAAAGTCGGGTCGAAACGTTGGCTTGAAATAAAATAATGTTTCCACTATTTTAGTCTCTTTATGACCCCCACCCCTGACCATCTCCTTCCTCTTAAATAAAAAATAAATTAAGAAATCCTTTTTTAACAAATATTTCAAAAAATCACTAATTATTTCAATGTAAATTTTAAAAAACATTAAAAGTTGAATAGGTCGCCTTTTCGAAGAATCATTTTGAATAAAAAAAGGTTTATCAAATTTGAATCGAAAAGATGGTGTATAATTCGGTGGGGAAAATTTATAAAAAATGTTCTATAAAAAATTCTTTTATATTTTTAAAAAAAGCTTGTTTACATAATGTTACAATATGTTTTTAATTTAATTTGAATAAATGGTTAAAAAACCTTTTGATGATTTTTTTTTAAGAATACTTAAGAAATGCGAGATTCGACAAGTTTCTTTAAAAAAAAAAAGACGTGTCGCAAATAAATCTATTTTCAGACACCTTTTTAAAAATATTTAGGTTCATTTTAAAAAAAAATGTAATTGTATTATTAGATTCATTGGGTGTCTTAACATTGTAATTGATACTTAAAAAAAAAAATCTAGTATGATTTGGTTTGGAAATAAGAAACTCAATTTATACTCAGTTATTTTTTATAAATAGGTAATCATAAATCTTAATTTTTAAATTTGACACAATAATACGTGAATGAAGAATTTTACTGACAATTTTATGGTATCACCTGTTGATCTCTCATTCAGGTCTCTCGAACATACTGTTGTTTCTTATTATTCGGATGTTACCAATCATGTACAATATTCACCAGCTGATTTCAGGTTGGATGACTTACACCGTATGTGCAATGGTAATTTAAATGTAGTAAAGTTAATGCATGCTAATCTACCTGCAACGTTATTTTTTCCGACCGAATACGGTGTTTGAGTAGCGCATTATTTAAGTTGTAGCTGAGGCACGTGGGAGTCAAGGTTTCGCACTTTATGGGAGCAATGGAATTCTATTTTTTTCATTTTATAGATCATTGGAAATGATTATACTAATAGTCTGTCTTTATTCAAGCACTCATTGAATTAAAAAAAAAAAATCCAACTTGTTTAAAAATGATGATAAAAATATTATTTTTAAATAAATCATTCAAATACATAATCATTCAAGAAATATAATGCCCTATCATATTTACATAGCAATATATTTTTTTATGCAATTTTTTTAATAATGTTTACATTAAAACTCATCTATGAATAATAAACTAATATATTTGTAAATCATAAATCTTTCATTAGAGGTGACCAGTATTAAAAAAAAAAGTCAATTGAACATTATTTTTTCAGCAGTACCCTTTTTCTAATATTGATCATTGATTTTTAATAGCTATTGAAATAAAGATTCTATTATCTAAGACTGGTTATAATGATTTTTACGTTTCTAAATTTAAAAAATTAAAATTTTTAATTCATGTATATTTGAATTTGATAATTGAATTTATTCAAGGAGGTGTGTATTAAATTTCTGGCCAATTCTGAAAATAGTGTAACAACCTTATCAAAAGAAGAACCTTGACTAATCTTACGAATGTTTGGAACTTCACAAGAATTCAATAATTTTAGCTTTTTATTTTATTACTTTCATCAATGGATTTTCGTAATCGATCAAGAAATTTCTTTCGCTATCTCCCTCCTCCTCCAAAATATCTACTGTCTGCTATTTATTTCCTTATTATAAGGCCTAATAATTTTTTTTTTTTTGGCCTATTTTATGTAACCACCAATAAACCGCTGCCATTTTTCAAGGAAAATATTAAGCTTTTGGAAATAGTATATAAAACTATTTAAAAAGCGTAAATAAATTTTTTTTTTTTTTTTTTTTTTTTTTTTTTTTTTTTTTTTTTTTTTTGTGCTACCATTGGGTAGTTACTCAGCAAGTGTTTTTCATGTCATTATATACATTATGTTCTAATTTACTAGATGTATTTATTTAATACAGTTGTAAATGTCTTTAAGATATAAAAAAAAAGAAAGAATATTTTTTAAATATTTAGTGTGAATCTAGTATTATCTCGCTATGGCCATCGCCCAAGTAACAGAATGTTACATTACTTAATAAATAAATAAAATAAAAACATGTTGAAAGCATTTTCTTTTTTTTTGTTTAATTTTTCTTTCTATCCATGTTTTCTTTCGTGAAAATTTAAATCTTTTAATTCCATCTTTTAAAGATTTCTAAAGGTACCGTGTGCCAACAATACCGATTGGTCTTCCTGAAAACGATGCCAAACAAATATAACTTATTCTCTTCAAGAAGCTATAAAGTCGTCTTAACACTCAATAAAAAAACACATAAAACGTACATGAATGCTGATTGCTTGAACTATGTTTCTTCTTTGATTTTTCAATCGTTATTTAGGAATTTTAATTATAGTGTTAAAGTCATCATTAAGATTTGATTGCAGAATACTATTTTTCAAAAACTTCAAACAACCCTTTCTTATTTATTGTTATGTTTTTATTTTCATTACTGTATGATAATTTATGATGATATTAATAGGCTGTGGTACAGAGCTCTTTTTATCAAATTATTATCATCCGTCAGGAACTTAGTGAATAGTAATCTGCAACTATGTTATTTACGAAGACTTTTGAAATTGGGGCGTTTTGAATCTGGATTGGGAACTTTGTCTATTTAATAAGGTAAAAACTCGTAAATACCCATTTGCTTTTCACTTGAATTATTGAATAACATAATTTGATCACAAAATGGAGGAAAAAAGTGGCCTTCAAAAATTTAGAGCCGTATGGCGTGATCAACCAAAATGTCAAAAAAACGAGCTCATTATCATTTTTCTCGATTTTGCCATCAAATTATCTTACGATTGAAGTGGAGAGCAACTGGATATTTACGAGTTTTCAGTAATTAATTAAATAGACAAAATTTGCCGATCTGCGGATTGAAAACGTCCCAATTCCAATATTTTTCGTAAATAAAATAGTTGCAGGTTAACATGAGATGAAGCTATTTACGAAGTTTCAGGCGGATGTTGAAGTTGAATCATATACAATATATACGGCACCGAAGATGCCATAATGATTTTTTAAGCTATTTTCTGTTTATTTAGTAGTTTATATCATTTAGCTCTCCAAAAAATATTTAAATTAACATTTATAAATCAAATATGTGTTCTCTTTTATTAAGGTTGGCGTGCTAACAGGTTTATTATTAAATGAAGTGTACTAAGTATTTAATTGTTTCAAGTAGTTTTATTAAGAATTCGTGTTCATTTCGTCCATCTCATCTTCTGTAATTTGAGCAATGGCGTAGTATTACTCATTTCTATTTCTGACAAGCTGATATTTAACGATAAGATATATTTTGAGGTTTCAAAAGGAATCTCTGCGTGCTAGGTTCTGCCATTATAAATATGAACTACGATATTTTAAAAAAATATTCGTTTTTCGTAATTTCATAAATAATAAAACAATCTTATATATTATTTCTAATAGGTGTTTTTTTTGTCGATAAGCCATAACTTTGTCATTTTTTTTCATAAATTCTAATGATAGATCACTCATTTTGAAGATATTCTTCTCCTTCACATGCGAAATATAGTCATATCCTCCCGAAATTTCTGTTAAAAAAGTTATGAATGAAAAAAAAACTTTATTTGCGAATTACGCAAAAAGTGTGGACTTTTTCTGGACTGTACCCATGATAATTAGAAAGATTACTAAAATGTATACAATTTTTTTTTTTCGTGTATTACAACAATCTGTCTCTTGGACATTAGTTATAGTGACGGACGTAGAATAACATACACACTATATATAAAAAAATATAAAATAAATAGAAGCAAAATAAAAATCAAAAGTATATAAAATAAATAATAACGTAAAAATAAGAAAATTATAACATTTAAAACGTCTGAAATATAAATTTTTTTTAATAAAAATCGGACAATTAACAAAGATACAGTCCATTAGATTTGATATACATGATAATTTATTTACTCTTTAAAGATACTGAATTTACTATAATAATACAATTTTTTTCCTGGCTGATATATACTTTAATATTTCTTAAAGCCATTTTTTATTTGTACACTTTATATTTCTTAAATATTTAGAAAATCCCATTATCAAGGCTTTATTTTGAAGTCTACCTTTCCATCCAGCGTTTAAAAATAGTTCCTAACAAAGCAATTTGTACAAATATTTTGATCTATTATGTTAAATGGAATATGGTAATCGACCAAAAAAAAACAATTAATTCTGAGCTCACATAGGATCTACTTATTTATTAATTGTTTTGCTATTCCTTCACTAAACAAAATTTTCTACGAATTATTCGCAGGGGCCAACTAGTTTTTATATAAATAAATTAGTTTTGATCATCCCGATCGGTTTTGTTTGGCGGTCAGTTTTCTGCTAATGCAGTATATATTTAACACGAGCCAGCCTTGACGATTTCTATTTCGGGATTGCAAAACTGTTCTGTTCCAGTTTACTGTTTTATATCAGTCGAAAATTGGTTTACGGTAATTATGTGTGTAATCGCAGTATCCATTTTTTTAGTGAGAAGAAGAAGAAAAAGTCTTTTTATTAATCAAAATTACAAAATAATATTTTTGGATTTAAAACCGAAAATCTGACGTGCTACATGGTCTGTTGACCGTCAGAGGAGTCTGTGTTTCATAACAAAATTATATTTCAATCTATTTATATAGAACTAATTAATATGAAAATAAGAAGAATTATATTTACAATGTAAAAGTTATACAAATATTTTAATTACAAAAACAGTGGTACCAAAATTCTACAATTTATTAATTATTAAAGTCTCTGGTGAGCATTATTCTATAGGAGAAAACAGACTTTCAGTAAATCACCAATGCTATCCAATTGTTTCCATTTAATAAACTTGATCCCAAGATAAATTTCTAGACTTTAACCATTTAATTCTGAATTCAGAGAGTATCGGACAAGCAGCCAGGAAGTGACAGAGTTCTGTTTGTATTACACATGCTACAATTATTATTTGTTTGCTTGAAGTGATTATAATTTAAGTTCAAATCATCAGCTCTAATTTTAATTACCCATCTGATCACCTTCAATGAGCTTTTGTCATCATTATACACTTTTTTAGTCAAATTAATGAAATTTCTACCGCAAAACCAATGCTCTGACGTACTTATTGCAATTGTTTGCAAATGAATCTTTTAAGTTTTTTCCATGCAAAATATGAAGAAAGGTTAATTTACACAACCTGTACCACTATAACCCCAAGAAGATGGTTTGGTCAAGTTAATGCCAACCATATACACACATATATATATATATATATATATATATATATATATATATATATATATATATATATAGGAACTTAAGGACTTATATAAAATATAAATAGAAATCAATGTTTAATTATCATTTTAGATGAAAAAAATACCAGGATGTATTATTATTTTGGGTTTTTTTTTAATTGTGTTAACGCTTCTACCCCGAAGGGTCGTTGGCATTTCTTATATTTCTACACTCGGTGGTAAAACGTAATTTCTTTCAGCAATTTTATAAGAGGAATTATATATTATAATAAAGATAAATCCATAAATACACTTTATTTATTTTACAGGAATTTTATGTTTTTATTTAGTTATGGCTAGGAAGGCGTCTTAAGGGAGATATTTCAAAATTGAAGTTACAGATTGCCCTAATGCTGAATAGATTTTTTTTTCGTTTATGGAACCCAAGTTTAGTCGCATTATTCTTCCATGATTTATTATTCTGAAACTCGATCCCTTTTTAAAATATTTCGTGGCCATTGGATGGCTATGAGAAATGACTTCTGTGTGAAGATGAATTTAGTAAACATCGTTACAGGTCAACACCTCCAATAAGGTCCTTAACCCGATGATGTCATCGCCGTCAAGAGATTTGTCAGGACTTCCGGTATCCTTCGGGACTGCGTTGGACGCAGTTAATTTTCTCGAAGCACTTCCTATACGGAATGCATTGATCCTTCGAGGGGCTGTTAGTGGAAAGGTCGAACGAGGAAGTCTAAAAGTTGGATCTGATGCAATGTTTCCCAAGGGTCCGATAAAAATCTCGCTTTGCGGCTGAATTCCTAACGTTCATTTATATATTTATATCGCTTCATTTATATATTACAGCGTTTTATTCAAGAAAAAAAAATTAAGGTTATGGGCAATTGCAGTGATTTATAGAGGGCAAACAAGTTCCTACCATACTATTTATTTTTATTCAATATATCTATTTATGAAAGTCAGGGTTGCCTAGAAGGTGGTTTCATGGCGCAAGTTGCGCGATCAAAATTTTCGAGGGCATTTTTGAATTTTTGGGGGGAGGCAAATTTCGACGGAGTTATGAATTTTCGGATTAAGGGAGAAAGGGAAAACATGGAACTTACCGCAGCAAGTTCAATTATATATGATCTATAATTTTTTAAATTTTATCTTAGCTTGCTTTGTTTTTAAGAAAAGTTGAACAATAAAATATTTTGGGAGGAGGAGAGGTTATGTTCTTGCGCCATCGATCTTTGGTTGGATGGGCACTCCTGATGAAAGTATATATTTGTCTCTGAACAGATCTTTTACTGCCGTATACAGTTCTCAGAAAAATAGTTATTTATAAAAAACATTATACAGATATATTTAAATAATTAATTCAGTACAACTGATATTAGTTGAATTTTAAATATAACGCATATGTTATTCTTTTAATGACAGGATGTACGTTAAACATGCTAATAGGAGTCGGGATCTCCGAAAGTCATTTCTGCACCAATCCAATCCACACACATTTTTAATTCTTAACTGACATAGAATGCAACTTCGTCTTCTTTAATAAGCGTAAAAATCTTTTACTAAAAAGTCTACTACTAAAAAGTAAAAATACGAAATAAAAGAAGGTATAAGCTGATTCATGGCCTTTCTGTTGACAATTACGTTATGTAAGCTTTTTTTCTTCAGCTTGCTCATGGGGATGGGCATCTTTTTACCTTGAATTACGTTATTAAAAAAAAGTTAATTTATTCCAAGACAGTTAATATTTTTATATATTTATTATACTAATTCTTTGTTTTTGATTTATGATTTTTTTTTCATACAATTCTGTTCAAAATAAATGACAGTTGTGCAATTATGCATATATGGATGTATTTGTAGGTTTATATAATACTCGTTTCAATATCCCACTTCAAACAGCTTACTCTTCCTCAGTCTATCGTCAGATATAAATCTACAATTTCCTGTGAGTAACTGTGAAATATCTATTTTCTATTGCTTGTATTTGCCCAATTTTATGGCATAGATATATTTGGAACATATGTTCTATGGTATAATGAAATGACTTGACATGTAGAGAAAAAAACCATTGGTAACACTATTACTAAAGCTCTGTATTAGAAGGTACCGAGGTCATCTTCTTTTCAGAAGCCTAGGGGGAAGTTGGAGAGAGGAGGGAGTTGTAGAGGAGGCAAGGTTGGAAATTAATAGATTTGTTTAGGTCTGGAGTTATATTGTGAAATGATTGGTATCTAGATTAGACATAATCGGAAACATATGAAACATTATGTTGTTATATATCATTTTATTCGTGAAAAAGATCGTGGAGATTTTACGAAGGATTTTGGATACGGAAGGAATTCGATGGTATAGTAGAACCCCATTGCTCAACTTAATGAACCCAAATAGAGTTTATTATAGTCATGTATATCTTTTGAAATTGATTGGAAACTTATATCGTCTGTCTAGGAAGTGTTAATGTCTTGCATTTTTACTTTCCTAGAGAAAGTATTGCGATCAGGTAAAATTTCCGATATCCGGATTTCGACGGATCAATACGTTTCAGAGTCCCTTGAGTCCGAAAAACACATTTTCAGCCACTGGTCTGTCTGTCTAAGTTAATGAAATTCCCTATATAACAATCGTTTATTTTTGACAACTGTTAATGAAATTACACTTATTCAATTTCCAATCTAAGATTACGGGTTCATATCCTGGTATCAGAAAGAGGTGAATAAGAGAAAAAAGATGACTAAGTGAAAGTAAGAAAATATATTTACCGCATCACACAAGCTTCACCATTTCCTCTACTTTTAACAGAAATTATTGTTTGACAAAATTAGGCTGTAGCAAAAAGTTTTTGATCATCAATATTAGAGAGTACTGAAATTTTTACACTGATCTACCTTAAGCCGGTTTACATTGCTTTAGTTTATCAAATGAATCGTACTCAAATCTTTTCTTTGATCAATTTTCAGGAAAATAAATCTAATTCAATTTTTTTTTTTTTCCTTCATGAACATATGTAAAGATATAACAACCTTTTCTGAAATGGGTAGGAAAGTCGTGTGAGTGGACACACCAGATTTTTTAATCTTTTCAATCTTCTATTGAATAGGATTCCGGATAAGACGTTTGTCCAAGTGTGGAGTCCAAGGTGAGATGAACTCAACTGGGATTAGCGGAATATTATTTAAGGATACTGGTAGGACAAGAAGTCAGAGGTTTGCGTCAAAGGTTACAAGTTATGCGATGGGATTTGTTGGAATTGCATGTATAATTGAACATGTGGTTCTTCATAAATTAATAAAAAACAGCTTCAGACATCATCAAGACATTATGCTATGCACAGGTAAATGAAATGCCAATTCATCAGTGTCTTACCTTATACGATTTTACCTCAACAAAATAATTTTTAACATTCTTTTGGTGAACTCGGTTCAACGCAATTATAATCTCCAAATAAAGTTGGAAAGACATGACCTCAGATTAGCAACCTATTGTATTCCATACTGGAAACTTTTGTGAGAAAGGACGAGAATTGTTTCCATATGTGCTTTTGTCATAATCGATTTTTAAGATCTAATTTAAAATTCTGTTGATATTACGTATACACTTGGAACTTAATTCCTAAAATATAATAGGGAATTAACTCGAACTGGGAATGACGTGGATGATAAACATGCGATACTCGAGTCCATAGTTATGACTAGATTAATAGATTCCATTGATCAGTTAACAATGTCATTACTATATAATAATCGATGACACCTGTTAAATAACTGTTCCACTGAACCAGTTCTCGTTACAGATGAATGCACTGCTCCTGCCTGTAACCGCTCATCGGATCCCTTGACAATAACCTACAAGGCTCCAATACAATGCACGTCTCGTCATTTGTATTCTTACGGCGCCGAACTAAAGAGGTCAATCAGACATATTTCACCTGCACTTGAATGGTTGAATGAGAAGGTTTCTACTTTAAATTGGCCTACTCACTGTGAGCACAAAGGGTTTGTGACGGTGTTGCATTTGTCATTTGTGTGGTAACATAGATTCACTATTGTAAACTTTTTCTTTCGTACTTCCATTCATCTTTTCTTGTTTGAAAGAGTGTTCTCGCGTCCCTTTCCTATGCTCTAAAAAATGAGTAGTTCGTGATGGTAATAATGGTACACCCTGAAATAAGAAAGAATGCATAACCCGTTGAAGACATGCGATATTCCAACTGTTATTAATTGTGTAATTGGTGGTAATCCAAACCGAAGACCAATACTTTATGAAAAGAAGTGGGAATAAACATTTTTAAAACTCATTTACTATTCGAAATTGATTTCGTGCTCCCACATAGACCACCATGGATGCTACCTACATACATGTCAATGATCTCATACACTTCATTTGTTATTGATATTTTTATTTATTTATTTTACTTTCTGAACTAATTAATTTTGATAAGGTATTAACATATAAATATGCTAAAATTGCAGTTTCTGTATCTCACTGTATTATTAACCAAAGACAATTATAAAAGTTCGATAAAAATTACATTACAAGAAATACTGAATACTATTTATCATGACCTTTTTTTGCGGTTTATAATTTTTTTTATTAATATATATTTTTTTTTGTTTCAGGTATGCCAGTTGCAATAATAATGCATTTATCAAAATTCTCTGGCTGTAAGTCTTAATTATTAATATTTATCGATGTCGATTTTTGAAAATGAGGAATTATTTAAAATGTATAAATTATTTTTTTAATATATTATTAACATTAATTTTATTACTTATCGCTAATGGTAAGGCAAATAGTCCGTGGTACAGACCTCTTTTTATCGTATTATTAACATCCGCCTGAAACTTTATAAATAATTTCATCTCATCGTAACCTACAAATATTTTATTTACGAAAACACTTGGAATTGGGGCGTTTCTAATCTGGAGAGGGGCAAATTTTGCTTTCTACTTGGATCGTAAGATAATTTGATCCCAAAATAGATAAAAAAGGTGGCCTACAAAAATATTGGGCCGTTAGTCCTATATACCCTCGTTATTTTGAAAGTTTGGGAATGTATGTCATGCCAAACGGCTCAATATTTTTGAAGGCCTCCCTTTTTCTCGATTTTGTTATCAAATTATCTTACGATCCAAGTAGAAAGCAAATGTGTATTTACGAGTTTTTAGTACCTAGTTAAATATAAAAGGCTTTTTCCCCTCCAGATTGGAAACGCCCAATTCCAAAAGTTTTTGTAAATAAAATATTTGAAGTTACGATGATATAAAACTATTTATGAAGTTTCAGCCGGATTTTAATAATTTGATAAAGAGGTAAGAGGTCTGTACCACGGACTAAAAATTCGTATGTGAAAATTAAGATTTTTACTGGAGATAAAAACAGATTATTTAATTATAATTTATTAGCATAATGTTATATTTTATTTCCCTTTGCTATTTTCCCACTTACAAGACTACCTATAGCAGTTCTAGACTACTAAATGTCACTCTTTAGCGCAAAGAGAATAAACCTGTAAAAATGTTACATTTTGCACTAACAGTAGTGTTATATACTATTAGCATTATTTTTTTTTTCATACGCCCATATTACAAAAAAAAAAGTTATGTAAGAAAAGAAACTTTATTTGCGAATAACTCAAAAAGTATGCATTTTTATCTGGATTGTACCAATGACAATTAGAAAGATTACTAAATTACCTACAAAACAAACAAAAAAATCGTAAATTATTATTTCTTAAAGACATTTGGTTGTTTTTACATTTTATTTTTTTTAATAATTTAGAAAATTCCATGATCTGAGCATTATTTTGTCTTAATTACTTTTATTATCTGTCCAGTCAGCGTTTAAAAATAGGTTCTAGCAAAGCAATTTGTACGAATATTTTGATCTATTATGTTCAATGGAATATTGTAATCGACCAAGAAAAAATATTAATTTCTTCTTTACATAATCAATAGAAACTACTTTATTTCCATATTGTTTTGCTATTACTTCATTCGCACGGTCCAACTAGTTAAACTTAATGCGATTTATTGAGGTGCGTTTAAACATTTCACAAACTATGTGAAATATAAATATTTAAATGGTTATTTCCCTGTGTTAGTATAATTTTTTTTTCATCTGCTTTCGGTGACAAGATAAATAAAAAAGAAAGTTTGACTTAGCTCTAATTTCGCTTTTATTCAAATTAGATAATTGTGTTTCCTATAGTTTCTGAAATGTCTAAACGCACCTTTAAACTTGTTCTAATGGAATATTTTTCTCAGTTTTCAAAAAGAATTATAATCTTAGTGAATTGAATCCACTTTTGATCTTAGTGGACTTTTGCATCCAATTTGATTGTATTTGTATTTGTACATAAATAAGAAAGGTTCTTTACCAAAGATTTACTTGTTTGTACGTCTTTCTAAAATCTTTTCTATTCTCTACGTAGCAGCTGAGTTCATTTTCATTTGGGAACTCGTGTTCTAACGAAAGTAGAAACTAGGTAACTAGACCATATTAATGACCTCGGTTTATAATAATACTGGAGTAAGATGTTCAGAAATAGTTGTAGTACGAAATGACGATGTTGGGGATTGGCTTGCCAGGATTTTCGCTTCGGTCTGCAGATCCTCTGTCAGGCCTTGACCTACCGTCCGATATAACTGCGTTTCTTCCGATTTAGCTCTGGAAATTCAATGTTGTCGCTATTATAAACTTTTCTGTCTGGAGCACTAGATTCGTTCTTACTATCTAAAATCGTTCGTGCAAATCTTGAATTGATTAACTTCAAACAAAAACAAAAAGGATCACTTAGTTGTTTCCGTATCTGTCACGTCGAATTCCGTCCACTACTTCCGCTTTCGGACGTCCAAGAGTATTGATGATCTGTGTGATCTGTATGATACGTCTAAATATTAAAAACGGCTCGATCAATCATCCCCAAAGTTTTAGAAAAGTTAGGGCTTTGTGAAAAAAATGATCCAGTATCAATTTCACCAGACTTCGTCCTCTAATCTCGCTTACAAATAAGCAAAGGTATTTCCTCGCTACTCCGTTATTAAAAACCGGTTCATTCGATTTATGTCCTTTTTTTTCTTTAGACTATTAATTTGCTTATTGAGGAATATTGCAATCTCAATTAAGGACATTTATAATACAGTTCAGGGAGCACATTCACACCATATTTACAGAAACATTAATGTTTAAAGTAATTACAAGATAATACAGAGAAATAAGTACAAAGTAAAATAGTACGAGGTGAATAAAAGGATGAAAATAAAATTACTTTAAAAATTCAAATAAATATTTTAGGCACAGTACTTACAATCAGCCAGGGTAACTCCGAACCATTCTGTTACCCCTCTTGTGAAGGGAAAAGCGAAGCTTCAGGAGATCACAGCCCTTCCCTCTCAACCACTTCACTGATATTAAAGCTATTTGTAACTATGTTGGGGAAAATATGGGGGAATACATATTATTATACAGATGGTATGGTATCAAGTTCCATCAAAATTCACTCAACTGCTATTGAAGATGGGAAGTTATGTCGCTATGGCTCCTATTAGCGTTTTCTCTTATTTTTCCCTAAATCGATTATGGCTGCCTTGTATACATGGCTGTCTGGTAGGCATGAGATTTGATTAATGAGACTAATTTATAATTATTTAATTGTTTACTTATTCTTGTCTTTTATTTTAATTTTAATGTTACATAATTTTGTATTTTTTCTCCCTTACCATCAATTACCAAACAAATCTAAATGTAATTCGTATTTATAAATAGATCTTTGGCGAAAATATCAAGAACATACCCGATTAAAATCCAGAAATCGTTTTTAAACCTGACTGAAAATTATATAAATTTCGAATTCATATACACAGATGCATCCAAGAAAGGAAACAATCTAAGATGTGCTGTAACAAATAAGGAGAATCAACTACTATTTCAACTGCCAGGTGAAAACTCCATTTTTACAAGAGAGGCGAATGCTATCATGAACAGTCTTTATTTTATAACAGATTCTAGTAAAAAGTGCTGGATCGTTGTAACTGACTCATGTAGTGTCTTAGCCGCTATCGACAACCCATCCCCAAGTAATTCTGTTTTTAAAGAAATAATAAATGTATGGTGGGAAGTAAAAAAACAAAGGCATGTCGATAGTATTCTTTTGGGTACCGGCCCACTGCGGCATTGCGGGAATTAAAAAAACTGACCAAGCAGCCCATTTAGCAAGGAGTGAAGAAGAAACGGCGGTGATAAGATTAAAGAAAGTTATCTTAGAAGACTGGCTATACCAAGCAAAAAAAGAGACTACTAACAGAGTGGAAGAAAGAATATGAAAGGAAAGAATGCAAAATGACAGAAATAAAACCTAATTGCGACAAATGGATCACAAGCTACAGAAGTTCAAGGAGAGAAGAAGTTATGCTTTGCAGACTAAGGATAGGACACTGCCAGTTTACACATGGCTACCTTCTGAGAGGACTCGAAGCGCCCAGGTGTGAAAAATCTAATAACGTTCCACAAACAATGAAACACTTACTGGAAGAATGTCCTCAATTTTAAAATTACAGAAAAAAAACAGGCTTAGCCAAAACATTAAGAGAAATCCTTCAAGATACTGAAGAAAGAATCAATACTTTGTTTGAACTTTTAAAGTTGATAAACAATTATAAAAAATTATAAATAGTAGTAAAACGCTGATGACCCTAGAGAGGCAAAAAAATCGTATTTTACATTTTCATTATTCTTAGTTTCCTAAATGTCGCATGATAAAAATTTACTTTTCTTTTTCTCCTATAGAGTTTTTTAACTTAATGGGATTTACCAGACGTGTTTTTATTGGATTTTTTTCTTCAGTTTCAAATAAAACTATAATTTTAGTGAAGTATGGATATACGCATATTTTCTTATATACCCGATATAAACAGCCAGGAAGGTATACTGATTTACTTTTGCTGGCGTCACCTTTTAATATCACATTCCCTTTTAATTCACTGATGTATGATTCACTAAAGTGCGCTATTTAAAAGAAGTGAGTTACTTAATGATCCTTTATTTCTCGACTGAATGAATGGTGAACACTGATCATTTCTTGAATTTTTTTTTTTGAAATCATTAACAGAAGTTTCATATATATCAACCTGTCTTCCTCTTGCTAGCAAATGTTCAATAAACTCTACGGAATACTTGTGAAACAATCGATAATTGTTATTTACACTCGATTGGATTCTCTTAAAGAGGACCGACTATAATAGTTTTGAAGTCGAATTTATTAAATTCCTGCTCTCAATGGGATGGATATAATAAAGGGAGGAAAAGTGGCACGGCATTCCTGTGCTATGAACCGTGTACCAACTTCATAAGGCTCTCGTCTTTCTGCACCCTTGTGAACCCGATACAACTTTTTTTCCGGGGACAATTCAGTCAATCATAGATTGATCGCTTCGATTCAATAAAAAGGACTGAATTCCTCATTTTGGAACGTGGCAGCTATGGAATGGTAAAAAGTAATTTGGCATAAATTATAAATTAAATAATTGTGAATTGATGGTCGAATGTAGTGAATAATGAAGAGAAGGATGGTTGGGATGATAAGTCAAAATAAAAATGGCAAAAATAAATAATAATATTTATTTCATTATTCCATTTTCTTCAAACGATCGCTTCGGTCAGCCATGATGAAGGCCCGAACTTCGGCAAATGTTAAAATAAATATTATTATTTATTTTTCCAATTTTTATTTTGACTGATCATCCCAACCATGCTTCTCTTCATTATAAATTAAATAAAATAAAAAAATATTCCTTACTAAATCATATAATTCGATTTACTTGTTAATTTAAATTTTATTTAAAAAACAAAATCTATTTAGTTGGTATAGGGAGCATTCTATCAAAAATGAATGTATCCATGTTTGGAAAATTATTATGGAGGCTTCTCTTCCAAATTAGTCATTGAAAATCTTGATTTGTAAACTTATTTACTCGAAAAATTTAATTATCATTTATTTTCTGTATATATGGTGTGGATGTGTTCATATATCACTATAATTATTGTCCACGTGACAGATTATTATATTTCTAAATAAATAAAATTATAATTTAGCGACCAACTAAATGATCACATTTCTAAAATAATAAATTAATAAACCCTCTAATTGCTAGAATTATTTTATAAAAATGTAAATATTAGTATTAGAAATATTTATTAGGTAATTTATATATACGGATCCTAAAATAGAGATCTCGGTAAAAGCTGCAGCTTCATATTCATTTTAGATGATAAATATTTGAAAAATCATTGTTTTTAATGAATAAAACCTGTAACAATGCATTTATATTTATTATAATATATCCCAAATCAGGTAAAAAAAATTTTAATTAAATCTTTGCTCTATTTACTCTAGTAATTTTAGCTGAAAACACTGCTACTTTCAGGCTACAGGGTATCAAATCACACTTTTTGCACAACTTGAGGTGAATCTGTACTTTTTCTCTAATAAACCTGAACTTAATTAATATGGACTTGAAGATTATTAAAGAGGAAGTTTTTTTAAAAGTGGAATATCTGTAGTATAGTTGGAGAAAGATAAATAAAAATCGTGAATAATTTATGATTTTTTTTTTAAAGAGCTTAGTTTAGTAAAGCCCCTCAAAATCCCTCGTTTAATAGTTTTGATGACAAACTCTACTTTCATTTCAAATAAATTTTGTCTATTTCCCTGTGAAGCAATCGTTAGCTAGTTAAGTTAAGTATTTTTGTATTTATCGTCGCTTCCTATACAACAAAAAACGGATAATTGTTTATTGTTTGTAGATCTTGACTTCCTATATTACCTGTTGAAATATCTCCCCCCCTACTTAAGGAACATCATGTATATTTAATTTATGACGATAAAGCTATCAAATACATTAAAAATTAAAAATAAGTATTGTTAATTATTATTTATTTATTATATTATTATTTACCTTATAAGAAATAATCATTCTTATAAGAACGTTGTCAAATGGAAGACAATCGGTTACCAAAAGTATGTTTACTAATTTAAAAAAAACATTCCTCTAATTATTTAATTAGCTCAAAATATAATCGGTAGCTACAATTGATAAATATTCTGAGAGAAATAGACTGGGTTGAATTATTAACCATTAAAAATAAAGAATTATTTGAAGAGGTTAAAAATTATTTGAATGTTATTGAAAAGTTAAAATGTAATAAATTTTCCCTCGATAATCAGTCTATATTTAACTCAAAATTCAATCGAAACTTTAGAAAAATCAGTAGCTTCACTAAGGGTGAGGATTATCTAAAAATTAAGGGGTCAATAAGGGGCCGTACTTAAGGGTTGCTTCTTACGGTTTTCAAAGTAGTTTTCTAGACAGGAGCGCCGAACGCCCCATTTGTAATACACGTGAACCAGAAGATTTATACCATTTTTTTTTTGCATTGTCCTACATCTGAAGCTTTTAGAAGAAAGTTAAATATATTGAGCGTAATTCTGACGATAAAGATCGAATAGCACAATTATTACATATATAAAACAAATATGAATTCAATGATTTATATTCCGTTATGTAGAAGATTGTTTAAAATTAAGAAATCTTTTTTTGTTTATTCAAGAAAGAATAGTTTTAAAGGAAGGAGATGGTCCGGGGTGGAGGTCATAAATAGGCTAAATAGTGGCAAAACTATTTTATTAAAAGCCAACGTTTCGACCCGACATTGCAGGTCTTCTTCAGGGAGATGTGTTCAACTAGGAGTTTCACTTAAAACAACTACGTTTGATCTTGAGTTTTATGTGAAGCTCCTAGCTGAACACACCTCCCTGAAGAAGCCTGTAAGTCCTGTAAAGTCGGGTCAAAACGTTGGCTATTAATAAAATAGTTTTACCACTATTTAGCCTATTTATGACCGCCACTCCGGACCATCTCCTTCCTTTATAATGCAACGGACAACTATCAAATATTCAACATGAATGGTTTTATTATTAAGTTTAAGGCTAAGGTTATATGTAAATAATAATATTAAAACTTAACATTATATTTTATTTTGTTCAAAATAATTCGTATTGTTTATAGTTTTATCAACAGAATTGTTTTATTTTTACAGATTCTTACTATTAATGTATTTAATTTGATTTAATGCATTTAAACTCAATACCATTTGCATGGGTCCGCCCGAAAACAAATAAAATTTATTTATTTTATTTACCTTATAATAATTATTACTATTGTATTTCGATATTTTTATTCGCTATTTTGTATCTATCTCCAAATATCTATGATTTTTTAAAAATATTTACATCCATTGGTCACGGTCACGCACAGATTCGCTTTGCTGAAACGCACGGTTCTCGCACGTTTAATCTACCGAAATCGTTGAGTAATAATTTGATATAAATATTTATTATATAAGGATAAAAGATGAAGGATAAGGAATAATACAGGAGATAGTCCGAGGTGAAGGGTGAGACAAGATACCCTTGAGCCGCCAAGTTAGGACAACCAAGGCCTTCGCGAGGAATACCGCTGCTTGCTCGCTTCGTGTTTACCTTGTCTAGTTACTACTTCCTTGATCTTCTCTTCTACTTCTCGCCTGTCTTCTCGGATGATTGGACAGTCCCTGGATACAGGAAGGTGTCGACGAAATCCCTCAATTGTCCTGGCAACAAGAAACATGGGTCATGAGAGAACAGGAACTCAACCTTTCCATTAGAGCGGTGTAAAAACTACGAAATTCGACATTGGATCAGAAGAGGAAAAAAAAAGTTAGCCTTCATAAATGTTTCGAACGTTTTGTCACGTGTAGTGAATTGTTGCAGGACTTCCTCTTCTGTACCCGGTTCCTCATTGAATGACCTTTCGTTACCGGACACGTTAGGAAGATGAACACAATTTAACTTGTTGACGAGGGAGCGAGGTCTTGGACTATCAATTGTTGGAAATAACTAGCTTTACTCAAAGACAGTAATAAGTAATCTCGTAAAGGAAATAGCATATTAAAGTTGATTACTAATTAATAATATATTATTACAAAAAAATAGATTGCATATTGAAGTAATACTTTTGTACGATACTGCTAGTAATATCTTTACATCAAAGCACTGTAATATTAATAATATTCTTTATTTATTCTGAGACGTATCTTTAGAATAAAATACAATAACTGAATTTAGAGTTTCAGAGTTAATAACAATATAAAAATAATAATATAACATAATAAGAAACATATGAATCGGTTCATAAAATATATCTTTGGGACTCCTAGGCGTTCTCATGTTTCCTGCTGGTACACCATATTGAAGTGGATTTATCCTACTTCCCGACGACAATTCCTCCTTGGTGTTTTTCTTTTCCAATTACTCTAAACCAAAAACCCTACCTACATTGTTTTTTTGTTTTTTTTTATATTTATTTATTGAGCAAAAAATTCATTTTGCCTCAGTTATGGCCATTAGTATTTGAGATTTAAGAGACTCATTCATAACATATATACAATTACAAAAAAAAAAATAGAAAAATTATAGCAAAAGAAACGAAAAAGAAAACTTAGTGAAACAGAAGAAATAAAATATGAGACAACATTAAATAAAATATGAAAAACACATTCATAATTATTTACAGTATTTACAGTCAGTCGAGGGAGCTACAAGTCAAGCCCTTTCCACCACGTGTGGAGGGTAAAACAAGATTCTAAGAGATCCCATACGTTGGTCACCAGCAGTTAATTGGTAGAAATAATTTTATTTTTATTTACTCACTTTTTTTATATGTCAGTATTTATTGTATATATTTGTGTTTTTCCTTAGTATTTTTTGTAGATATTTATATATTTTTTTATATATATGTATTTTCCTTAGTATCTTTATATATATAGATTTATATTTACAATTTCCTAAGTATTTTTTTTGTGTATATTTGTTTGATATCTACATGCCAGCCTAATGTACATATTTTTTTGAACTCTACTATTATTCTAAGGGAATAAAATTATTTTTCATTTCATTTCAGTTAAACTTCCGCAAATATGTAAAATATTTTTGCCTCTATACACATTATAATTCAATTGACTGTGCAATTGCAATTAATAGTCAATCAAGCATCATATTATATACTCTTGGTCAGACTTATGTTCATAATTATGGAAGTCTGTTATTATTCTTATGGGACTGCAGTTCCATACTAAAATTATTTTTTCATTCATTCATTCAATAATAAATTATAACTCAACCTTTAACATTAATAATTTAAAAAAAAACGAACTACTTAGTTATATGTATATATATATATATATATATATATATATATATATATATATATATATATATATATAGGAATACTTATTTATTTTTCTATATATAGGAATACTTATTTATTTTTTATTTTTATTGCGAACTGGATAGATAGGAAGTGGTTGAATAAGCGGTGTTAAAAGGTAGAAAGATTATTGAAGCGACGGATGTGGGAAGGGATGGAGTTTCATAGGAGCGAAGAACGAGTAATAAACTATAGATCATATAAAGACTGTTTTCAGCTAGGAGTAGAAAATTCAAGTGATAACTGCTCAAGGAAAGAATTTTATCGTTTGAATCTCTTTTCGATCTTTCCAATCCTTTCTCTCCTCCCTTTTTCTTCCTCTTCTCTCTTTCAGAAAAACTTGCTTAATCTACCCGTTCCAGAATAATACAAGTCAATGTGATTAAAATATTGATAATGATCTTATATCTTTAATGAAATGGATAAGATACCGCTAGGTTTTTTTTTTTTTTTCTACGTGACTTTACTATATTAGACGTTTTGATAGATACGGACTAATGACCAACTTAGACCTGATAGGGACGTAAGGCAGAATATTATTTAAATATTTTTTTAAAATATATTAATATAGGAGCAATATGAGAATAAATATGCTATGTAATATATAAAAGTGGACAGGAAAAAACAAATGTCATTATGTAATACGTGTTCATCTCCAAGGCAACAGACCACCCAACAAAACATTTTTTTTCTTTCTCGTTTTCGAAAGTTAACAAAGAAAAGCAATTGATATTGTGGACACGTGGGTAGGCGTCCTGAACAGATATAGACCTCCTTTAAGAAAAAAATATTCTATAAATCAGCCAATTTAATAATCGATTCGAAAGTACATAATTTTGAAAAAGAAAAAAAAAAATATTCTCGACCTTATCGTTTATATCCTCTCTACCCAGTAGAAAAAATATGACTATACGACTGTTATTGTTATATTACTTCTAAACTTTAATAAAATATTAATTTATGTATTATTTTATTTGATATCAATATTACTAATCAATGATCAGCTTCACAGATATTTTAAAGAAAGATTTTATAATTTTAAATCTAAAAATATATAATATTTTGACGGCGTCCTGTAATTCTAAATTCATTAATTCTATTTTATTTCTATAGGTTTGGTGACACATATATATATATATATTACATTCGCTAAAATATTTATGCTGATTTAGAGTTTATGACTTCCAATACTTAGTTAAACTGCTACTTACATATCTTCGAAATTGTTTAGTATCTATTAATGTATATGTATATTCTTTGTAGATGTATTTACAAAATGAATGATGGCTGTAGGAAAATGCCAAATCCAGGTTTGGAGAAATATTTTAATAGAAGTTTAAATGCCAATACCAAGAACCTAAGCTAATGAATGAATCTCAAGTATTTTTTCTCCAAACTATAAAATTTTCTCCTACAACATTTGTGGAACTAGTTTAAAATTTGAAGTATATTTGAAGACTAATACTCCATTAGATATATTTTAATAATTTTTCCAATCCATGTGTTTTGAAGTGAATTTCAAGAGAAATTAAATTTTGTAAGAATTTTTAAAATCTTTTTGTAACAAAATCTTAAATTGTATAAAGTTATTTGTTCTGCACTTTTTCAATAATGAATACTAACAAGAACGGTATGATAGATGAAAACATAATTTCAATTATTTGTTGTAAGTTGGTGTTTTATTCTACAAAACCATTTTCTATTTTAGCCCAGAAAAAGAAATTATGATTAAAAAAAAAAAAATTATCTAGTGGATGGGTACACAAAAATATTGACACTATATCAACCTATCAAAACAAGCAAAAAGATATCTGCAAATAAAAATGTCAGTTTATTCTAGTCATCGTTATACAACCTGATGGTGAAACGTTTAAGCTCACTATAAAGAAAGAACAACGTCTCAAGGTCTTTAAAAGTAGAAAATTGCATAGAATTTTTGTGTTGAAGAAAGATGGATGAAGAATCCAGGAGTCTACACAAAGCGAAATTGCGGAACATATCGAGAGTTACGCTTTAAAATCCTTTGAGAACAATTTGATTGGAAAGTGCAGTTTTGTAATTTTCTGGTGAATATTCATGTTCATGAATTATTGAATTGTTCGTTGTTGTTCATTGTTCATTGTTCATGAATTATTGAGGAATGAGGTGGTCCGGGGTATTCATTAAAATAAAAACTTAAACTAGCAAAAAATACCTTACGTAGTTTTTCACTAATTCATTAAAATAAATTTAATGAATAAATTAATAAACAAAATTAATTTTAAGTTACTAAGTTTAAGAGATTAATAAAAGCTTAAAATAGTTTTCACCTATGACCAAGTCTAAGTTTTAATGTTTTTAACTATTTCTTAAATATTTTTTAATTAATGTGTCACTAATTCATTAAAAATAGTTTTTCACTATTTTAGGTTCATTCCTCGACATTATACAGTGGACAATCATTGATTACTATGCTTGCTATAAAATATGGATAGAAAATCTAAGTAATAAAATAGAAAATCAGCTTCTTTTTTTTTTTTTTATCTTGTTATGAATATTTGACCTTATAAACTTCTGCAACGTGGCTGTCTATAGGCGTCCAAAATAAAATAATGACAGTGTGATCTTACTAAAATAAGATCATTGTTTTCCTTGGTTTTGATTTCTTATACGATCCTCTCTGATTTTATTATTTTTTTTTTTTTATATAAGAAATAAAACATTTGGAAATGAATATATAAAAAAATCAAACTCAAACTGGGCGGCAAGATGTCGGATGGTCGAATAACCAATGACTTCGCCATAGGGAAAAAAAAGGGTTCAATTTTTTTTAGCCTTCAATGGTTTCAGGATGTGGAAGAAGGCGTGTCTGCCATAGATCTTCGAGACAGAATCTGGCTAGATCGAAAAAAAGTTACTAGGATACAAGAAGCAACTAAGTTGTAATAAAATCTTTAATAAATAAGATTAAAACAAAAACAAAAAATCAACTCCCCAAAACATTAAATCCTGGATCCGCTACTGTAGGCCTGTATAATCGAAGGAATAACATTAAATAGAGTGTTCGAGAATCAGACCTGGTCACAGGTGGAAAGTCTTCGGTCCGAAAAGGAAAAGTTGAATTCGGATTAAAAAAATGCACCGGTGAATTTGGAAAAGCGCTTGTGAATACATTTTCTTGAGCCGTTAAAGCATGTCGTGAATGTAACAGAGTTGTGTGAAAATGATGTGAGCGCAGAGCTCCAGCTCCACAAGAAGAAACTTTCACGGCAGAAGTCCTGAGATCAATTCCAATTTGGCCGAAGAAACCCGTGCAAGTCGCCGGCGCCATTCATACTCACTCTCCACGGCACATTGTGGCTTGTGACGCTGCTTTTCCTTTTTTTTTTCTTTTTCTTTTTCTTGCAAAAAGTCCCTCGTACGAATTTCATTTATCCTTAACATGTACGTAATGAGTCGGTAAGAGTAAATAAAATATACGTTTTATTATATACTCCACCCTCACACATAAACATTTCATTATAGTTGTGTTAACAAAAATATCTGGTGTGTCCACTCACACGACTTTCCTACCTATTTCAGAAAAGTTTTGATTTCTTTACATATGTTCATGAGAAAATAAAAACGAATTGTACTAGATTTATTTTCCTGAAAATTGATCAAACAAAAGATTTGAGTACGATTTATTTGATAAACTAAAGCAATGTAAACCCGCTTAAGGAAGATCAGTGTAAAAATTGCAATACCCTCTGATATTGCTGATCAATATCTTTTTGCTTGATAGCTTAGTATTGTCAAACAATAATTTCTGTTAAAAGTAGAGGAAATAGTGAAGATTGTGTGATGCGGGCAACAGATTTTCTTACTTTCACTTAGTCATCTAAAAATGACTTTTTTAGTCATATAAGAATAAATTCTCTCATTCTCCTCTTTCTGACCCCCGGATATGAACCCGTAATCTTATATTGGAAATTGAATAGCTGTAACTTCGCTAGTAGTTTTCCAAAATGAATGATTTTTATATGGCTTTGTAGGGAATTTCATTACCTTTCAAACGACAGACTCTGAAACGTATAGATTCTTCGAAAACCGCATACCGGAAATTTGACCCTAGTATAGGTAGGAAAGTAATAAGTTAAAACATGTGAGGAAAATAGAATAAGCTGTATCATCGCTAATACTGGTTCGATCCCGATGATTTTTTTTTCTGTTTTTCTGGTAATTTAATTACCTTTCAAAAGTTTTATTATAAATTTTACCGTGTAATATATACTAGGCCCCATAAAATTTTTCTTTTCTTTATAACTTTTTTTCCTGAATTTTTCGGGAATTTAGTCCATATACGAAAATTGAAAGGACAGGGGTTAGAACATTGTAGGACACTTTCATCAAAATCGTTAGAGCCGTTTTCGCGCTACAGTCTAAAGAAAAGCATGTTCTTCATTTATTGCGCGCAAGCTATTGCGCATGGAGCACCGACTTTCTGTCACAGGCATCAGTAATCAAAACCATACAAAATAAAAAAAGAAGCAACAAAATCGGTTCAGTAGTTCCTGAGAAAATCTTAGCACAGACAGACAGGACACAGAACATCTATAGACAGACCAATGGCTAAAAATGTGTTTTTCGGATTCAGGATGCTCTGAAACGTATAGATCCGTCGAAAACCGCATATCAGAAATTTGACCCGATTGCAATACCTAGTATAGGTAGGAAAGTAAAAAATATCAATTACTTATAAAAATACTACTGATTTACTATAAGGACTATTATAGTCGGATAATTCGACTATAATTGATATCTTAAGTTATAATATATAAAGGTCGAATTATAAAAACATTGCAATATTATATATATACTCACATAAATATTATAACGCATTGTTTGATTCGATTATGGATCTGGAAAAATAGTATTTTGTTGCAATAATTTATGTCAGCGTTTTATTTCAGATGCTCCCTGTTATTTTTAGTTTAGAATATTTTTTTAGTCCCCGATGAAATTAACTAATGGTGTATGTAGTAAAATGTTGGTTTCTAACAGGTACGTGTATACACATGTACAATAGACTTGAGAAAAAAAAAGATGCGATCTTAAGAATTTTTTTCTTATAACTCCTCAAGTTCTTAAGATGGTATCAACGTCCATGTAATTTCTGCACCGTTACGGTTATTTTATTGTCCTTTTTGCAATTATTGTCTATGACGGGAAAGTGCACCCAGGACTTATTTAGGTTTACCGTTTTGTCTTAATGCCAGCGGATTCAGCTGCTGTTTTTTTTTTTATTCTTCTGACGTGACGCCGTTTGTGACATTGCAGCATGACACATGCAACCTCCCATTGTTAGAGGAAAAAACTGACAAAAATCACCGTTGTCCCGTGGAACAAAAACTGCTACACGTTTGAAAAGTTCCCAAAAGTCGATAATCAGCTGGTAAGAAGAACTATGCTCTGGTACCGATTTTTTTTTTTTTTTTAACTTCACAGATTTTACTTGTAGAACAACGGATGTATGTCTGAAGGCTTGTATTCATTGGGTTTTGAAAGGTTCCATTGGGGAAATGTAAATATCTTCATAGGTGTTTGTAGTGATATCTGAAGCAAACCTAACCTACTTCGCTAAGTATCATTGTTATCCTTGTAAAGAGTGCACATGTATTTAAAATTAAAATTATGTATAATTTATATAAAATTATAACTTAACTAAAAATAACCCCCAGAACACTTGAAAGATCCAAGCTGAATTATCTCGTTTGGAACAAATGACCACAAATCCCGCTGTTTGTTTTAGTTTGATTGGTATTAGGAATAATTTAGTAGTATTTTCCCTTTTGTTTGTATCTTTTATCCTTCCTAATGGAATTCAATATTTAGGGGTATTTATATATTTAAGCATAGGGAGTTGGGGGTAGCTTAATGGGTAAGGCACTGACTTTCAATGTTCCTGATTCTGGATTCGGATCCGGCTGATCGAAGGTAATTATTTGTTTTGTTTCATGAGTTGTGGGTGTCTACCTCATTTTTTTATATTAATAATAAATTTAAATTGTTGAGTAATGTTTTAATTTAGGAATATTTACGATTGGTTGTAATAATAAATTTTTCTTGTGCAAAGCATATTTATGAACCAACATTTCTTTGTTTTATTTTTGTTTTTGTTTTTTGTTAACAGGTAGTTTGAAATATCATGCCATAATTCGTTAATACAATTATTGTACAATCATTAATACAATGATTTTATTGATGAGTTATTGCTTGATATTTCAAACTGCATGTCACAAAAAACAAAATTTAAAACAATGAAAATTTGGTTTATAAATTTGCTTTGCAATAAATGTTTTATTGCCTTTGACATGGTATGGTTTTGAGCATTGGTGAAGGTACGCCCAACTTTCATAAACTTATATAAATGTTATTAAAACACATCTTCGTACAAACTACCAAATAAATATATTGTATATAGCTATGGCAATTATTTATTTATTATTATATTAATTTTTTATTATTTTAATTTGTTAATTCACATACTTCTTTGATATATTACAACCAACCGTCTCTGGTAGGGCCGGATATAAGGGGGGAGTAATGGAGGGAACTGTGTCGGGCGCCAAATTCTAACTAGAATTTTTGATATTACTTATTTATTGAAAAATATTACATTCTGTCTCAAAGGGCATTTATAATAGTGTTCAAAGATCACATTCACACTCTATGTGCAATAAATTATACAGAAAAATAATATATATATACAATAAATAAGAATAAAATAACCTAAAAATAAATAAATAAAAAGAACACATACATACCTATATACAATCTGGCGAGAGAACTCCGAGCCAGACTTGTTCCTCCAACATAGGAGAGAAAAGCATGAATCCAGGAGTTCCCTGCATTTCTCTCTCACTGGAGCTGAACTCAGTGGAGATAGAGCAAGAGTGCTCTATCTAGAATTTAGAGAGCTCCGGATTTTGAGCCAAAATTAACTTTAAGGTTAAAAAAAAAAGGTTAAAAATATTTGTTTCTCCTTATTCACTGTTTTGACATTAATTTAGTCAATTAAATAATGATTATTATATGAATATTAATAATAATGAAAATTAACAATGTAATGTTTAACTGAAAATTTGTGGAGATTCGTAGGCAAAAACTGTTAGTTTTATCGACATCGAACCATCGGAGTCTGTAAGCTTTTAATTTCCTTTGATTAAATAATGTATTGGATCTTCTCTAAAGCATAGATTGCAATATGAAAGAGGAATATAAACTCTTTGCGTTGAAAGGTTTTGATTGAGATTTGCTCAGCGAGGGGATGTGATGTAACACATATTGATCGTGTACTTAAGTGGCAGTTGTATGGAAGACAGAGGCGTTCGAGCAGAGCGATGAAGCCCTTGAACGCGGCTGTAACCCGACCGCGAGGCAGCGGAGCGATCTATCTGCCCCATCTTATGATCACCCAACACCTGACATCTTGGATGATTGATGGTGATATCTTCTCGATTTTGGAGGTGGCGGGCCTCTGGCGGCTTAATTAGGATCGCCCTTGGCACCTCTTCCTAGGACCCAACAATAGAACTCGAATGGCAGTTGTGAATCCAGTCGCGTTCCTCTCTGATCGCAGGTAATAAGAGCGAGGGGATAGCAACGTATTGCGTATTAGCGTTTTCTTATTTTGGAGGACAAAAAGTAGAATTATCTACTCTACCTATAATAATATAAATAGCTTTTCTGGCTCTGAGGAGCGATGGATTATGATGAGCGAGGTATCAAACGAAAGGGAATTTCATGGAGAAGTGAAGAATTCCAAATTCAAAACGTAAAACCTTAATAGAACTACTATAAAAACCATAGAAAAAAAATAGGTAGTTTAAAAACTCAGATTGTCAAATAATCGAGGTGGGATACACTATGTTGTATAAGTTTCGAAGCGTTAAGCCTAATTTTTTTTTGTTGTGGGCACGCCATCACTTAGTCAATTCTTCATCGAATCCAATGATTGGCCTCTCATTTTGAAGATATTCTTCTCCTTCACATGCGAAAAATAGTCCCATCTTCCCGAAATTTCGGGGGAAAAGTTATAGAGGAAAAGAAACTTTATTTGCGAATAACTCAAAAAGTATGCATTTTTTTCGTGATTGCACCCATGATAATTAGAAAGATTACTAAATTACCTACAAAATAAAAAAAAAATATTAGAGATCGGACAATTGTTAACAAACATACATTCCATTAGTTTTAGGAGTAGAATAGTACTACGTTTTTTTTCCTGGCTGATATATTAACTTTATTTTTCTTAAAGACATTTGTTTGTTCTTATATTTAATTTTTTTAAAAATAATTTAGAATATCCTATGATCGGTGCATTATTTGATCTTTTTTGCTTTTATTATCTTTCCAGTCAGCGTTTAAAAATAGGTCCTAGCAAAGCAATTTGTACAAATATTTTGGTGTTTATGTTTAATGGAATATTGTAATCGAGCTAGGAAAAAATATTAATTCCTTCCCTGCATAATACATAGGAATTACTTATTTCCCTATTGTTTTGCTATTTCTTCACTAAAAAAAATTTTCTGCAAATTTTTCGCACGGGCCAACTTGTTTTAATTTAATCTTTGATGGTTAAATTCATATTAATTGATATGGTACTCTTCCATATGGTACTTAAGGATATTCATCAATTATATAATCAAATATATGAAAATCTCCATAATACTACAGCAACAAAAAGATTCAATTTGATCTGTAAAATGTATGAATATGGAGTGAAAAAACGAAATGCCATTTAATGGGTTTTGTTAAAACCAACTTTCTATAACATAACTTGAAATAAATCTTTTTGTTTGACAGATTATAATTTTTAAATCACTCTATTTTAATTATAGGAACTAAAACTATTAAAAAATAGAATCGTTCAATATGATACCAGTTTATTTACCTAAAAACGGACTGAATTGAATGAAGAATCAATTTAAAAAATAGTCAACTATTTTGTACTTAATGACAACCGTGACTTTGTATAAATTGAAAAATTCATTTTATACTGTATAAACTTTCAGTTCCTGTTCGGTTATTATTTTATAAAAAAAGATTTTTTCAATGTTTTAAGCAATTTATAAACATAACAAAAGCTTTGTTTTCAGGTTGGAAAGCTGCTTATAATTTTTGTTGCTCACAAAGATCAAGAAAAATTTTAATACCAATTTTGAATTAGCGATAATCGGGTTCAATATTAGCGTAGTTTTTATTTTATTTTTTTTTTTTTTAAATAATGGTTATATATATAAATATAACACACAAACGTGTATTCATAAATTCATCAGTATTTTTATGAAAAGCCTCTTCGATAACCAATAATATACTTCGATATAAAATAAATCCGATAACCTTGTGGTTATACTTCACCAATTTTTCTTATTTTTGGTTGTTTAAAGAGTTATTAGTCCATATCATTGTTCTAAAAGTAATTTCAAACATTTTCGAAAAAAAAGTAAAAACCCGTTTCAAATGTCAGAGTGGCTTTAGATCTGTAAAAGAAGATTAAAACGGAGTAGAAAAATCATCGTGATTACAAGAGAGGTTTAACTCTTAACCATCGTTTACTGAAACTTAGTTGTTGCCATTTCTGCTTCTTTAATTTATTGCTTTTACAAAACGAAATTTCGCGAATTTGATATGCCCAACGCGGGGCCTTCTAATGATTTCAGTTGTATTATATTTCTCATACAGGTTTGTAATTTTTTTTTTTTTTGTTATAACCAAAAGAGAGTGACACAAGGAGGAGCAGCACACCCTCCCCCCTTTTCTCCCGCAGAAATCTTCCCGTAATCCGTATGATCTTCTCCGCGGCTACCGGAGGGTAACTCCCCTTGACCCTGGCCAGCGGGTACAGGTTTCCTTAGCGGGACAAGCCTTAACCTTTCTGCGGCAGTTCCGCCTTTCGGCTTCTGGTCTACGGCGCGTCGACCTCTACTGGTTCAGGGCTCTTGGAGAACTCTAGCGGTTGAAGTAAACGTTATCGAAATCGATATATAGTTTACAGGGTTACATGGGTGGCTAGTATTAAATTACAATAATTCGCCAATTTAAAGAACAAACGGTTTGCTGATATTATGTAAATACCACTCGTGGCTAACATTACTCCAATTAAAAAAAAAAAAAATCAAGAAATTATATTATGTGTAGTATGATGGGTGATAAATATTCAGGAAGCAGTCTTTTTTAAATTTTTTTTTATTTTTGCCAACGTTTCAACCCAAACATGTGGGTCATCTTCAGGGCGTGGTTTGAGCACTGAGGTTGTTCATGTACTCAATGTGTAGTATGCTGTGTATGCATGTATGTGTAGTATGCTGTTCAAAACGATTTCAAAGAGCAATGTAGCTATAAATCTTAAAGTCAAAGGTTTGACTAGCTGTGTTTATCCTATAATTCTCTGCAGGACACAAACTTGTACATTGACTAGGAAACTTGAACTCAGGTTGTGCAGATGAAGCTTCTAAGGAGCATCTGAGGTGGCGGGATGAAATGACACAACATGTAGGCGAAAACTGGTGGCTCGTGGCTAGGGATAGATAAAGATGGAAACAAGTTATAAACAATATTTAGTTGCTGTGTTTTGTTTTGTTATATTCTGTTTGTCTTTTTATTAACCGAGTGCTTCCAAGACTGTTCTGTTTACTGTATGGCTTTGGTTTGTTTTGTTTTTCTTAAAAATTATATATATTTTTTTTAATTTAAACATTTAAAAAAAAAATGTAATAATTTAAACATATTTTTCTGTGCTGTAGCCTGCTCCGTTAAAATCCCTCCTTAGGTAGAGGCTTTTGTCAATAAAGCTTATATTTTACTATTATTATTAATGGTTTGCTGATATTATGTACATACCACTCGTGGGTAACATTACTCCAATTAAAAAAAAAAATTAGGAAATTATATTGTGTGAAGTATGTTGATTTTTTTTTATCCCTGAAATTTTATATTACTTTATAGTTCGTTTACAATAATTTATTTTGGCGTATTAAAAAAAAAATTATCAATATACTATTTAATTCTATAATTTTTTTTTTTTTGTGCTTAACACTTTTTTTAACTTGTTTATTGAAAAATATTACAATCTGTCTCAAAGGACATTTATAATAGTGTTCAGAGATCACATTCACACTCTATGTACAATAAATATAATAAATTATACAGAAAAATAATTATTTACAATAAATAAAAATAAAATAACCTAACAAATAACAAAACACATACGTACCTATAGGCACTAAAAATATTAACTTTTTTATTTATTTATATGATATTTACAACTGTATAAAAAAGAAATACATCTAGTAAATTCGCACATGGATATAATGACATGAAACACATGTTGAGAAACTACCCATTGGTAGCACTCTAATAATATGTCTATACTAGGAGGTCACGTGGCCATCTTCTTTTTAGATGTCTCGGAGGTTTATCAGGAATTGAATAGGAAGCAAGGTTTATAATGCAGCGGTCATCTATTAAATATTCAATATTAAAAAATATTTATGAAAGTTGTATTTTGGAAGTATTTGAGTCCGCATGTTCTAACGCGGGCCAACGTTGGTGCATATCTCTCTCGGAAGGGAATAAATTACAGTCCGTGGGAATAGAAACGGTATAGAAGGCAAAAGAAACGTGGAAACGTTGGAAAAGAAGATGGAGCGTAGAAAGAGACAAGACTGATGACTAATAGGCCTAGATTGTAGAAAGTGGAGCTGTGAACAAAAGGAACCAGGGAAAGTATTGCCTGCATCTTTTAAATCCAACTCCGGATTTTTATTTCCTCCATGTTCTCCTTTTTTTCTAACGCTTAGAAACTAGATGTTATCAGTTAATATTAAAAAAAGCATAAGTAATTTCCAGCACAGCAAACATAAGTATGTTCCAGCACAAGGTTTTACATCCGCAAACGCTTGCGCAATGCAGTTTTTTTCATCTGAAAATACCGTACTGCCCCTGCGACAGCTAGCAAAATTCAAAATTCGTGTAGGAACAGATCTATTATAAACATAATGTTTCCCAATATTATCCCTATAGCTTTTTATGTATTACGCTTTGCGAAAAATTACTAAACGAATTTCCAGTATATTTAGTTCAATAGTAAAAATTTAAGAAAAACCATAGACAATAACAAAATGCCTACAAATACAATCCGATCCCAATACAAATTCAAATACTATAGGCAGGAAATAAACGGAATTAAAAAGACAAGAACTGACAAGACGACATAATCACTTTTTACTTCTTCGGGGCTACAGATCCTAAATACAATGCTGAGACCAATTTGAAGATACTGAGCAGAATTTTGGGATTCAGCCAACGTACACCCATATAAACAAAATACAAAAAGCACAACCCAAAATTTTGAGTATATTTCAAATCACACTACACATTTAACGCTTTAAACATTTCAACAGTAAAATATTACATCCACGAAAAATACACTACATTTCACTCTTCAATGCGAAATCTTACCAATCCTTTCGTTTTATCAATTTCTCCCTCTCTGTTGCCTGCTCGACGCAGATTAAAATAGAAAATTGACCAGAGATTCACCAATATCTAAATCGAGATCATTATCAATCAAAATCGTAGAAACTAGTCAGTTGTATCAAATTTGCTAGATGCGCTATAGCGCAGTAGCTATTGTTTTACGCCATCATAAGTAATATTTTTGCTTATATATATTTTTTTTTATTCCGACCTGATGGTTTTTTTATTCCGACCTGATCTCCATATCAGTTCGCACAAGTAAACTAAACTTTCTTCTAAGTTTTGGTGTTCACATCTACTATGTATTGTGCATAGTTAGACTCCCGTTGAACATTTTTTTGCTCTTCACCACACGGAGCCAATTGTAATACTCGTCCATTGTCTCATTGTAGTTATAGAAAACCTCCACTGCCTTTTTTACTGCTACTCACAGATAGAGTGAAAAGCGGTGGAATCTCCCACCGCCCAGCTTTTCACCTTACATTGGAGGAATTAAAGAAATTTCAGAAGTACACATCGTACTTTTACTCGTGGTAGGCGTGGATGTGATTATGACAAAAATATATGTGTAGTTTGTAGCAGAAACGGGACTAATTCCGTTGGTGTAGATATAGCATATAAGAAGTTTAAATGTTATCTGGAGTTTTAAACAACTAGAAAAGGCAAAATCGAAAAGAAACAGAATTACAGCTTAAAGGCAAGAATGCTTTGTTCGCGCCATCTTTATAAAAAATTTAAATTTAGAATTTAAAAAAGTCATATACATCATATTGTTCTTGGTGTAAGTGGGACATGGCTGCTTTCATTAAAAGATAAACAACGCATAGAGGTTTTTGAAAATAAATGGAGCGAATAACTAATGACCAAATAATCAGCGTCAACTCGTAAATAAACATAAACAAATAAATAAACATTGCTCCATAGGAAACAAGACAAAATTTACTTTAAACGAAAGTAGAGTTTGTCATTGTTAAAACTATTTAAGGAGAACGGCGAACAAACGCAGCTTAGTTTCGTTTTAAAAAAAGGCATAAATTATTTGTGATTTTTTATTATCTTTTAACTGTTTACCCCCACTTATACAAAAATTTACCCCACTTATACAAAAACATCTTCTTAAGCTTTAAGTTAATATTAATTAATTAGAGATTTATTTGGAAAAATTTTGAGTTTCACCTCAAGTTATATGTAAAGAAATAATGTGATTTTCTTTTTAGTCACCTAAAAGTACTCGTGTTTTCAGCAAAAATTACTACAATTAACTATTGCAATGTATAATGATTTTTTATGTAAGTCGGTTATGAAATTGTGTTTTTTTCCGAGATCTTCCTCATAGGAGATGATAAGTATTTATCAGAGACAAACCTATGTTTCTTACTAAAATTCACGTTTAAAATAAAGAAACATATTTATTGCTTCAATTATTTTCTATAAAACATAAATATTAGTATTAGAAACATTAAGTTTGTCACTTATAAATACGCAGTTCTTACTTTTATGCTGAAAATTGAACAATTGTTTATATGAACTTTTTTGTAGATCTTGATGTTAAACTATCAACCTTTTAAATATTCCCCTCCATTACGGGACACCCTGTATATTATTTCTCAAATGTGTTTTTTTTTTTAAACAATAATTTTTCGAATATTTTTTATGTAACGTGTTTATGAAATTGTAATTTTCTCTCAGATTTCTGTCATAGGAATTGATGTGTATTTATTAATGACAAACTTAATGTTTCTATCCCTAATATTTACGTTTTCATGAAAATAATTGAAGCAATCTGTAGGTTTCTTTATTTTAAACGTAAATTATAGTTTGGAACATTATATTAAAACCTGGAATTATAGTATTTAATAATAGGAAAGACTGTTACTTTTAGATTAATTTAGATCTTCCTCACAACACTCATTGTTGATTGTACCGGGTTTATCGGTGCTTTCGATTGATGCATCTCTGCCTTTCCTTCTCGTTACGTCACGCTTCCATGAGATAGTTAACCTGTGAGCGATCGGTAATTGTTAATTTATATAAGTGTCCCAGGAAGATAGTTTCACTTCTAGCGCTAGATGGATGCGTGACGTGGCATCCGCGACGGTGCGTTGCTCTTTGTCTTGTCTTGGGACGCATCCAGGATTCGAAGATATTTTGTCAAGGATCTTCCGGCTGGTCCTACGTCTGCGCAGTTTCTAATGCGATTTATCGCGGGGGGAAGGAACTTTTCTCTAGTAAACAAGATAAACATTTATTGTAGTTTATTTTTCTTTTGAATTTATACAACTTGTTGAACCTTTTATATACTGTATATTCCTTAAGGTTGGTGTCCTCATATTTTTCGAATTTCGGCTATTCAGTATAGAAAGATTTTTGTTTTATATTCTACCTAAAATAGAGGAGGCATAAGTCGACATTTTTGTATTTTATTTTCTGTTTTGTCAACAAAACCGTAAAGTAGGCTGAGAATGTTAGAGAGAAATCTCCCGGAACAGTGATATTGGGTTTCATAGTCCGTTATATAATGATAACTTTTGTAAACAAAGAGTAGTGCCTTTGTTCTTAGTATTTAGATTAAAACTATCGTTTTTGTTGATAATTGCTTAACATTCAGTACGAATTTCAACAAACATTGATAAGTTAGTATACTTAATACACCTAATTTGATTATTCAGCTGAAAATACTGATTAGTTATTACTATTTAAGAATATTAATTATTATTGCTATTGTAAGTACATAATTATAAGTTAATTAATGATTAATTATAAGTGTTATAAACCAATTTAGCACCATCCATCAACAGTATCTTGCCAAACACATCTTAAAACTAAAAAAAAATTTTAAATATATTAAAAAAAAGTTTGTATTTAATATATTTTAAAAATAACAAGCTTTTATTCTGATTATTGAAGATTTTATTCTTATTATTGAAGATTTTATTCTTATTATTGTAGATATTTTAATTTATTATTATTATTATTTTTTTTATTATCATACCGCTATTAGGTAAGGAAAGAATCGTAATCGTCACAAATTTTGTATGTGTAGTTTTCAATATATCTTTACGCATTGAAGTCCCAATTTATAAAAAAAAAAACTTTCTTGGCTGTGTGTGTGCTATAACGATTTTGATGAAACTTGCCTTTAGTCTTTTACTTAAAGCCCTTTTAATTTTCATATATGCTGTACGTTCCAAAAAAAAATGTTTTGCGTAGAACTCTAACATTTAGGACAACCTTTGGCAGAACCTGATGGTACAAATATATTCCGGGCGAAGAAGAATATTAATCCAGGGCAATGTGTATATTAAGAAGCACGTGTATTGATTTAGAACAATAATTATTATTTATGTACAATTTATTTGATTGAAAAGTACTTGATCATTTTATGATTGATTCTCCAACTACTCTCCAAATGTGGGCCAAATCTAAGAAACTAGAACGCGTGCGCAAGAAAAGTTATGAATGGTATTTTATAAAATTGATATGGAACATTGATTTGTTTACCCGCGAAATCTCTGAAACATTCATAAAAATTTGCTTAACGGTAGATTTTTATTAATTGTATTATTCGTTTAACCGGCCATCTCGACCTTCGGTTCTGAGGAAGAAAAAAAAAATTAATCCTATAATAAAAAATATCAGAATTTGTATTATGAAACATCATTCTTGGATGTTATTGAAAATTAAAAAAAAAAATAATGAAATATGAATAAATATTTTTAAAAAATGAAGAATGGAAGTATAAAAGTAGTTAAAATACGTTTTTGTGTTTTTAAATCTAGTTACCACATTTAAGCTTCAGATTTAATCTCAACGTCGAGTAAAAAAGATCAGATAAAAATGAATTATTGCGGGTAAAATGAGGAGGAAGTTACACAGATCTGAGTTTTATTTTATAAATAACTTAATACAATGTTTTTCTTTGTTACACTATAATTTTTATAATTATATCTTTTTAACTATCACATATTGTAAATTTTAAGACCTGTCACCGATAGTCAGTATGCCCCCCCCCCCTCTTTTCCGTTTCCCCCCCCCCCGAAAGAAGCGGAACAATAACATCACACTTGTTGGTTCGTGCGAATTATTCGAATTTTATAAGAATATTGTTGAGTGACCAAATGACAAAGAATTAAGGAGATTAAATAAATCATCGTATCATAAGATGATGAAGTAATTTTCTATTTTTTCGGTTGTTGTGGTCGGCCAAGGAAAACAAAATTCTTATAAAATTTCGTATTTTAAACCATAATGTTTACGAATTACAATAGCCTGTATCTCAGCTAATAATGGTCCGAATTCGATTAGTAATCTTACAAATAATCGTGGATACAAACAAGAAAAAATGTATACTTTGAGTTATTCGCTAATAAAGTTTATTTTTCTTTATAACTTTTTCCCCTGAAAATTTCGGAATGTGACTATTTTTCCCAGCTGAATAAAAAGAAACAAAATGAGGGCTCAATCATTGGATTCGATGTAGAATTGAAGAAGATGTGGCCTAAAGACAAAACAAAACAAAAAAACAAAATACACATTTGAGAAATAATATACAGGGTGTCCCGTAAATAGAGAAAAATATTTAAAAGATTGGTAGTAGACATCAAGATCTACAAAAAAGTTCATATAAACAATTTTCCAGTTTCCAGCAAAAAAAAAAAAAATAGTAAATGCATATATATAATTGAAAAACTTATTCTAAACTTGTTCTAGCCCTAATATTTACGTTTCAAAGAAAATAATTGAAGCAATAAGTATATTTATTTATTTTAAACGTAAATTTTAGTAAGGAACATAGGGTTTGTATCTATCTGATAAATACTTATTAATTTTTATGACGAAGATCTGGGAGAAAAACACAATTCCATAACCGCCTTACATTTTTAATTTTTTATTATTTTTATAAATAAAGGGTGTTTTTATGCAATTATGTTTATTACAATACATCCCACAACACGAAAAAAACAGTAAATAAAGGCTTTTAAAACAGTTAGTTGTAGTCATTTCTGCTGAAAACTGAAAAGAAACTGACATGACTGAAATGAAAATCACATCATTTCTTTAAAACACTTGAGGTGAAACTTAAAATTTTTCCAAATAAATTTCAAATTAATTAATATGAACTTAAAGCTTATTAAACGAGAAAGTTTTTATATAAGTGGGGTATCTGTTGTATAGTTAGATGACGATAAAAAAAAAAATAAGAAATCACAAATAATTTATGACTTTTTTTAAAACGAAATTTAGCTGTGTTTGTCCGCCCAATAGTTCTCTTTAAATAGTTTTAGCAATGACAAATTATACTTTCGTTTAAAATAAATTTTCTCTAGTTTACTATGGAGCAATATTTAATTACTTTAATCAAATATTTTTTAAGTTATCGCTTCCTATTCATAAAAAAAACATGACTCGCTTAAAAAAAAAACACCAATCTTAAATTTCCTGCGTTTCTACTGGAAATTGGACAAATGCTTAAACGAAATATTTTGTAGATCTTAATTGAATATTTCCCTCTACTTACTGGACACCCTGTATATAGATAAGTTTTCTGATGTTTCTGTTCTATGTTTTATCATACGTATAAAGGCCACTTTTTTAAATTTATTTATCAAATTCTTGTATTGATTATAATATAAAAGTTTATATATTTCTTTTTATACTTGCAGGTGTTCCTGGAGCACCGTAATGCGGAGGAGGTCCTTATGCTAATAGGAACAAAAACGAACGGAGCAACTCCCCTTGTGATGGCTTGTCGAAACGGCCACTACGATGTAGTGGAGTATCTGGTCGACAGGTGCAACGCAGATCTGGAGCAGCCCGGATCCGGTGAGTTTGAGTTTGTCGCTACCCACCTTTTACTCTTTAAGATATATGTATATATATATATATATACTATGAATTAAAGTTTATATTACAAAGTCTTAGATTGAAGTTACTGAAAAGTAACATACGAGGTGAGGCAATTAAATTAAACTTATGTAAAACATCTTATTTTTACTACATGCATAGGTTAGCACCATTGTCTGATATCCTCCTCGAAAAGTGAGGATAATACAATTTCAGGACCTCCTTGACCTCTATTTCATATATTTTTAGTTTCTATATTTTCTCCTTCCGTATTTGTCTGCTTTGCTATAGTCTTTCCGGAAATCGTAACCTAATAAGTGGCAAATTAGAAAGATCCCTCACGGTCCACTTAGTGTCCCAGGAACAACCATCTGTCAGTAAGAGCATCATACCTTAGATTTGCCTTTTTCTCTTGAACTATTCAGATTTATCCTGAAATTTTTGTTAGATTATTATTTGGAGTGTTTTTAAATTATGTTTTATCTGTCTTTCACTTATCTTGATGAAGAAATTGGATATTTAATGGTTGTCAGCTACTGCAAACAAAATATTCGTACATTTAACTAACTCAAATAAAATATAATAAATACCAACCTCAATTAATTTTAATTTTTGTAGGGTACCCTTTCACGATTATCGAGTCTCCTGGGCATCGGTTCCACGAGCCTCTTGATCTCTTGCTCAATTTCTTCCCAAGGTTTTGGAAGATTCTTTATTAAGTCATTCCGAGAGATATAACAATATTTTCGGATTTGTAATTCCAGTAGCGCCCATTAATTTTCAATTGGATTGAGATCCGGTGATTGTGGGGATGTTTTGAAATTTTTTTGAACATTATACAGCAACCACTGTTTTTTTTTTTTTTTTATGGCCGTGTGCTTGGGATCGTTGCTTGCTGAAGCATACATGTATTCTCCATTCCTAACTTTCACGCACTCTTATTTCAATTGCATCGGAACACGTTCGCATATTTGTCTGCATTCATAATCCCGACAGTAAAGACTTGTTCACAAACTCCTTTGCCGCCCATGCAGCTCCAAACCATGACACTGCCCCTTTCCTGTTTTACTGTGAGTTGTAGATTTTGGGGTTCAAATGCCCTTTCTTTTTTCCTCCAAACATATTTTTTTCCGTCAGATCCTAATATATTATACTTGATTTTATCCGAAAACAACACATACGTGTTGGGTTTATTTACATGTTCTCAGGCAAACTCCAATCTTTTTTTTTCTGTTTGTTTCGTTTATAAAAGATTTTGCCTTCTTCATGTAGCTGATTCCTCATGGTATGGGGTATTACAGATTTCCCATGATCTGACGCGATGTGAGCAGAAACCTCTCGAGCACTTAATTTGGGATTTTTTGCGACTTCAAGTACAATTTCACGAGATTCTTGCACTGTCAACAAGCGTTTTCTCCCTGGGCGGGCATTATTGTTCACTGATTTGAATTTTTTTATAATTTATTTCACTGTTTTATGAGGTAGTCTGAACTTTTTTTCCAATATACTGCAAACGTAAACCCTGTTGAAAATGTTATCTTTAAGATGAGATCTCAATTCTTTTTACCTATGGCATATTGTCGAAGAAATATTTTTTAGTATTGAACTAAACAAGCAATTTCTCATGCAGTTCATCCTTTAATCTTGTGCTGTAACGGATTATAAATAGAACGTTAAAACACTGTTTTAATAACATAAGTTATCATATAATAAATGTTTGCTGTAGTGTAAGAATACTTTTTTGTGTACAAATTATTGAAATATTAATGTTATAAAAGTTGTACGAGATTTTAAATTTTGGCATTACATAAATTAACGTAAAATGAAGTTTTAATTGATATATGCCGTTATTTAAAGTTAAAAAAATTATGATGATTTGACTAAAAAACAGGTTGTACGAATATTTGGTCCCAATGTACTTGATTGTTGCGCCGTATTCCATGGCACTGTTTATTTGTTTCGTATTTTAAAAGCATTTAATCGCGTTGTAGCTGAAATTAGATGAAGATAAACTGAATATCAAAGTAGATGTAATAAGAAAATTATTGATAAAATGAACAATTTATATTAGAAAGGCCCTTTATGTTGTGAAAATAGAAATGAAAATGTTTGGATATTAAGGTTCTAATCGGCCACGTAAATATATTTACTAATTCCACCCGTCTCACACTCGGTATTTGTATGAACATTTCGATTTTATCCGTAACTTTAATCCTTTGTTTTGAAAATATTTGTTCATTTTGTTCAAAAGTTCTGAAAATCAAATTAACACTTATTAATTCATTATTCAAAAATATCGTTGATTTATCTGTATAATTTTTTATTAGTACGTCGAAGTGCGGTTTTCGTTCTATTTATTTATACTTGTCCAAACAATGAATGTTTTAAATGTATAACTCATGAAGTGACAATACTGATCATACATACATATGGCATTAATTCGCTGTTCAGCATACCTTCATATAAATTGATCAATAAATAGTTCTAAAGCGGTACTTTATTGAATATAGATATTAAAAATGCAGTATAAATTTATAAAGTGAAAAATAGAAACTTATATTCTATAAGATTATGAAAAATTATAGTGAAGCTTTGTTTTAAGAGATTAAGGTTAGACTGAAGGCGGGAAATGCTTGTTATTTTTCTGTTACAAAACTACTTAGCTCTTGTCCCGGACTTAAAAATTAGAATCTATAAAACCATTATCTTACGTACAGTTCTTTATGGATGCGAAACTTGGCCGCTTACATTAAGGGATGAGCAGCGTCTTAAGGTTTTTAAAAATAAAGTATTGCGTAGAATATTCGTACCGAAGAAGGATGAGTTAACCGGAGAGTTCTGACGGTTACACAACGCAGAATTGCGTGAATTGTATCCGATTTATATAACTGAGGTGGTTTCATCGCGGCGAATCAAATGGGCTTGAAAAATTTTTGGGCTTAGTAACGAGAGAATTCCTAAAAGGTTAGTATTTGCTGTGCTGAATGGTAAGCGTTCGAGGGGTAAACCGAAGCGAAGGTGGGAAGATAGCATTAAAGCTGATCTGAAGGGACTGGGTTTGGACGGCGAACGGTGGAGGGAGGTGTATAATAAGCAATTTGTGGTGCCGCCATCGAAATTTCGGGTTCGCTAAGCCTTTTATTATTATTATTTATAATGAAGCTTTAACGGAGAGTGGATTCAGTTTTCATTTATTCTCAATTCTAGACGCTACTTTCAGTTACAATTTCACTCCAAAAACATTCGATAAAAAATATGTTATTTATCGTATTCGGAAGGTGAATAATACCTTAAGGGTTTTATGCTTATTTTTTTTTTTTCAGATTATGCGATGTTAGTAAACAATTAATAACTCATATAGAGAAAGGAATATTTGATTACCCCAATCAAAATCCGTCTAGTTCGAATTCCAATTTTATGTTTATCACTAGCCCGAAAGATTTTTTTTTATGAATATATTACGATAATTACTTCGGAAGAAAGAAAGAAACTAAGTTGAAATGGTGTTAGAGTGATTCTTTAAGTCCTTTTAAATGTAATTATATTAACAATAATACTTTTAGAGATAATTGTTTTTATAAAACATGGCTGTATTTTATCATTTTCAGTCTTCAGGCCTATCTTCAGACCAAAAGCCACTCCCCTCTCCCTCCTCTCCCCCCCCCCCGTAGATCCGCTGGTGATGTTTATTTAGTATTTTAAAAAGAAAAAAAAATTAAAAATGGTCGATTTTGATTATGACAGATTATTTTAATTTATTATATTTAATTTGTTATAATTATGTACCTTATTATTGGATATTAATTACGCAATGAATAATACATCAGCTAGATCTATTACATTACTATTACAGAACTGATTTGTTAAACAAATGAATTGATGATGGTCTCAGTTGTGTTGTGGACATTCGACTCGATCAGATAATTGTTCACTTTCTCTCGTCATGTTTGTTTATTTAATCCTGTTACCGTATTGTCCTTGAGTTCATTGTCTTACTAACTAGTGATACTGGCTCAGATAAATATGTCAAACTATTTATTGTTTGCATATCGAAATGAAAAATTTTAACAAAGAGAACAGACTGTATAAAACTGTATCTGTTAAATATTATTTAGATGTGCTTAGACACTTGAGGAACTATGGGAAACCCAATTACCTAACATAACTAATAGCGACATTAGTGCTAAGCCCAACTTTTTTTTTATTTCCTTTGTTACCGACAGGAGATGAAAAATGTCAAAAACAAGATACAAAAACACTAGCATTCAGAAAAAAAAAACATTTAAATATTTGTATTTCCCATAGTTTCTGAAGTTCCCATAGTTTTTCATATCAAATGATTAAAGTTGTTATGAAATATTGCTTTGAATAACTTAAAATTTTGGTGTTTTTACTTAACTATCCTAAAAAATATGATTTTAAATTAAAAGGGAACATTTCTTAAATTTTACAATTTTTAAACATTGTTATTAAAATTATTAATTTCTAAAATCAAATTAAGTTATGTTAATTTGTATATTAAAATACTTGTAGTATGTAATTATTAATTATTTTTTGACAAACTTTTGGAATATTATTGAAAAAAGATGTAATAAAATTAAAATAAATTAGCTAATTCCAATGTCCTAATAGTTAATATAATATAATTAAATCCTACATGTTTTCCTTTGCCACCCTGGTTTAATTGACATATTTAATAATTAAAATTACTTTTGTTTCCAGTTGTGTTCGATGGTGAGACAATCGAGGGGGCACCACCACTATGGTGCGCAGCCGCGGCAGGACATTTTTCAGTAGTAAAATTCCTGGTCCGCCGTGGGGCATCCGTCAACTCGACAACCAAAACAAATTCGACACCTCTGAGAGCAGCATGCTTTGATGGTCACTATGAAATAGTCAAATTCCTCGTCGAGCAGGGGGCAGGTATGGATTTAGTAGAACACATTTATTTTAGATCTAATTAATTTTAAATTACTGATATTCCTTAAGTATTATTTCTCAAAAACCATATGAACTTAATTTAGAATAGAATAGAAAAATAACTTGAGTCTGAAACGGAGACGCTTTAGAATAACAAAGCTGTACAGATAAAAAAGGATTACTTCTGGCGAGAGGATTTGTAACTTTAAACAAATAAATAAACAATAAATCTGAAGTAAACTAACAGTGAATACAATACAAAACAAATGAAACTATGTACAAAATGCTTAAAACTATGTATAAAACAAACAAGGAATGAATCAAAATAATCATTGCTTAGAAAAAAGAAAAAGATAGAAAAGGAAAAAATTAAATAAATAGAAAAACTCTTTTTATAGATGAGTACCAATTCTCCACTATAAAAGAAAATTACATCTATTATTTTAATCAATTTTTAAACACATATAAATGTGTGTGTATATATATATATATATATATATATATATATATCATCAGCTGTGGAGCAACCCTGGGTAAGGAGACCCTCCTGGGGCACATCCAGCCTCTATAAAGTGGGTATCCTTAATTAAATAATTAATTAAGGAGGAATACTTGACGGTTGTGCGTTATCTCAGTCAAATCTCCTTGCACAACCTCTGACTAAGAAACAGTACTTTCACTAAATAGTACTGAACCCAAGACTGTTCATGTTTTTTTATATATGTCACAAATAAAAGACTTGAAGATTTATTTATATTAGCTTAGTAAAAATTAAGTCATATACACCAAAAATAGATTAATGAAACGGAAAATTATATAAATTTTTTATTTGAACAAAAACAAAACAAACTAGTCAAAAATGAAATTAAGAAAAAAATTGAAATAAATTATGTACAAAGGTATACAACTAGCATTCATTGGTTTAACCCTAAAACTGAGATACAATTTTGGAGAAAAAATATTTCAGGGCAACAAAGTGATAAATGGTGTCTTCATTAATATGTGAATCATAAATAATATAAAAAGCGAAATAAAAATTGGTAATTTTTTAAATCACTCAAATATTGAAAGAAGCATTTTACGTTTACTTTAAAGTTGATTTATAGTATGATTTTATTTTCTGACCTGGTTATACTTCTTTAGTACATATATTTAGAATATATCATGGATGATAGAGGATCATGACAGCCATTTTTTTGTAAAGTTTTATTTCCTACGTTTCAACCTAATCATGTGGATCATCATCACCATCAGGACAAGCTTATACTGTGGAGGATCTTGAAGCACTGGATTAATGATCCAACCGATGACTAGATCTTGAGTCCTTCATGATTGGGTTGAGACGTGAGCAATAAAACTTTTAAAAAAATAATAATAAATCAATAGGTACCCTGGTTATGTTTCACCCATTGACAAACTGCCAGCAATAATTCATTTAGAATATATTTCATGAAAACTATCTGTAGTTAGGTTAATGTTAAATTAATTTTAATTAATATATTTTTCAAAGCAATAAAACTGTAAATTGAACATAATAATTTTGTTTTTAGACATCGAGGTGTCGAATCGTCATGGACACACTTGCCTTATGATAGCGTGTTACAAAGGACATTACCAAATAGCTCAGTATCTTCTAGGCTTAGGAGCTAACGTAAATCGTAAATCTGTCAAAGGGAACACAGCTTTACACGACTGTGCAGAGTCTGGTTCGCTCAATATACTTAAAATGCTTATCGAGCATGGAGCCAAGATGGATGTAGATTCTTATGGTAAGTTATGTTACTTATTCTTTAACTTTATGTATTATCTCTAATGTTTAAAAACATGTGTAATTATTTTTATATTAATAAATTGAAAATTATTTAGGTTTTAAAATTTGACATTGGGTTATAAAATTTGACTTCTTCATTTCCTAATTTCATATATAAAAGTGTTGTAGAGAAATCACTATAATAATTACCAGATTTCAATACCATCTTTAACTTATGTTCACTTTAACACCAGATTTTATATAATTTTTAAGAGGGGTTGTAATAGTTATTTATTTCTTTTAATAAATGAGTTTAACTTAAAACCGTTTAAAAAAAAATTATCAATAAGAGGTTAAAGGTAAAAGTTTTTACTTTTTTAGTACATAAAAAATTATTTGTTAAATTTTTACTCTAAAATAAAAGTTATAGGTACAAAAAAATTACAAATAATAATAGAAGTTCATAATTCGATCAAATAAATACTATGTGTTAATTATTTATTATATAAGTTAGGCCCTTATTCACCAACATTTTATTTATTAGGTATTTTATTACGACAACATTTCGACCATCACTAGGGCCATTTTCAAGTATGGAAATTTTTTTAATGCTATCGTTAGTTTACATTTATGTATTACGTTACATTGTATTACAAACATTTTATTTTACATAATTGACTAATCTAACGATCCATGTCATAGAATTTCAATATACTACATAGATTGGCATACTTTTTTTAAAACCTTTCATGTATGTAACTTTACTCATCATATACAATTGATTATTACCTTATTAAGTCATCCATTAAATTTCCATTATTCAGTGTCGAATTAATTTTTCAGAGAAAATTAACTTGTCCTGATGTTTTAGAGTTTCCCCTGCGTCATTTCTGGAGGGACTGACTTATATCGTCCTAGTGGGGATAGTCAATGGGAGAGGGGTTTTTCTTAACGAGGTGTTTTTGAATTAACGTAATACATACTATCTTGTTCCATACCTTGTAAACGTATACAGATTAATCCTCCTGCTTATGCATTAAATTCACAAAAAAATTATTTTAATGTTTTATATAGCTATGTAAATATACTGAGGATTATATTCTCCATTAATAAAAATGTAAAAACAAATAACTTTTTTCATGAAAAAATATTCAAGTAAATGTTTTATAAAAATTTTTATTAATGAAGTTTGAAATAAAAGTAAAAAAAATAACTGTTTTGAAATGGCATGTGTCTATAAAAGTAGAAGTTCAACAAAAACTTTTGTGATGGTGTAAAGATGGTTGGCCGTGATTATAATATGAGAAAGAGTTGGTCAGGGGGAGGAGGGCTAAAAGGGGGGTGCGATCAAATAAATACTATGTGTTAAAATAGTATTTTATTTAGTAAGCAATAAAATACTATTTTAATACATAGTATTTATTTGACCCCACCCCCTGACCTACTCTTTCTCAAAAAATTTTATATATCTACACATTTAAGTAAAAGTTAAATTTTTACTTTTAATTATAAGAGTTAACTGTTTCATTTAATATTCCTGATATATATATAATTATTTGGATTGATAAAGTATCAAATTTTTTCCAGGAATGACACCACTGTTGGCTGCGAGTGTTACAGGTCATAGTCACATAGTAGAATATCTTATACAGTTGCCGAGGATAGTCACCAGGGAGGAGAGTGTAGATGCACTCGAGCTCCTCGGGGCCACTTTCGTTGATAAGAAGAGAGACATGATTGGCGCCCTAGCTTTATGGAAACGAGCGATGGCTATTAGGTAAATCTAATCATTCTATCCTGTGATAATTATAGAGAAACTTAAATCTTAAATAATAATAAAAAACTTTTGATGTCTCACTTAAGAGAATGATAAATGCGATTTGTGATTTATATATGATTCGTATAATTATTTACATAGTATTTTTCAATAATGGAACTTTATAATAGACCAAGAAGAAGAAAAAGTTAACTCCCCCAAAATTGTGACCTACAATCTGAAAATCGAATAAAAAAACGTCCGACCATCGTCCACCTTATGCTTTCCAGGGCTTTTATCTGAAACCACCTCATTGATTGTTTTTAGATTCGGTATCAATATTAGAGGTCATTTAAGGATGATCCTTGGAACTCGATATTACCAACAGACTTTTCATTTCAAAATGGCAGCCAAAAAAACTGTGTTGCTATTATACACTGTGGCTTCTTAACAGCTGTAAAAATTCTAATGAAGCTCGCCTGGAAATTTCTCCGTTTTAAATTTATGTGTATAATATAAATTACCGAAAAGAAGCTGGAAAAAAAGTTACAATAGCAGCAACATTTTATTTGCAATGAGCTTAAAATGTATACATCTTTTAGTTGATTATGTGTATGCTCATTTGAAAATTGGTAAAATTTTCTAAAAAAACGAATGAAAATCTTTGAAATCTGACGATTGGTTGCAGAGGTACAGTGTTCTAAATATTTAGCGCATGTTCCACTGCAGAGCCAATCTCCTTTGTTTTCGTATTTGATTACTTTATAAAGTTTCATTAACTTAATTAATCGAGATTATTTCTTAACAAGAAATGAAAAAAAAAATTGTTTTTTTTTATATTTAAAATACTCACAATATTTAAAAAGACCTCTTATTTATTTTCTTTGAAGTGGTAAGGAAAGTACTGTGACATACCACACTTATTTGACGTATAATTATTTGGAAATAATGAAACATTGTCCAATATTATGTTTTTTGCACATTTTTTTTTTCTGCTCTAAAAATCATTTATTTCAAATAAATTTTTTTACATTTTCTTATACACATGTTTAGGTTTGAAGACGGCGTGCCATCTTTGCCTAAACCTGTTCAGACAGCAACTGTTGAGGCTTATGAACACTCAAGGGAAATGAGGACAGCAGAAGAGCTCGACAGTTTGCTTGCCGACCCCGATGAAATGAGGATGCAGGCTCTTCTTATTAGAGAGAGAATACTCGGACCTGCCCACCCGGATACCAGTTACTATGTTAGGTAAAACCTCCGCATAGTTGATAGTTTATTACTACTTAATAATTTTGAATCTATTTTCTAGTTAAAAGTGCTGATAATAATAATTAAGGAATATATTAATACTTTTACTTTAAGTATGTTTTACAGCATAACATTTCAGAGCCTATATTAGACACTATGCTCCCCTTCTTAGCCCAATAAAAATTTGTGGAATTTCTGATTACCCGATTCAATTTTACTTAAACTTTTTTATAATTTAGTAACAAATAATAAACATATTTTGTTCAAAATAAACTTTTGTGATTGTTGAATATGCCAGTAACTGATTCCTTAGTCAATTATTGATTGGTATATATTGATTTGTTTTTCCATATTCACATCCTTACCTCTTGATCTCAATTATAAAAAATTTGCAACATGTATAACAACTTGAAAATGTTAATTTGCATATATATAAAAATCAATTTATTTTAAATAAATCAGTTATTCTTGTTGGAGAACCTTTTCCTCGCTCCTTCTTTTCTAAAACGTTTTAATAGAAGGATTTGTTGCTACTGCATATTTTTCTCTGTTTCTCATACAGTGATTATAATGAGATGCATATTCATGTTTTATTGTAATTATATTTTTATTTTAAAACCGAGGATAATTGAAAAATAGCTATGAAAACTTATAAAATTAGTTTTAAGCTTCAAGTTTGTTGCCTGGATACAGAAGACTCAACAAGGTCCATTGACATTTTAATGTTTAATGGGATGGAAAAGGAGACACTAATAGTGGATCTCACGATCATGTTTGACTGTTAAGATTAATACAGGCAGAAAAAGGGGAAATTTATATGATCTGTATATCTTACTTATAGGAAAAATATATAAATGAATTCAGTGAGAGAAAATTTTAAGTTAAGGGGCTTAGATTGGGAAGTAGGAAAACTACACCTCTTACTATAAGTAGTTTCTTCCAGAGGCTAGTTTTTGGAAGAAAGCAGACCATGGCATAAATTATTATTTTAGACTTGTTAGAGATCTTCCACCAACATGTATACTTTTCTTGGTGCATATATTGTGTATTCCAATGGTCCGATCTCACACGCTCTTATTATTTTTTTTTCTTTAATATTATCTGTTGATTCATGAGTATGCTGTGTGATCTAGCAACTCAACACAGTTGAGCAGCCGTGCAATATTATTGTAGTTTTCTCTTGTGAGTAATAGTTATATAATAACTAAAAATGCATTTTTCGATACAGAACACAGTCAGTTTGTGAAAATGAGACAAACCATTTAATATATCAAATATAGTTACAAGCTCATAATTTTCTCTGATTTCATCAAGAAAAAATTCTTCAAAGTTCTTAATTTTTTTTATGTTTAGAAATGTCACTTAATGACTTTTTGCATTAAACCAACGATTTATATATTTTTAATATTGTTTGTTTGGCTTTGATTTTATTTTTAATTATAAAAACACATTTAATCCTTACTTAATTTGTTTATGTTATTAGATTTAAAGCATGTGACAAGGCCAAATTAGCCCAAACGATTTCATTTTTATTTTATAAAGTATGGCTTCATTCCAAGTGAATGAAGATGGTAGGTATAAAGGCTGAAATTTTGGATGTAAAAGAAAAAATAAAGTATGACTAAGGGTCTATTGTTTTATTATTTTATATATAATTTTATTTTGTAATTAAATATAAAAATTCAAGATGTATATATTATGCCAACAGATATCGGGGAGCCGTGTACGCAGATGCTGGGAAATTTTCTAGATGTATCTCGTTATGGTCATATGCCCTCGATATGCAACAGGCGATGTTAGAACCTCTTAATCCAATGACGCAATCATCTCTATTTTCCTTCACAGAACTGTTCTCATTTATGATGGGAGAAGAAGGTAAACTCTTGCCTTTAAAGTTTTATTTGTTTCAATAAATTTTAAGACTTTGTTTGTTTACTTTATGTCTTATTAAGTTAAATAGTTAAAATTATCACATACTTATAGTATTAACGCTATGTGTAGAAAATTGGGCATTGCCATCTAATTTTTTTTTACCCCAATAAAAGAGACTTGTTTTGAGGTACTTCGCTATGTGTAGAAAATTGGGCATTGCCATCTAATTTTTTTTTACCCCAATAAAAGAGACTTGTTTTGAGGTACTTGACCTGTTGTTTTATGAAGTTAGTGACCATACAATCTCCCGAGAATATGTGAATCAGATTGTGTGAATAGGCCTACTATGTTTTAGAGTAAAGCTCTACAAGACCTGTTGCTGTACTATATAATTTATTACTATAAAGAATTTTATTTATTTTATTATTACTTAATTTTATTGTATAATTATATAATGTGTCTATTCGTAGGGCGATCAAGTGGGCGCGGAAGGAGGGTGCCATCAGTCTCTTTTGATGACATGCTGAGCGTTTTGTTGAAAGCTGTTGCTGAGGTCAGGTCAGGTGTCTGTCTAGTCCCAGAGCGTGATTCTTCCCATCTTCACAGGTATCTGCTCGTTTAGCATTTATATAAATATTTATAAATTATAATTTAAACATCACTGAACAAGAAATGTATACTTTGTTATTATGTCATAACAAATTGGAAGAGTTTTTATACTGTGTGAAAATTTGAGAAACTTTCTTTTGATTAGTTTCGTTCAAAATACTTATATCTCAGGAGTAGATTTCAAAATAATTTAAACCAGTTAAAAGTTATTGGGAAATTTTAAAACATTACAATAATGTAACCACAAATATTTTCATATACAATTTAAAATTATGTTAATTTATTAACTTATTATTCCCTATTCATCGCTGGTACAAACCACATTTCATCAAATTATTAACATCCGCCTGAAACTTCATGAATAGCTTCATATCACCGTAATTTAATTTTATCAACAAAAACTCTAAGAATTGGTGTGTTTCCAATAGGAGGTCGGCAAACTTTGTCTATTTAATTAGGTACTAAAAACTCGTATATACCCTACCCATTTCATAAGATAATTTGATCACAAAATCGAGAAAAAAGGTGACCTACAAAAATATTGGGCCATTTGGCCATTACAACCTCGTTATTTTCACATTTTGTGGATGTAAGCCATGCCAAATAGCTCAATATTTTCGAAGGCCACGTTTTTCTTGAGTTTGTGCTCAAATTATCTTAGGATTCAAGTTGAAAGCAAATGGGTATTTATGAGTTTTTAGTATCTAATTAAATAGACAAAGTTTGACGATCTCGAGATTGAAAACACCCCAATTCCAGAATTTTCGTAAATAAAATACTTGTAGGTTACAATGAGATAAAGCTGTTTACGAAGTTACATGTGGATGTTATTAATTTGAAAAAAAAGAGTCTGTATCACGGACTTGTAATGGAATGAAACATCTGTAATTGTCAATATTCACTCCTAATTTGACAAATATTGTAATATTTGATATTTGACAAAATTGTAAAAATAATAAAATGGAATTTTATAATAATAATAACTTCTATTTTTCTGAACTATGAGAAATAAAGGTTTTTACGTATGGTATAATCAACTTATTGCACAGAGCCTACATATCTGACTATCAACTCTGTGGATTCTATTGCCTTTTATTATTTCTTAAACAGCAGACACATCTATTAATTAAATATAAAAAATAATTACATTTTGAAGTCCTGTGGAGTAGAATTGGTGTTATTCACTAAAATTATCTGCTGTAATAAATATAATTCATTGTAAGGCCACTACTAGGATTTATTTCAATATCGTGTATTAGTTATCAAATATTTTGTGTGGAATATGTTTTCGATTTTATTTATTTATATTTTTCTCATTATTTTTCCAACTTCTTTTAAAATCAAGTTATCAAATTTTAAGTTGCTCTTTGTCATTTCAAAATAGACCAAAGAAATCAATAGCAGTGTCATATCTGGTTGATATCTGTGCCAATATCACTTTCATACAAAATCTAGTAGAATATACTGAAAGTATTCAGAAATGACCGATCTCCAAACCTTCCTATTAATAAATAACTGTTGTGTAAACCGACTTCTCCCTTATGCTTACGTTATGTTAAGTGCAGAATATTAAAGTAACTATTTTGACAGAAATCATGACTCTTTGTACTGTTTCGAAATATTAACTTAATTTTAGTTTGTATTACAGATCAAATATCAAAATAAACACAATTTTATGTTTCTGATCAACAATAATCATGACACATTGTACTTTTTTGGATTATTAAATACAATAAATTACAGCGATCTGCACAGGACACTGTAAACCGAATTATCATATGTTCAAACTTGAACTAGTGGAGTCACTAGTTCATCACCAATCACCTCTTTGTAGATTCTATGGCCAGGGTGATGAAACAGCATATCATATTACTTGTTGGTGCGACAAGTTCGCCGGGTTAAGATTCCCTCTATTTGGTAATGATATATTGCTGGACCAAGGACAACATTAATAATATTAATATACATTGATATAATTAACAAGATAATAATTAATATAATTAACAGTATAATAATTAATATAATTAACAACATTAATATAAAACTGGACTAAGAACAACATTAATATAAAACTGGACTAAGAACAACATTAATTAGGGCACACACACAATATACCTTCATGGTCGCAGTGCTTTTTATCATAGGAAGAAGAAAAAAAAAAACAAATTCCAATAAGTATAATTGTAAAGCTAGAAATTTAATGAAAATAATAGTTATTAGATTGAGGAAAGAAATGAAAAGTTAAAACAATACCTGAAGACAAAGCTAACAATGCTCAAAAATGTAAACAAAATTGACAAGACCAATGATGTTACTGGTAGTTGAGTGATAAGTGAAAGATTTCGACATACTCTCCTACATTGTTGAAATTACTTTTTTTTAATTTCTTAAAATTTTATAGATTAGATTGGTACAAGAAGGATTTATTTATAATTTTTAGTAACATTTCTTTATTAAAAAGTCACCTTAGTTGTCCTTATGAAATTATTGATATAGTTTTATTTATTTATTTCACAAAAAAAATTTCTGTATAATTAGATCTGATATTACCTATTTGTTTTAGAAATATTAATATTTTTTTTAAATCATTTTCAAAGATAATAATGAATATTGTCGAACTTAGGGTATTAGTGATCTGTCTCCACTTGGCCTGCTTGACGGTAAAGGTGCTGACCAATATGGGACAAAGCGAGTGGGATCGTGCCCTCAAGGTTATCTATCTCTTGGTGTCTCTCAACCCTCGTGGCAAGGGAGGGCAAACGCCGCTACACCTCGCCTGCTCTGAGGAAGCAGCTCTAGTCGGCAGGTAAATATATTTTGAGTTATTTATTTATTCAAGACAATAATTATAATATTATAATAGCTGTTGTAATAATTTTAATATTGTTTTATTAAATTTTTAAAAAATAAAAGCATATGAATAGATAAAAAGTGACACTAATAAATCAGCGTGGACAGGTACCCTGCATGCAGGTTTCCTGCTCCTGCCCTAGTTGCAGCACTCCTGAAGACCGGTGCCGACCCTAACTCGTTGGATGACAGCGGGAGTAGTCCGCTCCACATCGCAGCAAAATGCAGGCCAGTATCAGCGCCTCTTGTTAGGTCGCTGCTCGAGGCAGGTGCTCACTTCGATGCCAGGGATGCTTCAGGAAGAACATTCACATCCCTATTACAGGTACTCTTTTTGATTATTTGAATGTATACCCTATATATCTGTATTGCATGTTTGTGTTTAAAGTTCAACATACATTGAACATAGGAACATACATTACGTAGGAATTTCAACACATACATTTTTTTTTATTTTATTCAATTATAATTAACTTCTTTTTTTTTATATATAAATATATACAAGTAAAGTTTTTTTATGGAATGAACTTATTCTATTTCTTTTTCGTTCTTCATTTCTCAAAGTGTATGTTTATGTTGTTCAACCCTTATATATAGTTTTGTTCATAGTTTCAAGTGATTCGTTCATAGTTTTAAGTGATTTGTTCATAGCTTTAAATACTCTGTACATAGTTTTATCTGTATTATATATAGCTTGTTCACCTAAGGTTTTCTTTACTTTTTAGTTTATTTTATTTATTGTTTCAAACTTTTAGGCCAGTAATATTCTATTCTTTGTACAATTTTGTTATTCTGAAGGGACTTAGTCCCAGAATAAAGTTTTTTTTTCTAAAAAAAAATAAATAAAAAAAAATGTGTTTTTTCGATTTCGACGAACTGAGGACAATGTATAATAGCCTAAATACAAGAAATTTTATGAATTTTTTAGGTTTCTTTAATAATTTCGATTATCAGAATATTCATATATAAATTTTGTTTTTTTCATATTATTCAAATTAGTTCACAAAAATGCAGTTTACTGTTAAAAAGAAAATTGTTAAAATATATTTTTATTTTATGTTCTATAGATAGTCCGTGGTACAGACCTCTTTTTATCAAAATATTAACATCTGTCTGAAATTTTGTAAATAGCTTCATCTCATCCTAACCTACAAATATTTTATTTGCGAAAATCCTCAGAATTGGGCCATTTTCAGTCTAGAGATCGGCAAATTTTGTCTATTTAATTTTATACTAACAACTTGTGAATACACATTTGCTTTCTACTTGGATCTTAAGATAATATGATCACAAAATAAAAAAAAAAAAAAGGTGGCCTACAAAAATATTGAACTATTTGGATTCACCTCCACCCACAAAATGTAACCTCATGCCAAACAGCTCAATATGTTTGTAGGCCACTTTTTTTTAATAATTTGTGATCATATCGTACAATTCAAGTGAAAACAGATGGGTATTCATTAGTTTTTAGTACCTAATTAAATAGACTAAGTTTGCCGATCTCCAGATTGAAAACGCCACAATTCTCAGAATTTTTGCAAATAAAATATGTGTAGGTTACGATGAGATGAAACTATTTACAGAATTTCAGGCAGATGTTAATAATTTGATAAAAAAGAGTCTGAACCAAAGTCTAAGAATATAAACATATAATAACAAATGTGAGCTTTAAGAAAGTATTAAGTAATAATTTAAAATACAATTTTTTTTTTATTGATGAAGTTTAAATTCCAATAAGTTTTAATATTTTTTTTTTAGATAATTTATTGGAAACGTTTACAATTCTCAAATTGAGAAAGAACAAGTATTCTTACAGACAATATTTTCTTAAAGTTATCATTTTGGATGTAATACCTTGTGGAACTCATGCCCACAATTATGAAGCCTTCTTATTATTGAATTTTCCACTTTTAAAAATAATTTGATTGTTTATTATATCTCAAAATATATTAATAATCATTTTTAAATTTCTTTTTATTTCAGCAAAGTGAGCAGGATGTAAGCAAGATTTGCCAACCGATGCGCTATACAACACTTGCCTGCCTGGCAGCAAGGACGATCCGTAAAGCAGGCATACCGTTTGCCGGTCAGATACCTCGTCACCTCGAACCGTTCGTGTTACAACACTAGCCCGCAGCGCTCTCTCATCTATCTTCGAATCTTCGTCGCCTGTGTATTTATTGTTTTATATGTTCATTTCAAAAAATGATTCTGGTTTAAAAGTTAACTTTTTAACGATATCAGATACATTATATGAATTAGATATTTAATCCTTTAGTACATTGTTTAGAATATGTATATTTTATTATAAAAAAAAAGGAAAAAAATTCATTTTTATGTAAATTAGCTGTAAATTTGAAGAGAGGTTGACTTTCACTGAAACAAAAGGTCTTATTTATTTTTTTTTTTTTAAACTCACTATCTCATATTCTGTTTTCTTTATTTTATTTGTATATACCTATAGGAGATTTTTGGCTGTTAATTAAAATAGAAAACTTGTTAATTATGCTTATTATAAATATGGAATTAAATTTGTTTAGTCATATGAAACATTGAATATTTCAAAATTGTATTTTTATTTTATTAAAGATAATTTCATCATGCGACAGGCAGATTATGACACGTGCCATTGAATAAAATTCAAAACAATAAAATTACTATACTTTTTTGTAATATTTTACAAAAAGGTATAGTTAGATTTGCACTATAAATACTTAAAAAAAAAAAAAAAAAAAAAAAACTTCTCAGTCATATTGTTGCTTGTTGTGAGATGGTGTTGTAAAGGTCTTCAGTTATTTTATTTTGCTCTATTTCAATTTATTTAATTATTTTTTTCAATGCATTGACTATATGTTTTGTTCAAATATTAATCATTGGCAGTAATAACTTTTGCTCTCCTGAGTTATCTATAATGCATTCTTTGTCTCAGAATTTGGCATACAATGGTGTCGAATATTGATTTATATATAATAAATAATTTTTTTATGATTGGCTTAATCCTTGTTAGAAAACTCTTTCTTGTGATATTTAAATGTTGAAAAATATGAGTGAAAAAATAAATAAAATTTAAACATTATGTTTTTGTATAAAAAATTTACCTCTTTCTTACCCTTCTTGAAATATATATTTATAAACAAATAATGTGAGTGGTTAGTGTCCAAAGGTGATGAGTAAAGAAACATACAGTGGTTGGAGAACAGTAACCTCCACACTGTCTCTTAAAAATATGCTATAGTTAAGAATAACGTTCTTTAATTGATTTAATACTCATTTTTGACCATTTCTTGCATCGCACTTACTTAAAAATATCTCTTCTGTCTCCTTATGCTTATTTCATATATTTTGGAAATTAAAAAGTATTCCTTGAAGATTCAGATATTGATAAATGAATCATTTAATCGATCCTAAGGCAACACCCCAAATACAAAAAAAATTGAATTTTACTTATGTGCAAAACTGAAGATTATTTTTTTGCTAAGGTGAAAAATGAACTTTTATAGGTCACCACTTTAATATCTAAAATATGAAAACATTTTTTTTTTTTTTTGTGAAAACCATGGAATCTTCACACCTAAATTTCTCAAAATTATAAATTTATGCATTTTACTTTTAACTGAGAAAAGATAATATTAAAAAAAAAATAAGGCATAAAATAAAAGATTTACAATTATCAATTAACTGTATTAAATTATCTTCAACAAAATAATTTATCATTTTAACTTTAAAATTAAATTAAGCACTAAAGACAGCTGGGTATTAGTAATTTGCAGTTTGAACTTCTCATTTTTTAAGATTTATCAGTAAATAGATAATAGTAAAATTTAAAAAGAAGATATTTAATTGTAATGTTATAACTTGTTAATATTCATATATTATATTTATTTGACTGATTACATCCTTATATTTGATAAATTAAAATATAATTATTTGCCCTTTAGCTAAAACATTTCCATTAACTGTCAATATGAATCTACACTACACAATTAAACAGAACTGAAAAGAAAGGTATCACACAAGTGTTCATCATGTTATCGCAACTTCCTGTTCACTGCAACGAGCATTTTCTTTTTAATTATTCCTAATTTTAAATATTTCTTTTAAAAAAAAGTATCTTTCCATACATAAGTAAACATTTAACTTCAATAATTGTTAAATTTTCTGCAAAGTTTTGATAATTCCTATATTCTAATTTTATTTTGAATTTTCACCTAATTCTGTTCAGTTGTATTTTTTTTTTTTTTTTTTTTTTTTTGTATATAATAGCATAGGCAAAAATGGTGCTATACTTCAAATCAATTTAAAACAATTGCCCCCTATTAGAATATTAAATTAAGTGTAGAATAAATTGACACAAAAAGGATATCAGAAGTCAAGGGGTATAACTCGAGCTTTTTTCTAAATTGATTTGAGTTCAAAAATTAATATAAATGTACTTTGTGCCAAAGAGATCCAAGTATAAAATAAGCTTTAACATTGCTAAAAGTAATTATATATTATTTTTCAAAATTTATTCTTAAATAGTTTCAAATTTAGTCATAAAATGCAGCCAAGGCAAATACATAATTTCAGGAAAAAGAGAAAGAATGCATTTTACAACATAATGTTAGGATTAAAAATACTGTAAATGAAAACAACTCAGTATTCTGAATCCCTCACAATATAATAATGATAGTGTATTGGTTTTAAAAAATAAATTGTTGTTTTGAAAATTAAAAAATAAAATATTATTGACGGATTATTTTAATCTGTTTCAATTCGAAATATTTCAAGCACGAAGCCTCAAGTCTCTAAAACGTAGATAAACAAACTAATTCTATCAAGGTTTATTCATTTCAGACTTTATCAGTACAGAAACAATGATAATCACATATACTGACTAAACAATCTTATTGTTAATAAAAAATAAAACAAAACATATTAACTTGATACAATACAATACTTACTTTCAACAATTATAACATTTAAATTGTATCTCTTTTTAAGGTTTTGCTATTTTATATAAAAATATTACTTTTATTTTATTTATTATTTTAAAAGAAGACACCCTTATAAAGTATAAAAAAGTATATGTAGTTCCTTTTTTTCTTTCATTTTATTCAAAGTTATCATTAGAAATGTGTGCAAAACATTTTATTTTATATATGCCAACAATAATAAAGAATATACTATTTACTAACTTGTTCTAGAAATTCTAATTTAAATTATTAACATTTTTTTTTTTATAACCAATAATCTTCAAAATGAAATTTTCTATATTACTTTATATTAATTTAGAGACATTTAACAAAATATTTTTTTATTTAAAACATTTTGAAATGTTTAAAACAATTCACACTATTCCTTTAAAATAACTAGTAATCACCAAACTAGTTTCCTTTTTCTATTTAAAATATTTAATTCTAATTTAAATTACATCTATATTAAGATTTAAAACAATGCACACCATCTATTAGCTAATTTTTGAACTAAAATATCTTCTAATATGTGATAATTGAAATATTTTAACATAATTTTACATCAAAAAAATATTCTTTTTAGTAATAGGATTGCATCATGCCACAGGAGCTCAACGGCTGGAGCTATTAGGATTAAAAAAATACCAGGCCCGAAAGTTGAGCTCCTGTGGCATGATGCAATCCTATTACTAAAAAGAATATTTTCTCAAGCAAAAATACATATATTGAGGTATTATTAATTAAGTGGCGTTATCTCTCGGCAGTTTAATGAACAACATTAGTTCCTTATTTTGTCACAAGAATGCGTGGGCTGTCAAATAAATTGATTTTAATATCTATTTAATTAAAATTAATTCACTATTATAAAATATTTTAGTTCGTAATTTAGCCAATAGATGGTGTGCATTGTTTTAAATGTAAATATTTGTTTTATTTATGGAGGAAAAACGTCGTTTTGGTGATTATTAAGTTTTGAAATACTTTTGTATTTTCTGTTTAAGGACATTAATCATTTATTAATAAATGTTTAATTTAAAAACATGAAGTTTTGGCAAATCTCTCTGCTTGTATCTTGTATAAAAAGTTAAAATTAATCTAAAATATCACTGTTTTAACTTTTCTTTTCCTTCTTGGTATTTGCTAATAATTTTAACTATTGGGCAGAAGAAGTATTTTCTTTTTTTTTCACCCTCATAAACTATTTTTTAATCAATATTACAACCGGTCACAGGCGGATTTACGGAGGGGGCTTTCGGGCTGAAGCCCCCTCCAAAACGGTAAAATATAACTATGTTTTATAGAAAAAAATATTAAAAACTATCTCTTAAAGTATTCTTGTTGGTGTAATTACATTTAATAGGACTTCAAGAATCACTTAAACAACATTTCATATAGGTAGTTCATTTCTTTCTTCTTTTTATTCAAATTAATTATCGTCATATATATGAAAAAAAAAATCTTTCGGGCTGAAGCCTCCCCCAAAATTAAATCCTGGATCCGCTAGTGCAACTGGTTGATCAACTAAAATATTTTTTTTCTTTTCTTGAGTGATTGAATTAGTGAAAAAATAGTCATAAACTATAATTAAAAGGTTCAAAATCATTGAATCTCTCAAATTGCATTAAGCAACTAAGTTATCAAGATTTCACTGATTCTAATATTAATATAACAGAAAATTAATATAGATTACATTGAAATGTTATGTATCTCTTAAACAGCTTAGCAAATACTGACAGTACTTCAAGAAATTGTTAATCACTGAAATTTAATATCTGGCATTCTTACATTTAATTTTCCATTAAGAGATTATTTCAAAGTATTTTTAAAATTTTAAGTTATTTTCTTCATCCTGGCACTAACACTAACCATTAATTTTCTTAGGTATGGTGTTGGATTGAAATCTTATGATCGATTGTTATGGACTTGCAAAGAAATACCTCCAAGAAAAAAAACAGACCTAGTTGCTGCTTGGAAGTGGAAGTATAGAATTAAAATAGATTATAAAATCTCAGTGGATTAACTGCAAGCCTCCAAAATGTTTCAAAGCCAAAGATAAATTAACTAAATGACAAAACACCAATACTGAACTGTGTTTTGAGATATTACTTTGTGATCATAAGAGAAGTGAAGGAGCCAAATGTAAAGTTAATGTACCGTAATCAAAGCTAATATGTTGACCTGGTGAATTGGCAGTAAAAAAATTGTAACAGTTAAAACAATAATCAACTTTATAAGTGAAATTTGTAATTGCAATAAAAAATAGGATTTTTGCTGTCCGAACAGTATTTTTTATTGGCATTTAATTATGAAATAGTTTAACTTAGAAAATGTAGTATTCATTTTATTGTAAAATTACATTTGAATACTAAAATCTGAAAGAGAAGTTTATATCTTGACTTAGGTGGATTTGTAATTCTTATAGGTCCTAACTCAGGTAAAGAAGAACAAGGAAGTTTGAGGGAAGAAAATATCTACAACAGTAAATAAGCCGTTAAAAGTTAAAAACTTTTAAACCGTTTCAAAATATAAAATTATCTTACAGAAATAAATCTCTTTAAAGACTGCCAATGTCACATTTTAATAACTCCTCATACTTTTATTTTTAACTTGGAACACAATGTATTACTCAAGTTTTGAAACTTAATGGTTGACTAAACTTGTGTTACAACTTTATTTAACTCCTCATTCACATGTACAAATTAAGGGAAATCTATACTTCTGGAAGACAGGACATTATATTAAATAAATAAGACAAATTAAGCAAATTTATTTAAAACCATATTTATTGCGACTTTATTGTTGATAAAATACATAAATTACAGTGTTTATTTATTGTGATCCATTTCGTAGGTCTTCACTACTATAAAGCTATGATTAAAATTAAGAAAAATATGTATGTAAATAATAATGAGAATGGTATATGAAAATAAGAATATAACTTTTTTTTTACAGCATATGAAACACAGCCTATTTAGGTTTATTGTACATCATTACTTTTCCAGTCCTTTATAGACCTAGTGAATCTGCATATAATTATCAAACCAATAAGAGAGTAAAGATAATTTAATTCACTAATGTCATAAAAATTGTTTACAGTTTTTTCTTAATTTTCTTCCGCTGTCTTCGGTTTAATGTTTGTCTACAGATTGTACTCTTTATTACTCCATATACTTACTGAATTATATTTAAAAAATACTAGTTTCTTCAAACATTGTATGTTTACTCAAACTGCCTCAAAGTTGACTGTTTATTTTATCTTTTTAATGTTTATGACAAAGAAAATTTTACGCAACAAAGCTCGAGAGTTTATAACAATTGTATAAACTTCACCTATACTTAATATTGCACATTAGATTTCATTAGTTGGTAAACTCAAAACAAATTTTATCAAATATTGCTCTTGTTTTTTAATTGATCTACATATTAAAAAAATTGAAAATACGTTAAAACTTATGTATATTAATACGTACTTCTGATATGATTGATTTTCATTTATCACAGCACATCTGCATCACACATATGGTCTCAAAATTATGAAATAAGGATCAGAAAAACAATATCAACAAGACATTTTATTTCTGTCATGTAAATAACAAAAATAGCTGGAATTATAAGTGGTTTTACAGAGTATACTAGTGCAAATGCATTACTCATTTGTACTACAAAACACAGCAGTACAAATGAGGAACTTTCTACCAAAAATAGACGGACATCTTGACGACAGACCGAAACTGAAATTTTTTATGAAATCTGGTAGATCCCAAAAGCTGTACACTAGCTCAACTACTGCTAAAATTATTCTTACCAATAAAAAAGTTATTGTAAAGAGCTTTTTTAAGCTAAATGAATAATGATGGGCAAATTAATTTTTACTATCACGTTACAAACAACAGAAAATATCGTCGGTATATTGAAAAAAATCATTGAGTGACATTTTATAACCTCGAATACTTAAGAACTTGGATCAATTTTCTCTTTGTGAAATCATAAAACTGTGCACTTAGTGTAACTATTGTAACATACCTCTCTTATATTTTATAAATAATAATAATATAACATCGGAAGCTCACTTCTTATCATTGGGATACTTCCTAAATAAATAATAGATTGTTTAATAATAAACAAAATTATAAGAGAATTAATATATTTATTTATCTCAGGTTGCTGACAAGCAGATCAAAAAAATCAGACAAACTAAAATTAACTAGACTAAACATTGTTTGATTTTAAAATAAAGTTAAATATGGATTGGCAAGCTAACCTTTTTTGTATATACACTGTTTCTTCCTTTGTTGTACTAAATTCATTTGTCTTCAAATGCTTTCCAATGTTCTGTCAAACACAACTTCCAAAATGGTAATACTGTAACTGGGTTTTACCCACTGGAACCAGGTTTACTTCTCCCATCCTCTCTTCGCCCCAGCCAAACACCAACTGTTTGCCAAAACAAAAACCTTTGACCCTCTCCTCTTTGGGATTTTCCTTCTTGGGAAACTACAGAGCAGCAATTTTTCTGTTCCCTGCACTAGTAGAACTAGATTAGCTTGCCTTTTAATTGCTCAACATTAATTTATTAAATAATTTTTACTCACCTCCAATAAAGGTGTATATTACACTGTATATGATATATAAAAGGGGATGTGTAATTTTCATACACTCATGATGTTTTCATATAGATGAATAAGGTCGTAATTCACAAAAACGTACTTGAAAGTTAACCTTTATGAAAAACGCACCCAGTGATTTTTCGCAATAAACCAATGATATAGAGATTGTCCATTTTTTAATTATATTTATTTATTTTTGGGGGTTTTTCCAAGGATTAAGGAGTCATATCCCCAATACCCACTACTCTCTGTCCATCCAATCGCCTTCACGGAGCCCCCTGGCTGCCATACATTCCTCCATGTCCTCTATCCATTTTTTCTTTGGCCTTCCATGCTTCCTTCTTTCAGGTGGCATATAGTTATAATAATAGCATTTTTTTATATAATTATCATAGAAGTAAATATTAAATAGATAAATTTTTGGGTAGATGGTCATTATGTATGATCATTTATTGAGAAATATCAACTTTTCATTAAGAATTCTCTTATTAATTATACTTACTATTATAACATAATTATACATATTATATAATAGAATAGTACTTATTACTTAATACATAATATAATATTTTGAAAAAACAAAGCAAAAAAACTAAGCGGAATAAAAAATCCTTTAATCCAATAATTGAACATCTTTGGTATTAACTGTTGAAGAAATTGCAGTTCTTGACTTAAGAATTTTTTCAATTCCTTGTACGGTTTTCTTAAAAAAATTAATTGCCTCTTCTCCTCTTATTACCTGAAATAAAATATCTTTCTTTATCATACTAAAAATATATATTAAATAAAAACTTCAGCAATAAATTATTTATTAGCAATAATATTTATTAAGTAATGAAAGGAAAAATAAAGAGAGAGATTGCATGGCTGCTCAACTGCGTTGAATTGCTAAATGACACAGCATACTGAATCAATCAACAGATAATATTAAAAAAACATCAAGAGAGAGTTAGGAGGGGCCACTGCACCAGCTAATATGCCAAAAACAGTATACAGGATCGAATAAGCGAAAGCCAAGATCAATCTATGTATTGTTAGGTTACATTTCCTTTGTAAAGTAAACAGTTTCTGAACTAAATTATATTTATTTTACACAATTATTTCTCAGGTTGGGTTGAAACAACAAATACACATTGCTTCTTGAGCCATCGACCTTGGGGGAGATGGGCACTCCTGTTTGGTAGGGATAGGAATACCCATTAGTTAATTTATAATTTAAAAAATCGTTTTCAATAGCTTGGTAAAAAAAATATTTAAAAATACAAACTATGTACTATAATGATAGTGAAATATGAAAATATAATATCGCTACTGTTATTGCAAAAGGTCATAACATTTTTCCAAGTTTATTCTATTTGAGCTAAAGGTGACATTTTGTAGTCTGCAACTGCTATAAGTAGTTTGCTACTATGGAAAATATTAGAGGAAAACAAAATATGAAATTATAATAATAAACCATAAAGAAAAATCTTAAATTTTAAATTATTTTTATTATAACTCAAAAATATTATTCTATACGTTAACCTTTTTGGGGATCTAACCACAAAAAAAAAAAAAATAATCCTTGCAAATTTGTCTACTTACGAAATCACAGTGTATTTATAGATTGCTATAAAAATTCTAATTGTATGATTTACGTATTTTTTTTAATTGGTCAATTCAATCATAACCCTCGGATTGCCTAATCCTATATTACAATATTCCTATCCTGTATTAAATGAATTCTTATTTCTATGATATAGTATAGTAGTTTTTTCTGTATAATGTTTTTTTTTTCTGAATTTTAGGTTTGACATGTTTTTCAGAGAATTAAAAAAAAAAGTTTTGTTATTATTATTTATATTATGTACAGTAATAGCAAAGTTCTTCTTTTTGTTTTTTTTGTCGAGCTGTCACGGAAAAATTGAAAACATTCTGCTTTAGAGAATGTATGGATATAAATTGTAACCATTAATAATTATAGTATTGTTTAAATTTACCGTTTGATTTCCCATATTAAATGTAGGAATGCTGTCTCCTACCGTTTCGAATTCGACTTCAGTCAAGTTAAAGATTTCATTACCACATTCTGATTGATTTACCATATATAATAGAAAATCCTTTGGATCCATCTTATCTTCAATGATTGGTACTGAATTATTAGTAGTCGAGTTCAACCATTGTTTGTCCGATCTCTAAAAAAGACAGACATTATAAAAAAATTCCAAAGAATATATATTGTGATGGTTACTGTAGTTATTATTATTAAATTAAATTACCTTGACAAAATTTTTTACAATATCTGTGACACCAGATGTATTATACAGAAATTTGTAGAAGCTTTCATCCAGATCACTATTCCATCCTCTTCCGTGTACTTCCTTCATCAATTTTGTTGCCTTAAAATATTTAAAAAAAAAAATAATAAATTAACTTTCATATGAATGTGGAAATCATATATTTTAAACAAGTTGTTATCCCAGATAACTTGATCTTCAAATTATATGATAGCATTCAAATATTTGTTTGAAAAACTTTGAAAAAATAAAATAAATAACAATAATAAATTTATTAGCATTATGAGATGGTCCTCTCATGTTCATAAATACTTTCATTATTACTCTAATTCCAATCACAGTCTAAGAACTAATAGTTATACACATAGAAATTTTATTATGCGTAAGACAAAATATTTTATTCAGTATAACAACAGAAGTAATAATGAAAATATTAAGACAAATACAAGAAGATGTAGGGTACAATGTTGAGTAAATTTTAATAACTAATACACGGAATTAAAAGGAAATCCATTTGCCATATCTATCTTTATATATAATATTGTAGGATGTTGTAGTGTAGATCTCTTTTCTGACTCTTCAGAGCGATAGATTTTGATGAATGAGGTACCAAACATAAGGGAATTGCATGAAGCTGCGACGAGTCATAGTCCCGTCCCCTCAAAATTTTAGAGAAAAAAAGTTGTGAAAGAAAATAAACTCTGTGAATAACTAGAAAAGTATACATTTTTCAATGCCCTAAATCAAGAAGATATAATTAAAAATACTTAAAATTTTAAAAAATGTATAATGGTGTTAAGAGAAAAAAAAAAAAAAAAACCTTTACCCTACACCTGTACAACCTATGAAGACTCTGTTTCTTGATCAATGATTGTGCAAGGAGGTGATTTGACCAAGATCAAGATCAATCATATCAGGTTTTCTTCCCTAATTTATTAATTAAGAGTACCTACTTTATATAAGCTGGGTTGCCCCAGGAGGATCTCCCGACCCAAGGGTCCATCCATGAATGATGAAACAGAATAAATAATTACCTGCCATCAGCCAGATTTGAACCCAGGACCTTGAGCTCTGGAAGTCAGTGCCATACCCACTGAGCTACCACACTCCTACATTAAGAGAAAAAAAAACAATTAAATTTATAATATTACTTACAGAAGAATTACAAGGTTTGGATGAGTTGCAGAGTTCTTTCGTAATCGGTTTCGGGGTACAACATTCTTTTTCATCAACTATGATTTCGTCACCATCACTATGGGATGGAAGTTCCATTACGCATTCCACTTGTCTTTTCCTTTCTCCTGTTTTATACATACAGCCAGAACAAGGACCCCAACCCCAGGTTTTCCACCTACAAATAAGTTTATTTTTTATAAGAGTTAAAAATGTACAAAATAAGCACTTTTGAACAATGTTGAAATTCGAACCTATCCTAGTTTTCTAAAATATTTTATGTTTAGTAAATTTCATGTGAGCTAAATGAAATCTCGTTTAATGTTTTTGGTTTATTTTAAATAATTAACTATTTCTCCCTGTTAATAGTAATAAAAATATGGCTGAATATAAACTATGTAATTGATAATTGACTAAAGGAAAAACAAGTATTTTCAGGTTGAAAATTAATTTCCACAAATAAGAATCAGGATATATATATTTATAATACACCATAGAGAAGTTGAAAATTTTAGAAAACACAAAATCTAATATACATTTTTTAATTTCTTTATTTTCATTCAATATACAACATGCACTAGAAAGAAATAGACCAATATATGCAGATATGGATAAGGCAGCAAAAGATCTGCAAGATCAATAATGACAACAGAAAAAAAAAAAAAAAATCTTTCATTATGTTCAGATATATTAATAAGTTGATAGGAATATTAATAAGTCTGCAACTGCTTTAAGTAATCTGTTAAATGGGGAAAGCATAGGAAAATAAAATATAAAATTATACTAATAAACCATAAAGAATTAATCGATTTGTAAGCTCATCTGTAAAAAAAAAAACTCAATTTTTACATAAAACCTGTTGCACTAACAGTAGCGTTATGTAGTATTTTTCTAAGTATATATATATTTTTTTCTAGATTTTCTGGGAAGTTTAAACAAAATTTTCATTGTAGCTAGTAAAATAAGATCTTTCATATAATACATTGTACATCTCTCTTATATTTTACAAATAATAATAATATAACATCGGAAGATCACTTTATACTGTTGTGATACTTCCTAAATAAATAAGAGGTTATTAAATAATAAACAAAATTATAAGGGTATTAATATATTACATTGAAATTTACAATTATTATATCTCAGGTATGGGTTACTGACAATTAGATCAAAACACTCAGACGGACTAACATTAACTACATTAAACAATGTTTGATTTTAAAATAAAGTCAAGTATGAATTGGCAAGCTAACCTTTTTTCTATATACACTGTTTCTTCCTTTGAGGCACTGAATTCACTTGTATTCAAAAACTGTCCAATGTTCTGCCAAACACATCTTTAAAAATGGTGACACTTTCATTATTCAACTCAAGTTCCCTGGGAGACCCTCTCTCAGTGACTCTGTCAAACAACAACTTCCAATATGGTAACACTATTACTGGTTTTACTCATTGGATCCAGGATCCCTTCTCCCATCCTCTCTTCACCCCCGCCAAACACCAACTGCTTGCCAAAACAAAATCCTTTGTCCCATTCCCTCTTTGGGATTTTCTTTTTTGAAGAAACTACAGGGCTATTTTCTTTTCTCTGAACTAGTAGAACTAGATTAGCTTGCCTTTTAACAGTTACATTAATTTATTAACTTTCAATTAAGGTGTATATTAGAATATGTTTTAGTTGATATTTTGTGACTGTATCCTCATTCTCAATACTTCCTTAATATCACAGTTTAATACTTCACAATAATTTTTATTATGTGTATTTCTGGTAATCAAGAGATTTATATAAGTTCTGAGTTTATAGAAGTTGAACTCAACGAATATTTGTTTAGCCGTTTTTAATGAAACAGGAATATTAATAATTTAAAGATGAAGATAAAGTTGACTTAACGGTAATTGACCTAATTAAAAAAATTATGAAGGTGACAAATAATCAGGATATGTTGTCATATATATCGTCATGCATGGCATCATGCATGTTATATATGACTGTATATTCTGATTACTTGTCTTCCTAAGGACTATTAACAAATAGTTTAAGGACAGTTTAAGCATGTTGATACTATTATTAATGGTATTTTGTTGTTAAATTATAGCAGATAGAGAGTAAAAATAAATAACGACTCACTTTGTTCGGCATTTCTGTAAGTTGCAAGTCCTTGTTAAAGGTTCAGGTTTACTCTTGGCATCACATGAATTCTCATTAACTTTACCGTGAGTCTGTTCAATACAACTCGGTTTACAAATCTGAAGTAAAAAAATATCAACTAACAAAGGATAACAATTACATTCTTTTTTAGGAAAAAAAGAAGCTAAAAGAGTTCTCAGGAGAAAAGAAGGTTAGTTAGAACCAGGATGCGTAACAGTACTACCAAATACATACGAATGCAGGTAGATACGAATACTTATAAGTGTGAATGTGTCATTTGGTACTTCAGGAGCTATGGATCAAAAAATGCATTTTAAGCCAAAATTCACTTTGCGTTAAACAAGAAACTCCAAAGCTCTATAAGTCAGTGACAAAAAGCAAACAAATATTAAAAAATAGTTCAGACTTAAAATTTCTTGCTAAAAATTATTTATGAATCTGCTTCAGAATGAATTTTTGCAGCAAGTGTAATTGTATATGATCTACGATTTTTCTAATTCTACCTTCGTTTCCTCTATTTTTAAGAAAATGTGAGCAATAAAAATTCTGAGAAGGGGGAAGGGTAGGTTCTTGGGCCATTGACCTTGGGGAGGATGTGCATCCCTACAAGCGGTAGTCTTTGCCTTTCCTACAATGTTACAGTGTTTGTGTATATAACTGTTTTATCAAACATAAATGGTAGTGATTTGGATATGCCATATTCTATCAGATACTAAATGATATATTAGAGAGATCATAAGGAGGATTCAATCTTCAAGTACTTCACTCTTATGCATTAAAAATTAACCTTTTACATAAAAAGATGTAAATTATTCAACGCTGTTAAAGACTATCTACCCAGAGTGGTAATTATACATAGATAGTTAGAAATCATAATTTTTTTTTAATTTCTTTACATGTTAAAATATAACAGCTATAAAATTATCAAGGTGATTTCCAAATTTGAACTAAATTACAAAGAGTAGAAACTTTATAACAGATAACTACAATTGCTGATTAAGCAGGGAAAGAAATGTTCTTGCTACTTGTTATACTCTTTAGCATTATGTTATTTACCGACAGATCGGTATCAAAGTTGCATTTGGTCCCTGCATGTTTGAACAAGTGTCGGAATTCACATATCTTGGTGCACAAGTTACGTGCGACAATAAAATCTGAGCGGAGGCACAGAGAAGAATGATTTCAGCAAATCGCTGTTATTATGGACTCCGTTCCCACCTATCAAGCAGACGCCTCGCAACGTACCAAGGTCATCCTCTACAAAACCCTAATCCACCCTGTTTTGACTTATGGTTCTGAAACCTGAACTACCGCAAAGGTAAATGAACGGGATCTGCTTGCTTTTGAGAGTAAATCCTTAGCCGAATTTATGGGTCCACCTGTGAGAACGGACAATGGAGAAGGTGTAGAAATAGAGAAATCTATACCCTCTATATCGAGCCTGATGTAGTCACGACTATCAAGGCAGGAAGATTAAAGTGGGCGGGACACCTCTTATGGATGCAAGAGCAATCAATCCCGAAGAAAATAATAACAGAACATCAGTTCGGCAGGCGCAGAGTTGGGAGACCCAGGCTGCAGTGATCGGACTGTGTTGCAGGTGACTTAAGGTCCGTTGGAGTGAGAAAATGGATGGCGGCAGCAGCACAAAATAGGGACACATGACAATTGCTGTTGGAGGAAGCCAAAACCCTTGTGGGTTGTTGACCTGAATTAATAATAATAAGAAATGTCCTTGCTACTTGCTATACTTTTTAGCATAATGTTATTTAGAATTTCTTGTTTTTTGTCACTTATATAACAAACAAACATTTTTACGCAGTTTAGCAACTGTCATTTATGAATTATATCCAAAGTTTTGTTCAGCATTCAAACCAAATTTCTAGTCTATTTTACGTTAAAAAAAATTTGTATGCATAAATAATTTGGGGGAAACTTAGATCTTGTTATAATTATAACTATACATAAATCCAAAACATAAGAAATAATTGTTATTTTTATTTCATAAAAGTTAAAGCTACTTTAAACTGTTTTTTTCAATATTAACAATCAATTTTAATAACTAACGGAAATTAAGAGTTTTGTCCATTTACAACAAATAGCTTTAATATTAAATACTTATGAAACCTAAGTAATCTGGCAATGACATTGCTGTTGAAAACATAAAAAACTTACATTATACTCTATATTATGCAATCAAACCAATAAGAATCTAATGTACCTCACTTCCTCCTCCGCATCTGGCAGAACAAGCTCCCCATTCAAGAAACTCCCATCGATAGATAGGGGTAAAATCTGGCTGAGGAACAGGAGATGCATAGACATATCTCACACCAGGATTCTCGTCTTTAAAGTAAACATACTGAAAAGAAAAAAAATATAAAATAATTAAGTATTAAACAGAAACTAATAGTACATTTGTCTATGATATGTAGGCAGAACTCTGTATAACTCTAAAAGTAGTGTGAATTTGATTCCACAAGTGTATTTCATGGTCATAGTAGCAGATTCAGGATTTTTTGGGGAGGAGGGGCTAGTGGATTTTTACTAAATGTTATAACAAGAAAAATAATGCTTTTAGGGATTAAATTTTTAGAGTGTTTCTTGAAACATACTTAGTTGTTAATTAACACACATGGAGTGGGGTAGCTGAGTGGTAGGGTACTGAGCTCCCAACTGAGGGTACTGAGCAAAGGTCTCAGGTTCGAACCCCGGCTCATAGTAGAAGATTTATTTATCTGTTTCATTGGCCGTGGGGCGATCCTGGGTAGGGAGACCCTCCTGGGGCACACCCAGCCTCTATAAAATGGGTACCCTTAATTAAATAATTAGTTAAGGGGGAAAACCTGGCGGTTGAGCGTGATCTCGGTCAAATCACCTCCTTACACAATCGTTGACCTAGAAACAGTGCTTTCCCTAAATAGTACTGAACCCAAGACCCTTCATCGGTTGTAGTGGTACAGGTTTTAATTAACACTGTAATTGTTTAATATTTGACTAAGATTACTATGGACCAATAAAAAAATTATTTATCTATTCAGTCCAGAATCGGCTAGAATCACCGTTGAATAAGTTTCGATATATTCTCATTCTTGATAAAATGAGTCTGATAAAAATTCCTTTTGATAAAGTTTTATAAATTGTCTGTTCTTCGTAATCTTATATTTAAAATAACTAGAGTTCGCCCAGTGGTCGAAATTCGACCATAATCATTATTTTAAATTTAAGAAAAACAATTGTGAGTTTAAATGTTAATAAAAATTTTTTTTTCTAATATTTTACATACGTTTGTAGTATATCTCAGAACATATACTTTTATATGTTAACACTTCAATACTATTTGAGCATTATTATTATTATTTGAGTTATTCGTAAATGAAATTCTGAAATTGTTATTTTTTTTTTCTTACCCTTCTCAAGGAAGTATGTTATATAGATAAATTAAAAGGGTTTCTAGGAGAAGATTTAGAGAGGTTTCGTTAAAATAGTTACAGTCCTTTTTGTACTATAGTTTATAGTGCAGTAAACACAATAGTGTAGACACACATTTTTTGGACACTACATCGAAACAAAAAGACAGATGGTAATGAAATGTATATAATAACACCCCTGAATTTGATTGCAACCTTATTTAAAAATTTCAAAGCAATCGGTAAAGAACTTTCAGAAATTAGCAGTTTTAAAAAAGTAACATTTATATTTTTATTTATACACACAGTTACAATTTGTTTCATTGATAACAATAAAGCTCATCAATAGCTGCAAAAAAAAAAAAAAAAAATCAACTGAGAAAAAAGTACTGAACTGTTTTGTCTTTATCTATTTATATAATGATGTCATATTTTAGACTTATCTTATAAATATGCCATATTTCTAGTAGATATTACAAAATTTCCTCTGAAACAGGCATTCAAAATTATAACTTTCTACAACACAGTATCGGCTAAACTGTTTACTTCTCCATATTAAAATATATATATAAAATATTTATAAACAGATATTACAATTTCCTTTTCATATTGTTTCAAATATTATATTAAAATTTATATTTTTTTTTTTTAATTATTTTAAGGTTGAATATAAAAAGCTGTTTTAAAAATACTATACAAACATAGAAAATTATGTCTTCTTTTGTAGGACCCCTTATATGTAATTCTTCCCGGTCTTCTTCCGGTTTAGTATATAATGCGATGACTCCTCCTATATTGAATTCACCAGGAGGTTTTTCAGTGCTGCAATAGAATAACATGAATAGTTAACTTCAAGTATACAAAAGTATAATATAACAAAGACTTTGAAAATGTAAAATTATTAAAATAACTCAACTTGGGGAGTCAAGATTATCTTACAGCTTCAGTACAAGCCTTTACAAACAACTACATATAACAGTACAACACTAACAGTATATTAACAACAAAAGACAAATAATAAGTGAGTAATGCTGTCAAAAACAAACGTATCACGCAACTCAACAAAACTCACTGATGGATTTGACTTCCAGTTTGCTTGCAAGATATTTTGATAATTTCTGGAATTAGTTTCTAAAATTAAGTAAAACTTATAATATTTCTCTAATTTTTTTTTATTTGGTAATATGGCTTATAATGCGTTATGTTCTAATCAATAATAGTGATAAAAGGCTTAGATAAACCTTTTATTTGATGCCAATACCATTTATGGCTGTCTACACACTTCCATCCATCCAAACCCAAATCCATACAATCAGCCTAAACACAATCATCCCACCCAGCTATAAATCTACTCCTGGGATGTTTTATCAGCAATAATGCAGCCTATGTCACAAGAAATTTGACCAGAACCCATTTTTTTTTTTTTTTTTTTTGGTATAAATGATCAACTCATAAATTAATTTTTAGATCAACATCCATATTGGCTTGATCTACAGACCTAATCCTATTGAACGTTTATTGTATAGACTTTAGAAGAAGTTTCGGAATTCTTGAAGGGGCCCAATTGAAAATATTGAAATAATAAAAAGACGTATTTCTCATCTTCATTGACCAACGATTAATGTTTGAGACAGACCAAAAATAAATTTTCATTTAAAAAATAGTTGAAAAAAATTTGTTTTACAATGATCCACTTCAGTGGGAAATGTATAAAAATTAAAATAAATATAATTTTAAAAACTTAAAGCTTACTTATTAGCATTAAAGTAAACTTTTTCACTGTTTCCAGCAGCAAGTATATTGTCAGAGGGAGCAAGTTCTTCTATATCAATATTTGTACTGCCCTTAGGAATGGTTACAACTTTAACGTAGCCTGCAAAAGATTTTTCGTTTACGTAATGATACCACTACATATTTAATTGTCAATGTTTAACCTTAATTTTACATTATTGTTATTAAGTTGTTGATGTTAATTTCGGTTGAAAATGCATTTGGCTGTTAAGAAAGTCACCAAAATTACAAAATATTGATCCTAACACAAATGCAGCCAATCGAAAGTCAAGGAAAAGACAAAATATAACAGAAAGAAAGTAAATTTTATTCTGGGACATTTAGCCCCCTCAGAATAACTACAATGAACAAAGAAATGACAATTGTCTGGCGATTGTGAATAATTAAATGAAAATTAAAAATCAATTAATTTATAAAGTTGTCTAACCTTAATATTAAAATAAAGAAACATGTAAATTTTTCATAATATTAAAAATTCTTAATATTAAAAATAAAGACACTGAAGTAAACATATGATCTTAAAGTAGACATATGAATTTAAAGATTATTACAAACGGGTGAGTTCACTATTTGAACAAATAAGCAATATGACACATACATAGATATCTGCAAGATATCGGTATAGTATTACTGACATCTCTAAAGTACAAAATAACTTTATTTTACATATATTCGGAAGATTGATTACTAAGGAGATAGAAAAATAAATTCTGTTTAAATGAGGTCAAGGATGAGGAGGATTTCCATAAAGAGGTTGGCAAAGGATTTTTTAAAGGAAACAGTTCTATGAGATGGAATAAACAAATTTGAGGATTGGGATCTCATGTTGAACAGAGGAACAAGGAGTAAAGATATCAAGAAGGTAAGGAGGTTTTCCGGAAAAGGAATGCACCTAGGAAATATTGCCGTCGGAAAACTGGATAGAGCCATTTCAACTCAGCATAGCAACTGGAGACCTTGAGACTCCAAGTATAAATCTAATGAAACAATTCATTAACCTCTTTAATCTGATCTCAAGCCCACCAGACAGTCCACCGTATACAAGGTAGCCATAATCGAAGTGAGGGAAATGAGAGAGGAAACTAGGAGCTGACAGATTTTAAGGGACATAGAGTCACGGAATCTCAGGAACTGTCTGAAGGTAGCAATGGACTTTCGAATAATTTGGGAAATGTGAATATTTCAGGACAGATTTTGATCAAACATAACCCCAAGGTTTCTTACGGAAGTGTGGAAACGTATGGGTATCCTATTGAGGTGGAGTAGAGAATAATAGGAAATAAGGTTAATCAGATGCTCGGATCCGATAAGAATGGCTTTGGTCTTCTCAACATTCAATTTTAAATCATTGTTCGCTGCCCAGGTATTAATACTGTCGATATGTTCTTGTAGCCTTCGGATCACCTCAAGTATCTTGGTAGGATGGAAGGAAAGGTAGATTTGGAGATCGTCTGCATATAAATGGCGTTGTGAGCGATGAATGGAATCAGGAAGGTCATTAATATAGATGGAGAAAAGAGTTGGGGAGAGCGAAGATCCCTGAGGAACACCACCAGTTAGTAAGAGGGGGAGGAAGGAGTTTTATTGGGAATGATGACTGTTTGGGATCTTTAATACAAAAAATAATGGAACCGCTTTAGAGCACTATTTGATATGGAAATATATAATATATAATACATGTCTATATATGTATCCGAGAGGATGAGGTAGGTATGGATTAGGAGAAAGGAAAAAACAAAGAAGGCTAAGTGATATTTGCATGATCCAGAGTTGGCCAACCTCACGAAAAAAACAAAACAAATGAGTGGTGTCACACCAAAAATGGAGATCTGTCATTTCCAAAAAGTGGAGAAAAAGTTTTTATTTCTTAGCTTCAGTTCAAACCAATTATGATGATTTTATTTGAGAAGTAGAATCATGAAAAAAATTCATCAGAATTATTTCAAAATTCAAGCTGTATAACAAACATTAACTTTTTCTCTACTTTCTGAAAATAACAGAAAAAAATTAATATAAAAAAGTGTGTGAAGGCAGGTGATCCGGATTCCCCCCTAATATTTAGCAACACCTTGAACGTGAAAACATTTGAAAACCTAAACTGGACTGGGACAATGAAGCAATAAATAAATGAACTGAGATTTAACCTAAAATTTGCTGAAGATACTGTATTATTATGTGGCTTGGCTCAAGAACTAAAGGAGATGATAGTCGAACTTTAGAGGCACAGCAAAAGTTTAGAACTGGACCAAAGTTTCCACTTTGGTAAAAAAAGTTCTCTTTTTAGGGAAATTTCAAGGTTGCCAGGAAAAAAAAGGGAAACAATTTTTATCAATCAAAGCCTGATCTAAGTTTAATCTTTTCTTTTAATAATATAAGTTAAACAGGCATAAAAGGAGTAGTTACATATGATTTCTTCTTATATGCCTTGATATTCAAGTTGCTTCTTATATGATTTGATATTAAATTATTACTTAAGGAAGAGTTTAGTGGTATTTTAGGTACAATTGTATGAAATGTTTTCTCTTCCGTATATGTTATTTATTTATCTGCCCTACGTTTTATTTTGATATAAAATATTATTAGTATATATTTGAGTGGGAGGGATGTTGGATTTGTTTTGAGGGAATTAAAAAAAAATATGGTGAAAACTCTGGATTAGATATAAATTTCTCAAAAACCAAATTGCGCACCAACGTAAGCCAAGAAAATCTAGTCATACAAGGAAACAAGACAAGAAAAAGTGGGATGAAGATGCTATATACCTTAGCCAATTAATCTGTTTCAACAGCAGAACCAAAAAGGAAATAGATAGGAATCATATGGAAATAATATTGGTTCTTACAATTTATTATGAAAGGAAATTTCCTCCAACAGCTACAGGGTAAAGTTCTTAAAACATGTGTTAACTCTACTTATAAAGTTAAAGATATCTAAGAGGTGATTTTAAAACTAAAATAGTGATGGGCTGGGTACCTCGCACATTTAGGTAATGAAAGATGGATGAAGCAAGTAATGGAATGGTGGCTGCTGTATGATAAAAGAATAGGAAGACAACTGATGAGATGGAAAGACAATATAACAAAGATAGCAGGTAAAAGCTGGATGAGGCGGGCTCAAGAGATCGGAGAAAACTGGGGGAAGCCTTTGCTCAATATTGTGCTTAATTAAGGCATCAACAAAGTTTTTTTTGTGATTTGAAATTTGGTTTTGTTTTTATTGTGTGTTTATACTCCATTTTGATTCTTTTTTTTTTTTTATATGTCATATTGCAACTTCTTTGTCTTAAAATTACCAATCTGGAGTCAATATATATAATTACTATCATAAGGTAATATACATAAAAAAACAATAATTTGAAAACATTAAATAAAGAACCATACCAACTCCTTTAGCAGAGTTAAATGTATCATTAACAAGCCTACAAGTTGTTCCATCACCATTGCAAACACCACAAATGTCTTCGACAGAGTGCGATTCTATGACCCAGTCGCAGCCAACTGGCTAAAATTGAAATTTATTTTAATGATAAAACTATTTTTCATAAATTTATAAAAAATAGATTAAAATATTTTAAAGTTATTGTAATGTACACCTTTATTGGAAGTGGGTAAAAATGATTTAATAAATTAATGTTGAACAATTAAAAGGCAAGCTAATCTAGTTCTACTAGTGCAGGGAAAAGAAAATGGCTACTCTGTAATTTCCCAAGAAGGAAAATCCCAAATAGGAGGACAAAGGTTTTTGTTTTGGCAAGCAGTTGATGTTTGGCTGCAGTGAAGAGAGGATAGAAGTGATACTGGCTCCAGTGAAAAACTCAAAAAAACTCAGTAATAGTATTACCATCTTGGAAGTTGTTTGGCAGAGAGACTGGTTATTGGAAATTACAAGAGAGAGGATCTTCCAGGGAGCTTGAGTTGAGGAGAAGAAAGTATTACCACTTTGGAAGTTGTGTTTGGTAGAACATTGGAAAGCATTTGAATAAAAATGAATTTATTGCAACAAAGGAAGAAACAGTGTATATAGAAAAAAGGTTAGCTTGCCAATCCATATTTGACTTTATTTTAAAATCAAACAATGTTTAGTTTAAATAATAATAGTTTGTCTGAGTTGATCTGATTGTCAGTAACACACACCTGAGATAAATAAATATATTAATTCTCTTATAATTTTGTTTATTATTACACAATCTCTTATTTATTTAGGAAGTATCTCAATGGTAAGAAGTGAGCTTCCGAGGTTATTTTATTATTATTTTAAAATATAAGAGGGATGTTACATTATATTAATATTAAACTAGAGTAGGACCTAGAAAATCTTAAAAAAATTAATATTCAACATGATAAATACAATATTTAGGTAACATAAATTTAAAAGATTTTTGCTTTGAATTCAGCACTGAAAAATTAGATTGGTGGTCAATATAACAAACAAAAATAAAAAAACAGAAATGATGATTAAAATCATTTTTTATTCACCCAATACATATTCCAAGGAACATATTCCAACATATTCCAAGGAAAATATGTGATCCCATCAATTTTATGGGATCTGTCTCAATCAACACTGATAGTCTCTGATTTTCTAATTTTTTTAATATCAGCAATTTAAGAATGGATGTTAATAATTTGAAACATCTTGAAAGAAATGAGATTCCCTAATATAAATTGCAACTCTTTTTAGGTACTTGAATCAATTTGGATTTTTCAAATAGTTGAGAGATCTTTCCACTATTAAAGATCTTTATTCTGAGAAATTTTTAAAAAGAGACAGTCAAAAAGAGATAAGGAATATGCTGAGTCTACTAAATGTTTATGCATTAGCTTACAATGCAGGCTCCGTGAATGCATGTATCCTTACTTCCTGCTCTGCAACGAGTGCCATCTTTTACCCTTGGCTGAAGTTTTACCAAAGATCGCCTCTCATTGACACAGTAAAGAGCACATGGATTTGCTGAAAAAAAAAATAACAATGAAACAATGTTCAAAAACTGAAACTGATCTTTAGTGACATAAATAGTAGAAGTAGTACAGCAGCACATCGTTATCTAGGATAAATTAATATTTTAGCATTAATAGAAAATAGAAAAAACCTGTACCACAACCCATGAAAAGTCTTAGATTCAGTACTTAAAAAGGAAGTACTGTTTTAAGAGCAATGGTTGTGCAAAGAATTTATAGGGTCAGGATCAAGTTAAACTGCCAGGTTTTCCTCCTTAATTAATATTTTTATTAAAAGCACCAATTTCATGCCCTATTATGCCCTGGGAGGGTCTTTTGACCCCAGGATCCGTCCACGCCTAATGAAAAAGAATAATTAATTACCTGCACAGGACCTTGAGCTTAGGAAGTCAGTGCCTTTTCACCTGAGCTACCCCGCTCCCATTAATATAAAATAAGATTACAAAAATTTGTAAAGGTGGAGTTAAATGTTAATTGGCAAAAACTGATTAATATAATAGGCTATTGGTCCATAAGCAATATAAATTAAAAATCATATGACATCAGGATGTTAAACAACGTTAAAGGTTAATTTGCTTTTGTCTCTCCTAAAAAGTGATAATTTAGTATAAATACTCATTTTTTTGTGTAGCAAAAGTGTTTTTTGAAGACAACAGAGCTGAAGACAAAAAATTAAACAAAGGTTGAGCGGATTTCACCGCCAACGATGGTGGAACGGTCACAACACGAGGAGGTAAGCAATATGAACTTAGCAAATAGTGATACAAACACTGATGTTGGCTCCTGGGAGCTAGTTATTGGTCGTAAAAGACCTATGTCAGATTCAAGCGAGCCAAGAGCACAAAAACAACCAGCAGAACCTATTCCAACCTCTAACAGTTTTGAGGTTCTAACCAAGATGAACTCACAAACTGAAGAAACAAGACAACCGCCTCAAAATGATAAAACTCCACCAATTTTTATAAACGGTGTGGAGAATTATCATGCTTTAATTTCATTCTTAGAAAATGAAGCTGGCCCTAATACATTTAAGACAAAATCAACATTAAAAGGTGTCACTGTTTACCCACAAACACCTGATATATATCGCAAATTAAATTCAAGTCTACGAAATAAAGGCGCGGACTTTCACACCTACCAACTCCCACAGGACAGGTGCCCAAGAGTTGTTGTTAAATATCTCCATCATGGAACACCAGTCGAGATAATCAGAGAAGAATTTAAAAATATGGGCTATGAAGTAAAAAATGTGGTAAACGTAATATCTCGATTTAAAAAACCTCTTCCTATGTTTTTCGTAGACGTTACAAAAGAGACATTCAGAGAAGAGATTTTTAAAATTGAGTTTTTATATTACTCTCACATTAAAATCGAAGAACCACGTCAGAAGCGAAGTATTCCTCAGTGTGTTCGGTGTCAGCAATATGGGCACACTAAAACATATTGCAATCATCGACCACGCTGTGTGAAGTGCGGCGAATTTCACGAAAGCAGCTCATGTTTAAAAACTAGAGAGACTCCCGCTAAGTGCGCCAACTGCAGTGGTCAGCACCCGGCTAACTACAGAGGCTGCCAGACGCTGAAAGATCTCAGGGTTCAGCGCAATGCGAGAAACCGTCTTCAGCGTCCCACAGTAGCAGAGCCAGCACAGGGACCTCCAGGCATTCATGAATTCCCTCCAATACGGCAGCGGAACAACCAAGCGGAACCACAGAACATCGCAGGACCTCAGCAGCAACATAATCAACCATCATCGAACTCAGCACCCCAAAACCAAAAAACATGTACAGGTATGAGGGGAGGCATTACCCAGACGGTACCTCCGGTAGATAATAGCTCTTCCCAGTTATTTAATATCATTAATGGGTTAAATAACTTAATCCAGCCCCTTTTCATTCTTCTTCAACAGCTATCACAGTTTACACAGGTCTGGTGCCCTAATTATGCCCCACAATAATTTAACTGTGGATTCTCTGTCAATTCTTTTGTGGAATTCCAACGGACTGACCCAACACAGTACTGAACTTGACTTATACTTGCACGAAAAACGGATTGACGTAGCACTCATTACTGAAACACACCTGACACCTCGATCAAAAATTTACATCCAGGATTACTCTATTTATAGAACTGATCATCCAGACAAAACTGCACATGGAGGAACAGCGATACTCGTAAAAAAATCACTAAAACACAATCCCATAGACTTACCCATTACACCCGACATACAATCAACAGGAATAACATTATACACTAAACACTACACTATAACATTTGCCTCAGTTTACTGTCCCCCTAGGTACAAGCTTACACCCACGATGTTTTCTGAGTTCTTCAAACGTCTCGGAAGATGCTTCATCGCAGGTGGAGACTATAATGCTAAGCATCAAGGCTGGGGTTCAAGGTTGGCTACTCCTAGAGGTAGAAATCTCTGGTCTGTCCTCCATGAACTTTCATTAGACACGATAACTCCAAATTCACCCACTTATTGGCCCACCTCCAGACGCAAAACTCCCGACTTACTTGACTTCTTTATTACAAAAGGACTTAGAACCGTACCTTTTGCCGTCAATACAAGCTCTGATCTTTGCTCTGATCACTCCTCGGTGCACATGGTTCTCTTCGACGCGCCTTCTGAAGCACAAAAGAGACCTAAGCTCATAACAGGTTGCATGGACTGGGACGCATATAGAGACCATTTGAACACCAATATTTCTGTTCCAGGTTCAATTAAAAATCAAGAGGAACTAGAAGAAGCCGTTGAAACATTTACAAAAAGTATACAAGATGCAGCATGGTCCTCATCAACATCTAGGTCACAAAGAGCAGTGAACTTGCCCCATTATCCAATGTACATAAGGGACTTAATCAGGGCAAAGAGAAGAGCTCGTAAAGTGTGGCAGACTAATAGACTTCCTTCAGACAAACAAACTTTTAACAGATTGAACAACGAACTTAAAAGACATATTCAAAAATTCAAAAGCACTAACTACGACAATTTTATTAACAACCTTTCGACAGACGATGGAAGTTTATGGAGACACACAAGGAATCTTTTAAAGCATCGTGAGGTGTCAGCACCCCTACGAAGAGAGGATGGTTCTTGGGCTGTTTCGGACGAAGAAAGATCTGAACTCTTTGCTACTCATCTTTCCTCTGTTTTTAAATCACATACTGACTTCGTTAATACAGAACATGATATTTTCGTACAAAATAACTTAGACATACCACTACAGCTCACACTACCAACACCTCCTTTCACACCATCACAAGTTGCACAAGAAATTAGACAATTACCGAAAAGAAAAACCCCTGGTCATGACTTGATAAATGCTGAGGCGCTCCAGCAAATGCCAAGGAAAGCTCTAGTGTTTCTCACCACAATCTTCAATACTAGCTGATGTACCCATCGTTTACGGGTGTATAGTTATAATTTAAGAATCTTTTTTTGAGATGGATTTTGTATTATGGGTGGAGGAGGGTCCAAATTAAATTTCATAAAATTGGGTCAGGAGGAGAGAGAGGGGTTATTTTGATTTTTTTTTTTTATGGCGGAGCTTATGGAAATCAATGTTTCGCAATAGCAATAACCAAACATTGTTATTCGGCTATTTGTTTAAGTACCACACAACTAAACAGACCACCACCGAACTATTAAAATTTGTTATGTTTTAATATCTTAGCCCCACTACTGTACATCACATACACACACGACATTCCTCAAAGTATCCACACACTTACAGCAACCTACGCAGACGACACTGCTATCATTACTAGACACGATAATCCTACACAGGCATCACTTAACCTACAACATCACTTACAAAAAATTAACGATTGGTGTAAACTATGGAAAACTCATATATATTATCAAAAGTCACAACACATCACATTTACTCTAAGACTAGAAACATTCCCTTCTGTATACTTAGACAACATACCGATTCCACAAACAGATAGAGTACAATACCTAGGCCTGACGTTTGACAGAAGAATGACATGGGGTCCACATGTAAAGAAAAAACCTGCATCATTAAATCACAGATTAAAACTATTGCATTCATTACTAAGACAACATTCTAAATTAAAAGCAAGACAGAAATTAAATATTTATACATACCTATTAAAACCTCTCTGGACTTATGGACTACAAATATATGGAATTGCAAAAACAACACACATAAAACGACTTCAAACTTTTCAGTCTAAGATACTACGACTAATTACCCAAGCACCCTGGTACGTGAATAATAACACTTTACACACTGACTTACACATGCCAACGATCAATGAACACATACGAACTTACTACAAACGATTCCATAATAAATTACATGGACACTCCAACCAGCTAATTAATGAAATGGCCACGACTATTATGCCGGAGAACTCCAGAAGACGACTGAAAAGGGTCTGGATGAGGGACCTACTTACGTAATTGTATGTAAGTAAGTAAAAGCCATGGAAAGGATGCCGCTGGGTATTGCTTTTCCTCATGCCTATCAAGCCATTTTATTTATATATTTTTTTTTTTATTATTTTTTTATTTTTTTTTTTCTCATTACTACGGCAGCACATCTGCTGATTGTCAATAGTTATAATTGACAGGTGCGGATAAATATATGTAAGTGCAAAAAAAAAAAAAAATCATATTAGTAGCCTACTAATCCAATTCCTAATAAGACATGAAGGCTTCATCACCAAACTTTCCGACTTCATGAAGGTCAATACATTCCTTTGGCCCAGCTGCGGTGTTGTGGGCACTGCAGAACCGTATTGGAAGCAATAAGAATTGGAGTTTATAGAGAAAGAGGTCCCTAATACACTGGGAAAAACTTGAAGTGTTCAAGCAGTGGTGTTGTGCCAAATTATTTTAATTTACAGCTCCCTAGAAGGAGGTGAATGCCAACGATGGAAACTGAAGAGTCCAAGATGCTCTAGGAAGACTAGAGTGGAATTTCACAACTTCATATAAATATCTATCTAACTCATGATATTAAGTACATGACTAATTCTAAAATGGAGTAATATTTTATCAATATTTGTTCTTTAATAATCCGAAAATTCATTGCTACCTTCAAATAGTTCCTAAGATTCCATGTCCCTTAAAATCCGTCAATTTCTAGCTTCCTATCTCATTTTCCCTCATGTCGATAAATTATGGCTGGCTTGTATACGGTGGACTGTCTGGTGAGCTTAAGATCAGATTAAAGAGACTAATGAATTGTTTCATTAGATTTATCTTTGGAGTCCCCAGGCGCTCCTACCTCTCTAGTTGCTATGCCGAGTTGAAGTGGTTCTATCCAGTCTTCCGACGGCAATATTTCCAAGGTGTATTCCTTTTTTTAATTATTTTAACAAAAAAAATCTCTACCATCTCGATTTGTTCACTCTTTGTTCCTCTGTCCATTCGTTCAACCCTCAAATCTATTTATTCCTTCTCATGGAACTGTTTCCTTTAAAAACTCCTTTCTCATATGTGCTAACTTTTTTTTTTTGGAATTCCCTAGCAACCTCCATAAGCAAATCCTCATTCTTGATCTCATTTAAACATTATTTATTTTTCTATCTTCTCAGATATCAATCTTCTGAATATGTGTAAAAATAATGTTTACGTTCAGAGCTGTCAGTCTCATTTAATATTATCTTACAGATAATTATGTCATCCACATTGTTTATATGTACAAAAATGTGAATTCGCACATCTGTATTTATCTATAATTTCATATGTCTGCTAGTGCCTTTTCTTTATTTCTTCATTTTAACTTTAGATTTAGATAACTTTGTAATTTAATTTATTGTTAATTGTTTCTAGTGCCAATGATAAATTGTCATTTCATTGTTCATTGCAGTTATTCTTAGGGAACTTACTGTCCCAGAATAAAATTTACTTTTTTTCTTATTCTTCTTCTTCTAAAAAAAAAATATATATTATTGATAGACAAGAATGATAGAAAATCTTCACATATTATTCCTCAATGATGAATTTCTGTCGATATGACATATCTTCATCAAATCCAATGATAGTTCCATCATTTTGAAAATTTTCTTCTCTTCAGGTGGGGAAAAAAACACATTACCCCGAAATTTCAGGTAAAAAGTTATGACGGAAAACGAACTTTTTGATTAACTCAAACAAAAAGTTTCAATTCCTCTTGGCAAACATGCTTCGGTATTGCAATCTGAGATGCTAGTAATTTGGCATTGCACTCAAAACCTACTGCTCGACAAAGTGACTGGGAAAAAGATAATAATCTACACTGACAGTCAAGCAGCAATAGGTGCCCTAAATAATTATTAGGCATACTCAAAGGTTGTTAAAGAATGCAGTATAGCACTTAACAATCTGTCTGAGCTTAATATAGTTGCAATTGAGTGGGTGCCTGGTCATTCAGGCATTGTTGGCAACGAAGAAGCAGACAATTTAGCCAGGTTAGGCTCAGGTACTATTCCCAGAACTCCTGAACCTGTTTGTGGAATCAGTCTTAGCACTGCCAAAAGAAGGATTCAGAAGTTATACGGTGAAAATTTTAAACAACACTGGACTGAGAAGAAACAATGACCTTCGAAGCTGTTCCTTAAAGGGCTATGTGATAAAATAAGTAAGCTGTTACAGAGTAGCTCTCAAAAAGTGATTTATACTGCCCCTATAAGTTAAATTATCACATGTTCAATCTCTGAATTACTTAGAACCCGCTCTGCAGATTCTGTCAGGAGGAGAATGAAACATGATTTATATATATTTATGTAATGTAATGCAAATTGTAATCTGGGTTTAAAACATGAACGGTTTTATATTAATTTTATTTTCCTTAATCAATTACAATTACTAAGTAAAAGAGAATAGATTTCTCCATCTTATGGTATCATTGAATTAACTTATTTCCTTATTATTTTATAATTTGTTCATTAATATACTATATGTATATACTATATAGTATAGTATGCGTCTATGAGTTATTCACAAATAAAGTTCCTTTTCCTTCATAACTTTTTTTTCCCTGAAATTTTGGGGTAATATGATTCCCCCCTCCTCCCTCCCACGAAGGACAAGAAAATCTTTAAAATGATGGATCTATCATTGGATTTGATGAAGAATTAATGAAGATATGCCATATTGATAAAAAATCATCTTTGTGGAATAACATATGAAGATTTTCTATCATTCTTGTCAATATTATTATATAGGTTTTTTTTTTAGAAATTATTATTATTATTCACATGAGTCATCTAGTAAAGTAAAATACACAGGTTAATGTGTTTAAATGTATATTTTTATAATAAAATTATTAAAGATTAATTGGTTACATATATAATATAATGAAAGCATTTTAAAATCTGTACATATATTATTACAGTAAGGCTCGAAATCGGTTTTGTACCAAATATAAGCTCCTGTCATGCTCAAATACCATGAATGGGGTACCGTTGGATTCAGAATTTTACGGGGGGTTAGCGAATCGTATTCTCCACTTTCGTTTTTCTTTCTAAAATAAATAAAGTCGATACAAACATTTTGCTAGGCTTCAATACTGGAACGTGGTAGGTCTTTAGATCGATGTGGAACAAATTGGACCTTGAAGATTTTGATGCGTACAGCAAGACCCGGATAGTTCCTCCGGAACTATCGGATCTTGTGTTTTTAAGCCCAAAAACGTACTATTTTCGAGATGCAAGGCATGGGGTTCGCATCCACACAACCTGACGTTAATTGTAGTACTGTCATTGGATACATGTCTCATTTCGTCGCCTTGAGGTCTCTATGATTGAGACAGGAGGAGTTTATATTATTTATCGATGGTGATTTTGATCGGCAAGCCATATCATCGTTAATTCTTCACCAAATCTCAAGATTGAGCCACCGATTTCGAAGGCTTCCTTCTCCTTCAGGCGGGCAAAATAGTCCAATCACCCCGAAAATTCAGGCAAACAAGTTATGAAAAAAAAAGAAACTTTATTTGCAAATAACTTAAAAATTGCACACCTTTCCCTCGGTTATTCCTATGATTATATAAAACATTACTAAATTGTCTACAAAAGGAAAAAAAAATCATCGAAATCGGACAATTTTTCGCAAAGATACAGCTTATTGAAATTTGTAAATATGTTGGTTCCAAACAAAAATGAAGATTTAAATTAAGTTTGTTCCCTTTGTCGATTATATTTATGGATAAAGTAACAATTGATTCCTTTATCTTTTGATACGTTGCATTATTTTATTTTCTTATTAATTTGGCATTTGATAACAATATGCTGTGCGAATTTTTCGTACGGGCCTACTAGTTATAATAATTTGTTAAATAAGATTTAATGAATTAAACCTTACAATAATTAAAATATATTCTGTTTAAACTTATATTTTTATAGTAGGTATATTTAGTTTTTTTCATAAATAATAATAAAATGTCTAAGAAAGTTTGACGATATTTTGTAATGAAAACTTGCGTAATACGTCTTATAACATACTTACGATCACTGTCAGGAGCGGTGAAGGGTGTCCATTTGTGTAATTGCCCCTTGAATGGGATTTCATTTTGCTGAGTACACTGCAATTCCCTAAATGTTGGCTCACGTTCACTGCAGTCCTATTACAAAATTTGCAAAAAAAAAAAAAAGTAAGTTATGAGTAAGTTTCCTATTAAAATCAACAACAGTGTGTTTATATTCGAGATAATTTTTTCAATTTTTATAGTTTTGTTCTTTATCTTCTCAGAATCATCATCTTTACTTAACTGAATTTGACTGAAATTTTTATAGGAGTGGTGATATTTAGTAAAATAATAATATCAAATAAAGCACATTAAACATAAATAAATAAACATTGTAAAAGTTTCAACCCAGTGTGCACCCCTGAAGTATACAAGCAAAGTGGGCTGAAACATTAGCTTCTATTGAAGAATATATCTGTTCTGTTTGGTTTTATTTTACTATCTCCCACTTTCCAAATATTAAAATTCTTTTCTAATAACTTTGGAATTTAATTATTATTAAAGAATAATAGTTTTTTTAAATTGTTGACTAAATGACAAAAAGTCAACTACGTTTCCAAAATTATTGATTTTGTATAAGATAGAGGAGTTACAGCCTTGAAATAAATAATTTACAATTAAAAAATCTTTTTTAAAAAAAATTATCATTTTACATTTCGGCTATAAATTTTTTTTTTTAAATTGCTACTTTCAAAAACGACAACTATAGCTTATTATGAATAATGTGAAAATGATGGAAAAAGGGAAAGAAAATAAGGATATGTTTTGTTTTTTAATAAAATGAGGAGAAAAAAAAAAAGGCTATTTGTGGATATTGAACAGAAGAAAAACGACAACAAAATTTATATTTTAATTAAACAATTACTGTCCTTTGAGTAATAAACTATGTAAATATATAAACAGTTTTTATAAATAATGATTTTATGACTAATGTTGTTATTTTTTTTAAAATTAACAATTTTGAAAATGACATATTAGTGCCGAAACGTAAAATAATAATTCTTGTTAAAAAGATGTTTTAATTATAAAATAAAAATGAGTGATATTAAAAGTTTTTTTTTTGTATCAGCATCATATATTAATTAAATATAATAATTATATAAAAACCTCACAAAAAGAAAAAAATGAATAACCTAGATTAGGTTGTTTATTATAAATATTCAAAGAGAAAATTGACAATGATATTTGCCCTTGTTAGTTTTTTGCCATATAAAAAAAATCCTGGAGTTGAAGCTGATAATTGACACATACAACATTCACAATGAACTATAACACCCATATTTTATAAATCCTTATAAACCCATTTCATAAATCTGAATTTTTCACACATCCAAATGTTATTTGATTTTATTATTCTATATATATATATTTTTTTTTTTTTGGAATAAAAACTTTATTCTGGGACTAAGTCCCTTTAGAATAACAAAATTGTACAAAAGAATAGAATACTACTGCCCTAAAAGTTTGAAACAATAAATAAAATTGATAAAATAAAATAAAAAGGAAAGAAAACCTTAGGCGAACAAGCTATATACAATACAGATAAAACCATGTACAAAACATTTAAAACTATGAGCAAAACTATATCTAAGAGTTGAACAACATAAACATACACTTTGAGAAATGAAGAACGAAAAAGAGATAGAATAAGTTCATTTCATAAAAAAAACTTTACTTGTATATATATAAAAAAAAGTTAGTTATAATTGAATAAAAAAAAAATAGATGTATTGAAATTCCTACATCGAAAATAGGAAATGCATGTACTATCTCTTACAAAGTATTATCGTATGATTATATGATTGCTACACAATACATATATAGTGTTAATAGTTAGCTGTTATCTGACTGTTTTTGGAACAGAAATTGGAATAGGAGATTTTTGAATGTGGATAGGGAGGGGGCATGCCGAATTTTGATTGGGAGGGAATTCCAAAAGTTGACAGAGTGGGCTATAAAGGAGTTTTGGAATGAGGCCGATCTATGAGAAGGGATGTATAGGTCAGAAGGTCGAGATCTTGTGGTGAGGGAATGGATTGAGGACTTAAATTGGAGAGGGTTGTAGGCATAAGAAGGGCGATGATTTGATAAAGGAATGTGACTAGGAAATATTGTCTTCTTAAGGAGAGGAAGAGCCACCCTAACTCAGTGTAGTGGTGGGAGATACGGCAGTCCCAATTACAAATCTTACGAAGCTATTCATAAGTCTTTTATTTAATATATTTATTATTATATTTAATAGGATATATATTCTATTATAAATTTACATGTTTAAATGTAATAATATCGAAATAATAATGCTTACTTTGGAATTACAAATCTTGTATTCATGTTTCACACCAGTGCAATAACGGCCCCCATGGCTAGGCGTGGGTTTGTTACAGAGCCTCTGCCTCATAGAAACGCCTCCTCCGCAAGTCCTGGAACAGTCGGTCCAAGTTCCCCAATCTGACCAGCCACCATCGATAGCGGTTGGGCGCTCACCGATGGGTATACACAGTTTTTGATAGCACCACTATTATGGATAAAATATTAGTAATCATTTGATATGGATAGGAAAACTAATATTCTATAGGTGGGATTTTTCCCATCAAAAAATATAAATAAAATATTGTGTTTTTTTGTTACTTAATCCAAATAATCCTTTACAAGTATGTATTTATTTTAAGAGATGAAACTTTCAGAACAAAATAATATCATCGTATGAAATTATCCTTTTGTTTTTATTTCATGATCAAATTTAGCCAATGGTAAGAATTAAAAAAATTTGGCAATATTATCAAACAAAAACTTTGTTTAGACTTTCAAAACAACAAATGGCACAATAACTGAAATATGAATCCCAGTACTAAGAGCTAAACAATTTTTTTAAGTGCAACTTTATAAATATGATACAATAAATTTTTTTTTTCCTTTTGTAAATTTGTAACAAATAATAATATAATTAAAAAATCAGTTGTGATCTGATAAATACTTTTAAAAAGTAGTCAGATAAGGAAAGTACATTTCTGAATAAAAGTCACCTAAATACAATATCAAGTTCCAATTAACAAAGAAGTCAACTCCACTTGCCCACTAATATGTGTAAGCAGATTTATAATTATACTCCGTCACTTTGGAGAGGTAGTGTTATAAGATAGGTGTATTTAGTAGTTGCTTTTAATTTTTTTTTTGTATTAAATTATTTTAAAATTTAATTTATAAATTACCTTATTCTGGCCACAGCTTGTGCCATCTGAGACAATTTGTCCTCGAGAGAAACATTTTCCTCCACCGATTTCCTTACACCAAAGTTTGTCACAAAATTTATCCTTTAGACATAAAAATATATACACACATGTAAATATATTTATATATGATTATTATATGACAAATAAGAGTAGTATGGTATACCATTACTATACTAGTACTTGGAAGGAGAGGGGGGAACTAGTTTGGTAAGTGGGCTGCATAGTGGTCCTTTTTGCCAACCACTGATAGCAACCTTGAGGTAGTCGCCGCATATTTACGAAGGTCCTACAGTAGTAAGGTATACATCCTCATTATGGACTGATTGATAAATTTCCTTCATTTATGAACTCCATCCATTTCTAAGTAATATAAGAAATCCATAGAACCATTATAACCATAACTTATTATAACCAACATAGAAGGGAGTTGCAGTGATTGACCTAAACTGATTATTGAAAGATCATTGAAAAAGATGAGTTTGTCCTAAAGTTGCTTAAAACTGTTTTTTGACATTCAACAATTTTGATAAAGGCCTAAAATTAGACCAAAACATCGGCACACAACAAAATAAAACTTTTTTGTGTGTATTTTCACTGTTTACTTCACACTCAACTTTTTTTGAAAGTTGTGTGATGCCCGCACTGCACCAGATCTGTTTTATATTACATATAAATGTTTTTATGCAAGCGAGGGTGGTTAGGGATGCGTGCGTGTGTTTGCCTGCGTGCATGCATGTGTCAAACAATGTTGATAAAACAAGCAACTTTATGGTAGACTTCTGATAGCCATAAATAGAAGATGACCTCAAACCTTTCAATACGGGTTAACGATGGGTAGTTTTGTAGCATGTCATCAACACTTTTTATCAATGCAACTCAAGTATATATATTCGTTTTATTTGTTTATCCCAGATCAACCACCCCTAAGGGTCATTGGCATAATTATTCAATTACTTTTTAAATGTAATATGGAATATATTTTTTGAAAACAACAATTTTCACTACAAATATTAAAGGTTGTATGCTTTTCAGCAATCAGGAACGTAGGAAAACTTCCCCCTTCCTGTTCTTATTGTTATACCTATCTTTATAGCTACAGTAAAAATAATTATTCTCTCCCTACTTTGCTAACAGATTATATTATTACAGTAACTGTGACCGATATACTGAAAAAGTTCCACAACGGCAAAAAGACCATAAATGAGACACTTGATAAAATAAAAGTTTTCTAAACATCTACTGAAATATGAATTTATAGCTCTGAATCATATCTAATTTATTAATATACAATTGACCAGTCATTGTCTAATATTGGTCAAAAGGCAAAACCACAAATGTGCAAATTCCTCATTTTGGGAATACAAAGTTATTACTGGTCTTTGGCTTTAAAATGTCAGATATATAAAATTTGCATTATTTTACTTACATAATTGACCCATAATGGTTCGTTTTCCACATTTATCGAGTTTCTTTAGAAACTTTTGCACAAAAATTCAAAATTTATCACAAAGCGATATTACAATTTTTTTTACATTTGTAACCACTTTTTTTGGTTTTGCCTTTGAACTGAAAATGCATCATCATGAAAGACTAAATATAAAAAAATACATTAAACTACCCCTCCGATTTTACAGTGAACATAGTTATCGCCAAAGACAAATTTGCATTGCTGATCCGCATCATAAATTGCACCAACCAGTAAATCTTGCACTGGGTAGTTATGGTCCTTTGGTTCGTTTAATAGACACTCACCCATCCGATTCCTGAAACAAATATTGAACAAAGTTACTTTATAAATTTAATAAAGTTAAAAAGCAAAACAATTGTTCATAAATTAATTCTCAAATAAAATTTAAACCAAATAGCAATTAATAACTGCTAAAAAGATATTGTTAAGAAGTAATAGATTCCGAATTATAAACCAATTTATATTGCATAATATTCTAACAAATATAATAAAAATCAACAATTGATAAAATAAAATAAAATGTATGTATATTACTAACGATAATAAATTGGCAATAAAACTTTTACTGCAGTTTGACCATTCAGTGGTCACCGCACCTACTGAAGGATTCATGACAGTACCAGATCCATCAGGTAACTTCCCTGAACATCCATTGTCAGAAACAACATCGTGGTGGCAGCCCATGCTACGACAGTTTTAAATTAGAAAATATTGAAGAACTAAAAAAATAATTTCAAACTTCTGAACAAGATAAATAACTTACTTATGCCCCATTTCATGCGCTACAGTTGGTCCCAGAGACAAACCAGTATCCTCATTTATACTACAAGCCCTTTGGGTATTACACACTGTTCCGACATAGGCTAAGCCGAGTAGGCCGCAAGCAGCTTTACCCGTTGAACATAAATCATGCCTGGAAACATTTATGAACAGAATGAAGATTTGTAACATATTCGCTTAATATATACTAATAAAATAATTTTTTTAATTGTGGATTGATGATTTACTGTAGTGAATAATTGAAGAGAAGATTGGCTGGGATGATCAGTCAAAAAAATGGTTAAAATAAACATTTATATTTATATTTATGTTATATTTAGCTAAAAGCTTATTAAATAAGGTAGTTTTTAAATATAGGATAACTGTAATCCATTTGAAGGAAAATAAAAAAATATATATATAATTATTTATTTTCTGAGTGATCACCCCAACTATTCTTCTCTTTATTTAATTTTACATCCTTTTTTTTTACTGATAACCCCAACCAAACTTCTCTTCAATTATTTTTCAAAGTTATTATTTGGTTTACATAATTTTATGCAAACTAAATAATATTTATTTAGTTTATATAATTTCAGATATTCTTGCACATGCAGCTGTTGATAGGTACAAGCTTTTAAAAAACTGAGAATTATCCAGTTATAGTTTACTTTCTCAAACAGTAATTATGTAGTTATCAAGTTAAAAAAAAAAAATACAAAATAATTTGGAATGAATATTTTTTAAACATTTATTATCTAATTAATTTATTTATTAGATGCTTTAGTATAATGATTAAAAAACAATATATTTTTTTTCTATAAGTATCTTTAGTGACAAAACTAAATATAACTGTTAAAGTTCAGAAGTCCCGATGGAGAGATGCTAATTATCTACAATTTAGAAATGGAATGGAGTATGGCAATGTAAAAATTAAATTAAAAAAAAAAATATTGTAAAAATTATTTACACTATATCTCTAACCAATATCATATAAACAATGATTTTAAATTTCACATTTATTAATTATAGTATGGTTAAAAGTTATTTTAAAAAATCATCCATTATATATATTCAAACATCATTTAGCAGAAGGGAACAAATTAAAAACAATATGCCAAAATGACTTTGAGTTGGTTTTGAATGGAATTAATACTCACTATTTTTAACAGAAAGAATTATCTCTTGGTTTAGGTATCTTATAATGTTTATCATGTTAGAATTTTTATAAGTCAGTTTTTGGCCAGATTTGTATTTTCTTTTGTATTAATTCATCATTGTTATTTTAAGGGGACTTAGTCCCAGAATAAAGTTCAATTTTCAATTCTATTCTATTCCACAATCAACCAATGATATAATAAATAACACTTTTTTTTCGTTTGTTGTTATATATTTTATAACATTTAGATGATCACTTAATCTAACAAGAATCAATTCTCATGACATAGATCTGTCTAAAAACACATGTGAACAACGACTTAAGATGAAACCTTTTTGCAAAATTATTATTTCTTAACTTTTTTTTAAATAAAAAAAAGTGTATTTTTGGGATTAATTTCCCAGATGACATCCCAGATCATTGAAAAAAAAAAGAAAATAAAGTTTTTTAATAAGATATAGTGGTTATTTTTGCTAAAAACTAAGCTACTTTGGGGTGACTGGATATTAAATCACATAATTTTTTGTATAACTAAAGGTTAATCTCAATTTATTTTATCACAAATCTCAACTTAATTTCTATAAACTTAAAGTATATTAAATAAGGTAGTTTTCAAATGTAGAGTATCTATAATCAATTTGGAGGGAGATAAAATTAATCCATGATTTAATGAAAAAAAGAACTTAGCATAGTATAGCCACTTAAAACTTCCCTTTAAATGGTTTTATCAAAAACAAACTTTATTTGAATTTAGTCAATTTTATCTAGTTTACTATGGAATATTTGTTAATTGCTTTAATTAAACTTTTTTTTATATATCGCTTCCTGTTCAACAACACAAAATTATATTTCCTATTTTTCTGCATGAAGTCGGAAGATTGTTTATATAATATATCATTTTTTTTTTTTTGCTCTTGAGATCTGCTATCACTGCTTTAAATATTTTCACAATTAAGTTTGTTTTTAATCAATCTATTGATATTGATAAAAATATTATGAGATAGATGAAATGTAGAACACAATTTTTTGCATTTTCATTGAATTGATTTTCGGAGTTTCCAAGGCCATTTTCTTTGACTTGAACTTACTTAAAACATTTGTAATATGGATCGGTTCCCTTCTGATAATTCTATCTTTTTATTGCTGGTGTTCTTAAATTGTAACATTTAGGTTTAGTGAGCTTATCAAATGAAACAAAAACAGAAAAATTATAAATGAACCTGGTGAGGAGGACTGCCAGATCATGATGGTTAGGGTGTCCTTTATCCTTGGGGTTCAAGCCAAGCTGCCATTTACACAAACTGTCCAGTGCTTCTGCAGCTTTTGGACTAATGTCCAAGTCTAACTAAAAAAAAAAATAAATATTCGCGCATCAGTCACAAAACTTTGAGCTCTAAATAATAAACATTAAAAAAAAAATTGTCAGGATTTCTTTGATGAATTAGCCGAAATTTCGACCCAAACATGTCGGACATCATCAGAGCTAAAAATTATAAATTATGAATAACATCAGAAAAATGATAAATATAAAAGTGAAGAATAAGATAATAGTAATAAGAATAAGGCAGAATTTCCACTAGCTTTAGCACGCAGTTGAGAGAGTAGCTCAGGGATCTCTTGATGTTCTGCTTCTCTCTCTATAGTTGGAGGGACAAGCTTGGATTTGGGTTCCCTGGCTGATTGTATAAAGATATGACTGTGTTTTTATGTTTTTAGTTTACTTATCTTTAAGTTATTTTATTTTTATTTTATATACTTTTTGATTATTATTTTACATTTGTTAATTTTATGTTTTCTGTATATATGGTGTGAATATGTTCATATCTCACTATAACTATTGTCCTTGTGACAGATTATTATATATCTGAATAAATAAAAAAAAAAATTATAGTAATAAGAGTAAAGAATGAAATCAGAAAGATAATTAGTATAAAAGTATAAGAGAAGAAAAGGATGAAACGTATAAATTTTTCTTCTCTTATGCTTTTACATTAATCCTCAGCTAACCATGCAAACTCCGTCGGAAATCCATCGAAGACACTCTAAACTATCTTCTTCTGCATTGCTCCTGTAGCTCACATAGAGAACAATTTCAAAGGATTATATATCGGAAAATGATGAACTCTCTTCACTAGTTATATTTTAAATTATTACAGTATAAATAAAATGAAGCATGTATTCCTGTTCCTAGCATCAATCTTGAATAACTCCAATTTTATACAGGTTAGTCGGCTCTTATACTTCTTAATGAGGCCTTGTTAGTTTTACATCAAATTATTGATATTATTTATTATTTAATAAATATTATTAAAATATTGATATTATTTATTGTTTCATATTTATTAGATAGTAGGCACAGTATATTTATTTATATTTATGTAATTTTTATTGTTATGAAATGTTCCAAAAAAAAAAAAAAAAAAATGAAAAAAAGGAAATTAATTGTTATACAATCTTGTTTTATAAATATCATTTATTGTTATATTTAATGGACCGACCCCAATATAATGTATGTAACTAGCATATATTGCTTTATACAATTAATTCTATTCTGCACTTCTATATTTATCATTTTACTGATTTTATTCTTTATTCTTATGACTATTATTTGTTACTGTTATTATTTACTCTTATATTGATCAGTTTTCTTATGTTATTTTAGATAATTATATAATATTAAAATAGATTAATAATGAAAAAATAGTTCATTTCAAATGTGCATAATTTCAGTGTACATATAAATACTCTGATGATGGGAAAATGTCCCTAAACGTAAGATATAACAGATGTAATTAAAAGGACTGAAGAAAAATGGAATTATTTTTTGCCTTAACCTTGGAAAAATAAATTCTATTCTGTACTTCTATATTTATCATTTTACTGATTTTATTCTTTATTTTTATAACTATTATTTTATTACTGTTATTATTCACTCTTATATTGATCAGTTTTCTTATTTTATTTTATATATTTTTAAATTTTATCTCTGATGATGACTTATATATTTGGGTCAAAATGTCAGCTAACTCATTAAAGAAATTTTTAGTGCATATCCAAACCATTTTTTTTTTTTTTTTTCATCCTTATGATTTCCACAGTCAGCAACTTACCCACCTCTAAACTAAATAATAAACAATGCCTACCTCTTCTTTTTCTTTATGTAGGTGTACAAGCCGGACAACTACCACGTCGATGAGATGACCAATCGAGGCATCATGATAGTAATTCGAAACCTGAGATGAAAACATTTATTAATGTTAACGTAAGCATTTACTCAAATAATTGTAAACATCAATTATTATCTATTTTTGTTATATATATTTTTTTTTTCCAACTGCGGTTTAAGATATAGTCAAAATGAGAAAGTCAATAAGAAAGAAAAAATAAAAGAATTAGAAAATGATAGTATAATATTGCACTACTTTTGTTTCATTTTCACCTTCATTTCCTAATTTCAATAATATCTACTATCAGTGGTGTCCATCCCCTGTCCAAGGTCGATGGCGTAAAAACCAATCTCTCCCCGCCTCCGAAGTTTATTATTGCTCACTTTTCTTAAAAACAGAGCAAAGGAAAGTAAAATTTAAAAAATCGTAGATCATACACAATTATACTCGCTGCTGTCTGTTCCATGTTTTTCCATTGTTCCTTATTCTGAAAATTTTCATTCCAAAAATTCATAACCCCGTTAAAATGTGCACCCCTCAAAAATTCAAAAACTCCTCAAAATATGCCTCCCTCAAAAATTTTTATGGCACAACTTGCGCCACCCCTCTCAACTATTCAAGGAATATAACTAATACAGAGAAATGTTAATGTCTTGTTTTGTTTTATTTTTCTTTCTTTATATTTTTGCTTTTGATTTGTTAGTTTTATTTTTCAAGACAATTAATATCATTCTCATAATATACATATATATATATATATATATATATATATATATATATATATATATATATATGTGTGTGTGGGTGTGTGTATTGGGAACCTAAATGTAGTTTTTGGCCAGAAATATTTTCTGTTTATTTATACATATTTGTTATTCATAAGGTACCTGCTCACAGAATAAAGTTCTTTTTCTATTCTATTCTAATTATAACAAAAAGAATAATAATATAAAAGTAAAATTTCAAATTCATAAAAACAGTACTCACTATATTCATAATTGTAAGAACATATTCTTCAACATCCCTAGCTTTATGGTGATCGATAAACTTTAAGTCACTTATAACGCAGCATTCCAAATATCTGGGGACACTAAGCCTTGGGTCTGAGCGAACTGTCCGCGTTTTGTTCTCTATCATGACGCGGTACATTTCCTGGGCCCAAGAATTCCACCAATCTCCTGCAATTGTTGCAAACAACTACAATGACTACCGGTTGAAATACTGTACATTGTAGTTTATTAAATTATTCATGTCTTCATATCAAAATAAACAACATCTTAAAGCTAATTGTATATATCTATCCATTCTTTCTTATATATTTGTTAAAGATGTAAAATTTAAACCAATCCCTAACTTAAAAAAATAATTCTGGAGTGAAAATAATTCATGAATGAGTGACAAATATTTATCTTTTAATATCTCAGTTCTAATGAATTTGCAACTCACAAGGGGGGTCATAGTCAGTTGGTTTCCGATTTCAACCAATTTATTTTTTTTTATATAAAATTAATGAGTACAATATTGAAAAAATTGGACCGACTGAAATAGCTAAAGAAGTTTAAAAAATGTTTATGGTTCGACTGCTATGAAAATTAGTATTTAATAGTTATTTGAGATGCAGACAACACATATCAACTTTGTTTCTTCTTAAAAAAAATATTTACCCCCATATTGCTACATCAGTTGGTACAACTTGTTTAAATATGATACTCATTGTAAGTATAGCTAAATTGGACCCACCCACAACAATGTGGTGGGTAATATTATTTTAAGGAGGAACAAAGTTGATATTTGTTTTCTGCACTTCAAATAATTGTTAAATACTAATTTTTATATCAATCGAATTAGAAACATTTTTTTCACAAATTTTTTGACTGGGTTGGACCTTTCCAATTTTCTTGGAATATTACAAAAATTGTGATAACTTCCAGAGGACTCCTCTGATTTACACAAAAATTGTTAGAGATTTAGGAAACTATATGCTACATAAAATGGTGCGAACCCATCCTATGTATATGAATTAGAACTGAATAAATAAAATAAAAATATTCTATATAAGTTTTTATTAATTTCTAGGTTAAAAAAGAATGAACTCCAACTGTCACTGGTGTGGGTTGGAAAAGCAGTAATTCATCTTTCCTTCGGTTGCACTAACGTAGAATTTGGAGAAAATCCTGAGAAGTTGTGACTGCTTTAGTTAAAGGATGGATAAAAAATTCTCCAAGAAAATCAAGTGCTGGTTTTTTTTTAACTTTACAAAAATTCATATTTAAGAGTTTTAAAGGATAGTAAAAATGAATTTAACTTGTTTTTTCATAATAAATTACCATGATAGAATCATCTTTTGTTTTATATAATATATGATACATTATAACCCATTTAATACTATAGTCAATATTTTTTTTCTTATTTTGCACCAGAAAGAAATCTATTGGTATGTAATAACCTAAAAATCCAGACAGAGCGAAAGTGAAAATAAAGAACATAAATTTTGTTTGAAATTTTACAAAATATATATATATATTTTTTTTCAGCTCTTAAGGCTAGGGTATGTGTCTAATATACTTCAAAGTAGTATCACTAAAAAAAAATGTGGTTGAAATGGACGGTGCCCTGACTGACTTCACTTGTTAGAGACAAATTTAAAGTTCTATATTTATAGAGTAAACATAATAAAATTCATTTCTGACAAATTAAGTAGATTTAATGATCGATATTAATAAGGACCGATTACCTTCGGTTTGGCAAGTGTGACTTTCTTCTGGGTGTAACAAAGATCTCTTATAGACAATATGGAGATGTTCTCCATTTTTTTCCGGTTCATCTAAAGGTTCTATGTAATAATTTAAATTCCCTGTTGATAAGACTCCAGCCTGCAAAACAAAATACAAATAGATAGATTGTTTTCATAAATATATATGAAAGTCATTGTTCCTAAACATTTAAGAAATTTGTTGCAAATTAGGAATGCTAATGATGCAAGAGTGAAATTCAGTATTCTCTTCTAATAAAAGATCTACAAACAAAACATGAAGCAACAAAGGTTCTAAGATGTATTTTTTAAATAACACATATAAAAACTAATGTATAATATTTAGGATTATAATTATAATTAATATAATATTAATAAAATATAATTAATAAAATATTATAATTAATATAATTATAACCTATAATTAATACCAAGGTTAGGTATATTCACTCATGGAAAATATTTTCAAAAACATAAACAATAAATCTTTTTTAGAGGATTCTCTCCAACAAACTATTTCATATGTAAACAGAAAAGACAATTTCTTACAGATCCTTTATATTGTATATTCCAGGAAGTAAGGAAAATATTTTTCAAATTTTGAGGTATATTTAATAAAAACACAAAACTAGTCTAATCAAAATAGCATTAATATGACTCATTATTAGAGTTAATCTAATAAAGAATCACAATACTTGCAATCCCACTGCAGAGTGAAACAGCAACTTTTGAATTATTTGCTCCTTTTATACGGCCGTGGTAGTGACATAAATGCTTTCTTGGAGCATGTATCTTATGATTAGAAATATTAGGTCCAAATCGATTTTCAATAATCATTCCGGGAGAAGTGAGGCCAACATTCGGCACCAACTGGAGATAGTGGTCGTCACCATTAAAAGATAATTTATAATGTACATGATCATCATCATTTATTGATCTTTTCTGAAAAGTCAATATTGTCAATTAATTAAACATTAATTTCGAATCAATGAAGAATTTTTGAGAGATTAAAAAAAAGTCTCAACTTAAATTTTATTTATACAACTATCAATATACACATTTTTAGGGCAACAACTTGTAATTAATTCATATTAATTAAAGTGCCATATGCCATCACTATCTTAATGGTAAAATATGAACAAATAAAATGATTAATTGTTTGGAAATTTTACTTATTAATATGTAATAATTACAATTTCTAGTACTGAAGATAACTAAACTGGCAAAACCTTGGTTGTTTTGTGATAAACTTTGACTTGTGAGAATAAAAATTTGAATATTTCTTAAATACCCTTATTATAACAATTGGTCTATGTCTAGGGTTTAATTCATAATTTGTATCAAAACCTATATTAATATGTATTAAATTAAATGACTCCAAATTAAGTAAATATTATTGGTATACATGCCTTTCTCCTCAAATGCTCTTCAAATGAGTGGGGTAGCTGAAAAGAATGAAAAGCGCCATTGGGTTTAACTTTCCTAGGAAGAATAACTTCATAATCAGTAACTGCCTTCGTGTAACGTCCTGAACAAAAAATAATGTATATAATAAAATTTCTTAAACACTACTAAAATATTTTTTCAAGGATATTATATTAGTTGAGTAAACTTGTAAAGGTGAACCATGGTTTTTAATAGAAACTCAAGTCATATAATAATATGTTAGTAAATTTATATAAAGTTCATAAAGGGATCATTGATGTAAAATTTCAGATTTCGAACTAAACTAAGAAAGAATTCTAAATAAAATTAATATAAAATGAAATGAAATGAAAAAAAATAATTTTTTTCTGAGACTACAGTTCCCTAAGAATAATAACAGTGTTACAAATTTATGGGTATTAGTCTGGCTTAAAATAATAAAAAATACAAGCTAACATACTGCTTATTGTTATTGCAGTTGTGCAATAGTTGACATTACACAGTATACGGATACAAGTAATTTTATATATTAGCTGAAATTTGAATGTGGAGTAGGTGGTGGAACAGGAGTTGTTTGAAGGAATTTGTGGACGAGGATTGACGTATGGAGGTAGGAAGAGAGTCCCAAAAGGAGGTAGCACGAAGGATTTGCCGATGGAAGTAGTTTAATGGGAGTGGATTTATAAATCTATGGTTTGAGACATAGTATTACGAGAGTGGATAGAGGAGCGTAGAGTAAGGAGTTCAAGGATTTAGGGAGGGTTTTTGGTTTTGAGAACTTGAAAAAGGAAATCACCAAGGAGGAATTGTTGTCGGGAAGTAGGATAAAGCCACTTCAACTCGGTGTACCAGAATGATATATGAGAACGCCTGGGAATCCCGAAGATGTTTCTTATAAAATAGTTCATGAGTTTCTTCAGTCTCATTTCTAGCCTGACAGATAGCCCTCCATACACCCAACAGCCATAGTCGAAGTGGGGGAATATAAGGGAGGTTACAAGTTGCTATCTGGTTTTTAGAGGAATACAATCACGGAATCTTAGGAATTGTTTAAGAACAGTTATGGATTTTCAGGTAATCTGGGAGATATGGTTATTCCAGGAGAGGTTCTGGTCTAAGGTTACTCCTAGGTTTTTAACTGTAGAGAAAAAATAGATGGGGCGGTTATTGAGGTAAAGTAAAGGAAAGTAAGGAAGGGATCTAATGAGATGTTTGGAATTGCATTAGTTTTATCTGCATTTATCTTTAATTCATTTATTTCTGCCCTTCTGTTGATGCAGTCAATATCTTCTTGTAGAGTCCGGGCAGCCTCAGGCTACTCAGAAGGTAGGAATGATTGGCAAATTTGGAAATCATCAGTATATAGGTGGTAGCAGGAGTGTTGAATGGCGTCAGAAAGGTCACTAATATAAATAGAGAAAAGAGTCAGGGAGTGTGAGGAACCCTGAGGTACTACACCTCGTATTAATTCAAGGGGGGATGATGGAGCTTTGTTCAGAACTAAAACTGTCTGAGATCTGTCTGATAAGAAGAAGAGGAACCATTTTAGGACGCTTTTTTATATGGGCAAGCTTTGGATTTTGGAAAGAAGGATCTCATGATTGACAGAATCAAACACTTTGTAAAAGTAAAAAAAGATTAGGATGGAGATTTTCTGTTTATCTATGGTGGATTGGAGGTCTTGGGTAATTCTTAGCAAGGCAGACTGGGTGGAATAATGGGAACGGAAACCAGATTGTAAAGGATTGAGGAGATGGTTTTGCTCGAGAAAGCTGTTCAACTGGGAGTGGACTAATTTTTCTAGAGGCTTGGATAGATTGGATAAGATGGAGATGGGTCTGAGTCCGAAGCTGATGAAGGAGTAGGAACTTTGTTCAGTGGGCGGACTATGGTTCTTTTCCAGAATTTGGGAAAAAGGAATTTTTGAAAATATGAAATATTAGTATAATTTAATAATAAAAAATTAACTGGCATTCAGTCATAAAGATTTAAGCCATTAATTTTATGAAAAGAAGGTTTTATGTATTCTTGGCCTTGAAAATAGTTAATTATTTTGATCAAAGGCAAAACTTTTTTTGTCATAAAAATATGAGTTAATTCTTTTTGATCACACATCAATTTATTAACAACATAAATAATAAAATTCAAATTTCTGTTGGGTAGTAAAAACAATTTTTAAATATAGAACTATCAATCAACATTGACAGAAAGGAATTTGCTAAATGGGCACAGAAATGGGAGTCACAGAATAAACTTGTAAGAAATATAACTAGTAAAGAAGAAAACAACAATAAAATCTACACCATTAAATTATATCTATCTATTTATTATTTCTTATAATTAAATAAGTTCTATGGTGGAGCTTTAAGAAAAATAAATTACAAGTAACTAAAAATAATAATAATAACACATCATACAACATTAACATTTATGCAACAATATTGTTTGGTAAACAATTTTTAATCACAGTACCTACAATGCAATACATGCTTTCCCTAAATTAAGATACATATTCCCATTTTTAAAAATTTGTTATATGACCTTAACTATTTGAACACAGAAATATTTCCCAGAGAAATATTTCATAATTTGAATATTCTAAGAAAATTTGTGATTGAAAACAAATGTTTTTCATAAAATGTAAAATTATGTAAGCGACGAATCAATTAATAATTGTCGATTATTAAGCTTAATTTTTTTTATTTTTTAAGAATGGTAATTATAGGGATAACAATGCGAGAGCAATATAATTATTGTTACTTCCATTTGGTTGCTGAAGTATAAAGCGTTGAGTGGAATGAGGGGACTCAGAGATACATTTTCTCAGGCAACTGTCAAATATAAAACTCACTACTGAAACTCAATCTCTTGCTATATAATAAGTGGAACAAAAAAATATGTACTAAAATTACATAATTATTATTTAATATATCTAACGTTATTCATAAACAAGGTATAAAATAAAACGTAGGCCGCTGTGCTCTGGGCTCGCAGCTGAAACAGCCAACAGGGTAGCACAGGCGGATCTACGGGGGAGGGGGGCTTTCGGGCTGAAAGACCCCCTCCCCCTCTTTCCCCCCAAAATGGTAAAATATAACCATGTTTTATAGAAAATAATATTAAAAACTATCTCTTAAATTATTATTGTTCGTGTGATTACATTTAATAGGACTTCAAGAATAACTAAGACACAATGTCATATGGGTAGTTAGTTTCTTTCTTTTTATTTTTCAAATTAATTATCGTTATATATATATATGAAAAAAAATCCTTCGGGCTGAAGCCCCTCCCCTAAAATTAAATCCTGGATCCGCTAGTGCAGGGTAGTAATCATTTTACCAATAGTCGGTTACTTTTTTTGGTTCAATTAGCCAAGTTTTTACCGAAAATAAGTTATTCGTAATATCGGGTAATTCTCATCCTTAATTGATAAGACAAGTTTCTAGAATCGTCGCTGAATCTATTGATGGCATCGGCTCCTCCTCTAAACGGGGGAGGGGAGGAACATTGTCATTGATGAGCTCAGCGTTGAGTTTATAAACTTGCCAATAGCTTAGCCAAAATGTAACACATGATAAAATCGCGGAAAACAGATGTTAACAGTTGTTGGAAAAATATAGTTATCTTATCCGCATTATAATGAAAATAATCAGCCATACACCTTAACAGCCTCTTCTGAACAATCTAAACATATATTTTTATTTAAAAAGAAGATGATTTGCAAAATCTACGACTGAGCCGAAAATTATAAATTTGTGAATAATTGCACTTACCATCGATGTAACCTGCACATATTGAACAATTGTAAAATATTATGATAAAAAATATAGTATTTTTAAGAAAATCTTTCATTTAATTAGTGCGTTAATGTCCTAGAACGAATTACATGTTTTCTTGTTACGAATACTATATTATTAATTAAAGAATATATAATACTATCATGTTTAACAGGTGTTCATTATTTCATATGTATGTATAGGGTCTGGCTATCATCCCAGTTGGATGATCCAACTTGGATGGGAAAACAGTCCAGGACTGTAATTGAGGCGCTTACTTTCAAAAGGACACACATATATAATATAAAATATATCAAGTACCTTTTCACGTTTTAATTATATAATTAATGAATAGAGCCAAAATCTATTATTTCCTATCAAAACTAATCCAACCCGGGGTACCCATCCTTCCTCAAGGATTAATATTAATTAATCTTACAGAAAAAAATATTAAAAACTATCTCTTAAAGTATTCTTGTTCCTGTAATTACATTTAATAGGACTTCAGGAACCACTTAAACACCAATTCATATAGGTAGTTAATTTCTTTTTTTTTTTCAAATTTAATATCGTTATATGTATATGACGAAAAAAAATCTTCCTCCCCCAAAATTAAATCCTGGATCCGCTAGTGCTCTCAAGAAATTTCTTGAGAGGGAGAAAATTGAGCCCCACTAAAATATGGTTCCCAACAGAAGTCAAAAATTTTGATGACACACCTTGCCCCATGCCACACCTCATTAATTAGTTTAACTTGCGAAACAAAAGTGCTAAATTGGACACGTGCCCTTTTGAAAATAAGTTCTCCAATTATGAAATATTATCAAATTATTATAGTAGCACAATAATCTGCGCGTTAGTTCTGACTTACTCTAACATTAGTCGTCATTTCTTTCTGTCAGTGGTTTTCATCAATCAATCATTTCCTCCAACTTTTTTGAAATCACTTACTAGGCAATCCGATCATCTTGGAACAATCAGACCCAACGAGAAGGGATGGGGAAGCCCAGGGCTGTAGGCCTTTTATGGGGCTCTCGGTCGACCAGGCTTTATTTTTTACCTTGTAAATTTTTAGAAATAAATGTTAGATTTATGATGTGATAAATACATAAGATCTTTGCATAATATTTTTCTTGGATAAAATATGCGTGAAAAGTGGGGTTTTGATGTTGAATTTAATATTTGACAGATACTCTAGAAACTTTGTCCCTGGGGCCCTATTTTCAAAATGTTTCTATCATTAGCACCACAGGAATTTCATGCAGGTCATTTTTTATAAAAAATATACTTTTGTTATCCTACTATTTCTAAAATTTTAGCTCTGAACTGAACCATCTTATCTAAGATCTGACAAATTTCTTAAGTTAATTTTCAATGCCAGTTTAAAATAACTGTAAACGTTTATGTGTGACGGAAATTAATCATTTTTGTGGCCTACATGTAATTGTAAAGATGAATGAATCTCATGAATGTCACGGTCTATTATTGAATATATATTAAGACATTCGTATATTTGTAAAAAATTGTATTTGACATCAGAAAAAACATCACGTAGCTGACCTAAAAAAGTCTCTTTTTATTTTAAATAAAAACTTAAAATAATTAATACATTCAATCCCCTGTTTAATAGTTTAACTAATGACTAAATGGTGAAGAATGTCAACTAAAATGACTATAGCAGAACACAAAGCTTATTCAATGTACACTCATTTGTTAACTGTGTTCTAAAAGTGTTATTCAGTAGAAATCAATATTGATTTTTATAGTAGTTGAATAATTATCTCATATCACTTGTTTTCTCAATCAATAGATGGGGCAAAGAGGTTTCATAGAACCTCCTTGCATCGGTTAGTTATCCAAGTTGATTCCATCAAGTTAGCTGCTAGTTTTTCTCGGTATGCCTAGGATATTTAAAATTTTAGATTGGTATTATGTTGACTAAACGTCCGAAATCTTTCTTCAGACAATACATCGTTAAAGCAGGGAAAATTGCGATAGCTGCAGAACTTGCAGGGTTAACATTATCCTATCTTGGCTGGAGACATTTAAACAACAACCAAGGTTCAAAAATCATTTATGTGTTATCAGTATGTTACTTCGCAAAAATATTCGTGATTTAAAAAAAAAAAATGTGTAAAAGGATTTAAATAAGTTATTGCGTAAAATCGTCAAATACTTAACCTCATTCAATTTAAACTAAGATAAGAGGACTATTTTATTTTTTTAAAATTATTTTGTTAATGTAATTTCATTTTTGTTGTTCATTTTATTTAGTTCTTGATTAATCAAAGAATGAATCATACCACTTGAGCCTCTTTTTTAAAAAATATTAGTACTTAATATGACAGGTGCTTATCAGGTGTTGTCACCTTCAACTCTTGGACCTTATGCTGAAAGAAAATTAAGTTATGGTTTCATCAGAATTAGTATGTTATTAAAGTTGGTTGAATATTGTTATTTTATTAAACAATGATTTTTAATATTATATGTTATGTAGGTTGAAGTGTCTTTAGTAAAACATTCAATTTCATCTTTAAAAATGGCTGCATTTATTTATTTTATAAGAATGGTTTCCTTTTTCAGATCTTCGGTATTATCTCTACAAAAATCATAATTGGATTCTCGAAGGTATGCTGCTAATTTTCTTAGAATTATGTGTAACCCCTTAGTAATTTTAATTTATATAAGGTTACTTTATCCAATTAACTAATGATATATTTATGAAAAATTTGTTCTCATTTCCTTTATTTCTGATACTTCTTTAAAATATGTGAGTTGCTATTGAAATATAAATGAAATGGACATGGTGTCTAACATCCAATTCAAAGTTATTAGCCCTACCAAATTTGTTGCATATGTGTATGTGAAATGATATACTTGCCTAAATTTATATACGATTTATTTAACTATTCCCAGATGACGGCAGGTTACAAATTCACTTTGAGCATGCTGGAATTCCCAAAGTAGCTGAATGCTCAAAATAATTTTAATTTACAATAATAACCCTACAACACATTCATTATAGGATGTATGTCATGGAGAAAATATGTTTAATAAAACAATGGATACAGATAGTGGTGGCCTTAGACATTCGGTATCCCGGGCAATGACATCACCTCCCCTCCCCTAAAAAAATTGAATTTATTTCTTAAGCAGTTTTATACTATGTAATACTTGAATTTTATTTCTCTACTACAGTTCCTTTATTGATAGACTAAAATTAATTGTTTTAAGATGTTTTGTATTTTTTTTTAACTTATAACAATTGATGAGAACCCCCTGAAGATCGGGTGTCACGGGGCGATTTTCCCGGTTGCCGGCACTGGATTCAGAGAAAAGTTTTATTCTAGTTGTGCTTCCATTTAATCATTTTAACCACAGTGGTCGTTAAAGTATTAAAATGCTCACTGATTTACCCAAGGGACCATGGCGGGCATATACACCCGTGATTGAGATCTACAAACAAGCTGGTTTTCTTTAAATTTCCAAAAATAATTATGATATATGCACGTTAGGAATAACTAGCAAGGGTAAAAATCAGAAGAAAAAAAAACAACAAAAATAACTACTATCCTTATAGACTAGAGAGATGTATATGCCTATTCCGTTGTTTGTTTTTTAAAATTATTTTTAAATCTAAAAAAAATGCATAATACTTTTTTTAACAGTCCATGGAGAAAGTTTCACTTAAATGGCTTGGTCGAACAACAAGTGCTAATTGTTGTTCTTTGTAGTTATTGTGCCTAATAATCCAAAAGAGTACAGAGAATCATGGTTATTTTATTTTGGCAACATCAAAATATTTAATGATAAAGCAAGAGAGAATCTATTTTAATTAAGAGTCCATCTATTTGTTAAAATTTATAATACTATTTCAATTATATTGAAAAATGAATCCTTTAATATTCTATGAAGTTATACTGTTTTAACTAAAGAATGATATGATTTCAACCAATCAGAATTAAATTCTCAAAAATGAACATTTTTTGCTTATATTCTGAAGGCCTAACACTCTTAAGTATTCTTTGTGAAAAGTGTAAATTTCAACTAAACTGCAGATTTAATAAGACTATGATGTATAAGCATTGCCAGCTTTAGCCTTCTCGAGTCTACTGCTAGTGGTACCGCTTCAAAACCTGCCTAGGCGGGTTGGAATTTATTTCTTGGCGGGCCCACGGAATGAATTCGGTTGTATCTCTAGAATAAAATAAAATCTGGTTGACTTAAAAATTTAGCATTTCATTAAGAAATATTTGTTTTTTTCTAATCTATCACCAATGTTAAGGCAGATAAATCATTAATTAATTATATAATGTATTCAAGCATTGAGAATTGAAATCTATAATTGCAGAACTTTTGGGCTATCTAATACATTTATACCATCTTTTTTCTGTTAATTAGTGAAATATAATTTTTTTCAGGTTATTATCAAGTAGGAGAGAAAATATCATCTGACTCACAAGTCCGCCAGTTTGACTTAGAGTCTTGGCAGAGGAATGGGCAGTTATGAGCGCTCTAGGAACTTCTATTAAATATACTTTAGTCTCTGTAGCTGCTGGATTTTTTTTCTATCAATATTTTCCATCAACTGAACAAGTGGTGAGTAATGTTGTTTTTGTAGGATTATACACATATAACAATTATAACATAGGTATTAATAAATTAATTTTTACTGATTTCACTTTGTTTACTCATAGTACAAAAGAATTATGTTTGTTAAATAATTGAATCAAATTGAAATTGATAATAAATTACTTCTTTTTCCCTTATATTCAACGAATAACAAAGCAAGTTTATTACAATAATAGTCAAATTATAAATAGGACCTGCAATAAATTTGTCAACTATATGTTGTAAAGTAAATATTACATAGTGTTTTTGAATATTGGCGCGAAGGTGGTGACATCACAAACTACAGACAGGAATGATGGATGGTGGGGGAAGCAAGTCCCATATGTTGGGCAGAAGGTAGCCAGCCGGCTAGGATGGAGTATCGGTGAGAAGAAAATGTTAAAATAAGTAGTGAGTGTCAATAAGAGAAAATTGTAGAAGTTGGATACAATACCGAGGAAGATTCACCGCAGAAAAGAGTGAGTGAAATAAAATGGACAGTTCGAAAGCGCGCCAAAATGAGACCCCGACAAACAATGGAAATTCATAAAAGTGTTTAATAATTATTTTATATTGTCATATTGTATAATTGAGGATGTGTGTTAGTTGTCTAAACCCAACCTGAGAATTTATTATTGCATAAAATAAATATTTGATTAAGAAACGTTTTGTTTACTTCTCGAAAGGAACGTAACCTTACAATATATTCACAATCTTAAAACCTACAATGTTAAATGCAGGGTGTCCACCATACCTCTATAAGGGAATTTTATAAGCAAGAAAACGTAAGCTTGAATAATTGATTTAGAATGACTATTTGTCACAAAAAGTTTACTTAATGAAGTACACTAGTATACATTTGACTTTTTGAACATTTTATGATGTTTGATTTTTATTGTAATCAATAGTTATTTTATTACTTTCACTTACCTATATTTATTATTTTATTTCCTCCCTCCCTTCATGGTTGATTGCAGCAATGGGATGTTACGTATTGAGTAAAGACCCGCTGCTGCAAGTAAATGTTCAAAATTACATATCGTGCTGTGCACACAGCCTGTACATTTTATCTGAGAGTTCAGCTATAGTCCTCTTCTGCCCCTTCTGTGTCCGATGACCTCCCTCGTACACTTCGTTCTGTCCTCAAGGAGAGTGGTCTAGGTATATAATGGTTTTCCTCTCATATATAAGTTCTTTTATGTGAGGGCAATTTTCTTTGTTAATGAGCTGAGGAAACTCGTTTTTTGTAAAAACTCGTAAATATGAAATATATAGTAAGGGAAAGTATTGCGATCGTGAACAATTTCTAATCTGAGTTTTCAACGAAAATACACATTTTAATGTCCCCTGAATCCAAATAACCAAGTCTTGCAAAATGGTCTGTGCTGTGATCAGTCTAGCTCAATAACAAAAAGTCATACAAAACTGAAATTTCATATTTAAGGTTTGTATATATTAGGGATGTTACAGCATCTTTTTCGTAAAAATCGGCTTCACAGAAGTGCCACTTTATATCATCGATTTTATACAACATTTTTCTCGAAAACGGCTCAGTGATTTTGATTAAATTTGTTATATCAATGTAGAATTAAGCAGTTTTTAATATTATTAGGTTTTATTCTCCTTGATGTTCTGTAACAGAGCTTAAATGCCTAATTTTCAAAATTTCCTACTCCAAAGCACCTTAATTTGGTTTATTTTTAATAATTAAATGTCTCTCATTGTTAATAGTAATAAAACATGGCTCAATATAAACCATGAACTATGATAATTGACTATAGGAGAAAAAAAAGAAAAACGTTATTTTAGATCGAAAGTGATATTCCGGAAATAAATTTTTTTTTTTATAAAGCCCCGTGAATGCACTGCGGCCATGAAGGCCTACGAGTGCAATGGTATACTTATAATATATCATTGGAAAGCTGAGAATTTTAGAGAAACAAATATCTAACATTCAAAGTCATTCTTTTTTACTATGTCAGATCTTTCAGTATTTGTTGATTCCGACTAATTTCAAATATACCAGATTATTAATGTAGATCCGCTTCTCAGGAAGATACATGATCAAGGTTTCAGTTAAAAATAAAATTGTAAAAATCACTTTACAACTTGAGTGCAAAATGTATTCAAGTCGTATCGAAACTGATTAAAAATAAAAGTTGAAAGTTTATTTTAAGCTCTGACTTGGACATTGGAAGAAAAACAATTGGTGCTTAACAAACATTCTTTAGCTTATTAAAACTGAAAAGTAGCTTTCTCAACAGTACAAGAAAATTCATCTTTACAAGATGCCAATATATCCTGTATTGATTTTGGGCTGTCCCAAAGGCAGACAAAGCAAATTCAGGTTTGAGTAGAGGATTCTCAAGAAAATCTTTTGGGGTTGTTAAAGATCGGACCGGCACTTAAGAAAGAATCGGGAGCTTCATGAGTGTTATTGTGAGGTGGACTTGTTAAGTTCAGATGTTGTAAGGTTACATTGGAAAGTTATGCTTGACAGGTCTCTTGATTGGATGCTTATATATGATCTCCTAAAGACAGAAACAGCTCATAGGAAAATATGAATAGCAAGACCTAGGGCAAGGTGGCTGTGGAAGGACTCTGTTGACTTTAAAGATCCCCAAATCTGGAACTGGAAGTTGGATCACAGGACCGAGGCAACTGGTGGAAGGCTTTATTCATCAACACATTAGTTATTTTTTATGACTTCAAAAAGTTTGAGAATTCCAAGAAAAGGCATCAATAAACACCCAGTAAACTTTTGTCAGATTGACAAAGTTAACCAAGCAATTATTGTTAAAATAATTGTAGGTTCTGTTATAAGTCTCATCGCTTAGCAGTGTTTCCTGGAACTCAGTAACCCTTGTCTCACATAAAATATCACAGTCTGCTTCTGTATTTAATTAGCATCTATGCAAAACTTGTATCCTAAATTTGATAAATTAAGCATTAGAAATAAAAATGTGTTTAATTAAGGTTTAGCAGCAATGCACCTGAAGGGTTTTGTAATTCAAGTAACTCTTCTTAGTATTAATAATTTATTTTTCTGTAATTGTACATCCATTATTAAAAAAGCTTATGTTTTAATTCACAGTTTTAAATATTTTTTTTGATTTGACACTATTTTTTAAAATTGTTTTCAACCAGTTAGCTGAACAATACTTCACTGCTCCTTGTAATAAGTTATAATTAGTGAAACAACCAACTTTATTTGAAACACCTTTTTATCATATAATTAATTTTTCGTAACACTGGAAATTATTATTATTAGTAATGAATGTTTATTTTGATATTTTATAATTGGTTTTAGTAGTAGGAATGAAGGGTTAGTAATAAGGTACATACATACATTAAATAATAGCATTTTAGAATTAGTACTATTCAATTTCTCTTTTTTCATGTTATTTTTTTTGGAAGATTATTTGCACTTTACACTCTGAGATTATAAGGGTGTTTAATTACTTTAAAATGTTTCTAATGATGTAGAGATGGTTGACCATGATATAATATGAGGAGTTGATCGGGGGGGGGGGGGGGGGGGTGCAGTAAAAAAAATACTAAATTTTAAAAATGGTATTTTTAATTATTATGCCGACGTTTTGACCCACCTTGCAGGTCTTCATCAGGGCTACAAAAGGTTTAATAAAAATTAAAATCTTTTGTAGCCCTGCAAGGTGGGTCGAAACATCAAATCAAAATACTATTTTTAAAATTTAGTATTTTTTTTACCACACCCCCCGATCAACTCCTTCTCTTAAAATGTTTCTATTTTATTGTTAGATTGAATATTAAGACATAGGCTAAATTTTATGTTTGGTTATTTCCTCTTACACATGTCACAGTTAGATCACCCAATATGTCTACCGGTTTAGCCTGAAATTTGAGAGCTGGTTGCTCTTTGGAATGGTAGTGGTCCATTAAGACTTTGAGTTGTTAATTTCTTCTTTTTTTTTCACAGAATACACCTCGTGATTATACAGAAAGACAAAGAGTTCTTGATGTGATGCGTAAAGCCTCTGGATTAGATTTACCTAACAATCCATCAACCAATAGTAAAGAAAAATGATTCAGATTCCAGATAGTTTAGTGAAAAGGAATGAAGAAAGAGCAGAGAGATTAGGTCGTAAGAAGGAAGAAGCTGGTGAAGAAGAAAACCTAACTGATGTATTCCGTGAGACTTTCCGGTCTAAACAGACAGAGATTGAATCAGCACTGGATTCAGCAGAAAAAATTCGTGATAGGCAGGAACTTGCTGAGCGTTTCAATACAATATCAAAAGATATTCAATCTCTGAATAAATATGTCTCAACTTCTGCTCTATTTTTGATTCCTTATGATCTTCGAATGTCCAAAACTGTCCTTCAAGAACTGCAAGAAAGAGTTAATCAAGCAGAAAATAAATTGCTTCCTAAGAGAAAGTTTGGTTTTAGTAAAATAACTCTTGAGAAAAAGAAAGATGAAATCATTTGTCCTAAACGTGTTGATCAAGTGGACTTTCCTAAAAAGGAGGAACTCATCTTTGACACAGGTTTTGGAAATAGAGTGGGTGAAGTTTTGACTCTTAGCGGGGAAGAGCTTGCTGGAAAAGATGTTGTTCTTACCAAGTTACAGAACTGCGTGGTTTACCTGTTGGGGAGTTGTAGTACCCTTCACCTTTCTCAAATAAGCGGATGTAGGATCCTTTGTGGTCCTGTCACTACTTCAGTCTTTATAGAGGGTTGTAAGAACTCTTTGATAGCTGTGGCTTGCCAGCAGTTACGAGTTCATCAAACAGTATCTACAGACTTCTACATTCACGTTACAACGAAAGCTATTATAGAAGATTCCAATGATGTCAAGTTCGCTCCATACACCTTTTCTTATAGTAACCTTGTTAAAGATTTCCATATATCTGGTCTTGACCCACATTCTAATAATTGGGACAAAGTAGATGACTTTAATTGGCTTGTGAATAACAAGCAGTCACCTAATTGGAGGATTATTGAAGAAAACGAACGTGTTAAATTAACGTTATAGTTTAGTTACTTATATATATATATATAGATATTGTAAATTTTAATTTTTATTAAACAAAGTTTAACAAATTTGTATTTTTTATTTTTTTAAATCCATTTTGTATTGATACTTTCACTTCTAAATAAACGTTATTACATTACCTAAGCAATAAAATCAGAGGTGCGTAAATATTAAAACATCAATCCTTGTCAAGATATGGAGACAGTGGTAGAGTGCCATTGTTATTTTTTACTTCAGCCAAGGCAACTCATTTAAATAACAATTAATTAACAAATAACAATGAATTTAGAAACTTAATTCCATTAACTTATTTGGTGTAAACTAAATTTATTAAATTACACATTAAAAGGTTGCTGTCTTTTAAATTTACCAAAAAATTATATAAATATATACCATACTACAATAGGCATTTTCAAACTTTGTCAAGTTACCCAGTAAAATTGCCATTGCAAGGTTTCTATCTTTCAAATTTAGCTACTTATTATCTATATGGGTACCATAGTATAACAGGCATTCACAGATTTTATTAAATTTAACAATTATAAGAATTGGGTATCATATGTCAATGGCAAAAAGTCATTACGTAACATTTTATGAATTAAATCACTATTTTGATGATTTTTCTCTCTGTGAAATCAGAATCTTATGCATTTATTTTAAATATTTTTGATATATAAAAGGGTTTGTCATTTGTATCGTTTAATTACCTCTTTGCAATAAACCAATGATATACTGTCAGTTAAAAAGTCACAAGTCTATTTTTGATAAACCTATATTTTAAACAGATTTAATGAATTATTGAAGGAATTTAGTCGACTGTTCTACATACCATAGGTGATAAATAGTCAGGACGCAGTCATTTCAGTATTATTATTCGTCTAATAACATTTAATAGGACTTAAAGAATCACTTACACACCTTTTCATATATCTAGTTAATTTCTTTCTTTCTCCCTAAGTAATTATCCTAATATATGCAAACAAAAAAATGTCTTTTAATAGGACTTAAAGAATCACTTACACACCTTTTCATATATCTAGTTAATTTCTTTCTTTCTCCCTAAGTAATTATCCTAATATATGCAAACAAAAAAATGTCTTCAGGCTGAAGCTCCCCCAAAATTAAATCGTGGATCCATTAGTGATGTGGGTCATTATCTATTTATTGGTGTATCAAATAGACACATATACATTAAGAAAACTATGTTCAAATTCCACAGAGAAAAATTTATTAAGTGCTAAGATTCTATTAAATGTTATGTCTTGACTTATAACATTATAGCCACAATATATACGCTGTAGTTTTGCTAATAAGACATTTAAATTTTTAAAAGTTTGTAGAGTTCTTATTTTAACCCTAGAATGAAACTTAAATACGCCAACTCATCTTAACACTGTGGGGTGTGGTACACCCCAAATTTCAAAATTTTCATAAAATTTAATTGTCATGCCCTGGAAAACTCGAAATACTTTTCAGAAGTAAGCAAAATGATCAGGAAAACAAAAAAATAAATTCTAGGTAACTTTAGAAAATATATTTTATATACTCACATAAAGTAAATAAGTTACCTCGACATCACTAACAAATTAAAATAGGATCAATATTTTTCCATTCAAAATACATTGTTAATATAAAATACATACATAATAAAGGAAAACATTTTTTTTTACTTAAAAAGATAATAAAACCCATAGTGGAGGCCATTTAAGTGACCACTCACAATACAAGCAAACTGTTGTCCTACGTTCATTGCAGATAGGTAGGCCTTTTACATTGCTGACAGACCACTTTTTCCTTCCTGTCTTTCCTTCTCATGCAAAACGAGTATTTACGTTGTTTTTCCAACACTAGTCGTTAGTTTTATAATGTCCAAAATATATATGTTGAAACTCAACGTTCGTGTTTCCACTTGCAGTTTTCCTTTCAAACAGGGCTCAATTAACAAATAGCCTAATCCAAATAAGTAATTTCTCCATATCATCTTTTTTTCCCAGTTAACTAAGATGAACAATATCATACTGTTTTTACCAGCATGGTTTAACATTCCAAAGAAAAATCGGAGACAGCGTCCTCGTTTTTTTTTCTGATGTGTACACATGACACATTTGATCATAAGTTACTGTGCTGTCTTTATTTAATATGCTCCATGCATCTTTTAACTCGCATAGCAATTTATGGATTTCTTTAGGATAAATTTTATTTTGGTATTTGCCATACTAAAAAAATAGTTTCTATATATAAATGCATGAAAATATTACTAATTAACAAATATAATATAGAAATCCATATCTGAATTATTAGGAGTTTCAAAATAAGAAAGAAAACACAAGAGATACAAAATTCACAAACCCACACTGGGTTGTGTGATACACCTAATTGGCTTTCAATAACATCCAATTATAATATAAGCTCAACAGTGGAGCGCTAATGACCACAATTAGCCTGCCTAAGTATAATGTTAATTCGCATGAAAAACCTTGGCCAAAGAGCTACATATATAAAAGTTAATTAATATTTAAAATGTTGTGGGGTGTCATTATAGGGTTAATGAACATATGTATGAATCCATAAGCTTCAACAATTTTAGCTCCTGCCTCCAGAAAAAACCGAACACCTAATTAGATCAGAAAATAATAAGTTTAATTAACTATACATTGATCTCTATTATTTTCCAAAGGTGTTTTTTGTCTGTAAGCCTTAACTTAAATAATTCTTCATCAAATTCTATGATTGAGCTCATTTTGAAGATTACCTTTTCCTTCATGTCGGAAAAATTGAACTTTATATATATTTTGGGAATAAGTAATTTATTGCATATTATACCTCAAAAAGAAAAATAAAGATCAGACAATTATTAACAATACAACCTACCATGAAATTTGAAGTTTTTATTATCTTGAACAAACTATTGGCATTAACTCAAGGAAAGAAAATAAATTATTTCAACACAGTTAATTAATTCATGCCCGAGTTATTTAATGTTGTTTTCCAACTTCGAGTTTTTTTAAGCCTTTTATGATTCTTAATAATAATATGCATACAGTTCAAGGATATACAAAAAAAATTATACGCTGTTACACATTTTTTGTGAAAAATAAAACAGAACAGCACTTCAACAAGTCAGAAAAAAAAAAAAAGGAATGGAAAAGAAACAATATTTCTAGAGATAACTTTTATTCATTAATATCTTCCATTAAACATTTATCAAAAAAATACATATCATTCATGAGGCACCTATAAGCAAAAACAGATGACTAAATTCTAAAATTCAGTAAAAAATAAAATAAAATTAATCATCCTTTATTAACAATTGTGTAATAATCAACCCATTATGATAAACAGAAAACTAATGTTAACATTTTAATAATACATTTGACTAAATTCATTGTTTAGATAGTTTTGTTGATTACACTCATACCCACCAATCCTTAAGTGCAGTCCAGTATTTTAGGATGACTGAAGGTTTTCTGGGTAACACAATCCCCCACCCCTATTATTTATTATACAACATAAGAATCCTTTGAAAAGATGATTACTTCAATAATAAAACTGCCTAAGAGTTAAGTAATTGAAATCTCTGTTTAAGCTATTAACAAAAACAAATGCTAGTCAAACAAAATAAAGACCTTATATTTTTACTTGCTATGAATGCAATTCATCTAAAAATGTTACTAGGCTATAACTACTTCATTTAAATATTAATGTTTTAATACTGACCTTGAAAGATAACTACCACTTTTCATCTATTGTGATTCTCTTTTATCACAATTGGTAAAATATGAAATATTTATTTATAATAGGATTTACTACACTAGACTTTCACTTAGCAGCATCAAATAGAGCAGGATAACTCAAAGCATTTTAACAAGGCTGACTAAATCATTTCCCCAGTTACCCACTCTGAAATTTGTCTAATTTTCGAAATTTAGAATAGCTATCTTTGGCGAAAAAATAATAGTGCATAAATCCAGTCTTAGTGAAATGGTAATATATAAATGAAGGGAATGGGTTATTGTACAAATAAATAAGTATTTTTTGTTTGACCAATCCTAAACTTAGTGACAGAATGGCAGTAAAAATAAAAATACTTATCTATTTTTACTGATCATCCCTAACCATTTTTCTCTTTAATTATTCACTAGTCAACCATTAATCCATAAGTAGAATATAATTAGTTATCATGTTTCCCCCATTGGTTAGAAACTGTTCATTCTGAAATAGAGCTTAATGAAAAAATTTTATGGCACATAACTCATTTCTGGGCACAGCTTATTACCCTTATAGCCGATAACCATTCAGGGAGACCTTTAATAGTTAGATAAACACCCATTTCTTGTATAAATTTAAATTATTGGAAAAAATAATCAAGTGTTATATACAAATAAAATGAAGACTCATACCATCCAATCCTGAAATGATAATCAAAATCCACCTATTTAACTTCTAATATATAGTTTTATAAAAAGAAATTAATCCATGTTAAAAGACAGTGATGATCAATAATTGGCTGCTTACATAGTTGTTTTAACTAAAACCAATACACTTCATCCTCTAAATTTTATCAGCCTAACCGAACTCACTTTAAACAATACCTAAAGGCATTCTGATTCAAAAATATGAAATGAAGTAAGAATAACATGGTGCAAAACATTGGTCCAGTTTGACAAAATACAAAGAGGTCACTAGTGTTAATTTCAATCGCGATCGCAATTATACCTGAACACAATAGTAAACACTTTAACACTAGTACATTTTATATGGTTTAAATGTATACAAAGAATAAATAAATGAAACTTGTCGATTAATTGTTAGCGGTGATGGGTAAAGAATTCCAGGAGGTAGCATGAATCGACTTAGTTTTATGAGAAGAGATATCAATATGCAGAGATCTGGTACTAAGAGAATGGATAGAGGAACTCCAGTGAGCCTGGAAAAGGAACTAGAACCTATCTAAAGTACCAGATAGAATTTAGATTCCAGCACTTTCATACCATATAGTGTTAATCAACTTATACTATGGATATTTCTATAAGATTATCATTCTGGTGGTTTTATTTATTAATTTGTTGCCTTTTAAAGTTTTTCCGGTATTGATTGAAATTTTAAGATTAGTTTGATATCTTTGAGAAAACATTTAATTTTTTAGTTCCCGTTATAACAAACAGCTTTTTAAGATAAATGTGAACATAGGTTATAAAGAACTACTTCTATAGGAAGAGAATGGTATAATAAAAAATAAAGAGTACAAAATTGTTTTTCTTTTATTGAAATACAAAGGAGCAAATTTCATTTAAATTACACAAAAAAAACTAAACCAATAAAAATTAAAAAAAAAAATAAAATAAAGAAAAAGAAAAGAGGAGACCATCTAGGTTCATTTACATAATGCAGCAAGATAAAAAAATTAATGTAAGACTTACTGACATCCTACTATACATATTTAAGCATAATAATTAATAAAATGCAGAATTTACAATATTAAATCAAATACAATTATAATACAACTTAATTAGGGATCTGCTTGAAAGTCCTAACAATATCATTATCGATGTTATTTATAGACTGTCAAATGGACTAAAAAAAAAAAGGTTGAAAGTTACATCCCTACTACTAAATTACTTGAATGGTCATAAATGAAATTAAAAAAAAAAAAAAAAAAAAAAAAAGATAAATAAGAGTATATAAGTTTCCTTTAGCATTGAACTTTGTACAACTGAGCATGCTCAGAGTTCTCGAACATAAGATGTCGTAATGAAGCTTTCTTATAGCTAAGTTATAGCTTCATAGGTGCGTAGTAGTTTCAACTTTATCGACGTCATAACATGTGAGATCTGAGGACGACTGAAAACAGACAATCAAACACATTTTTGATCTAAAAAAAGATGTATCAAATAATTTTTTTTTTTCGTATTCTGTAGCCATGGAAACGAAGATATCTGACGTCGATCTATGAATCTACTTTACAAAAATTATTTCGATGAAAAAGTATAAAAAAAAAAAGAGTAGGTTTATGCATATTTTTGATTAACCACACAAAGTAAGTATTCGACGCGTTGATTCTTCCTATGAAGTTTACATGGCTATCGTAGAATAACGCTGAAACAATTATAACATGCTTTCAAGTTTGTAGGTATTTTCGAAGAAGATATATGAACAGTGTAACTATGTTGTAGATGAAATTTGATGAGACTATTAAAAGGTAGACAATACTTTTAATAATTTTTAGCAATATAAAGACCTAAGACTAATTTCACGAACCCACTAGAGTTGACATTTTTAATAAATAGGAATGGCAATAAAATAATTTATATGAATGATAAAAAAACATGCTAATTAAAACAAAATTATAGTTTTATTATCATGAACCCACTAGAGTTGACTTTATTATTAAATAGGAATGGCAATAAAATAATTTACATGAATGAAAAAAAAAAAACATGCTAATTATAACAAAATTATAGTTTTATTATCACGAACCCACTAGAGCTGACATTTTTATTAAACAGGAACGGCAATAAAATAATTTACATGAATGAAAAAAAAACATGCTTATTAAAACAAAATTATAATTTCATGATTTAAAAAACATTAAAAAACTATTTCAAAGTTAATGGGAAATTATTATTTAACTGGGACAACATATGAGGAGAGGTTCAAGTTATAGTGGTGTTCGGCGACATTTACACCAATTTTGACTCAGGATATCTTCAATATTTTACCCATTTCAGGTTGTATTCCTGGATTTAAGCCAGAATCTTAGAAAATGACCCAAACCACTATAACTTGCGCCTCCTCTTATGTTAATACGATACAAGACAGATTTCACTTAATTTAGAATATTTGAAAAAACATAATTGTATGACAGGGAGTTAAATTATTATTAAAGCATTTTTGTAAAAAAGAATGAAAAGTTAAATTATTTTTAGCCCTTCAAGAACCTGTATTACTAAATAGAAATAAAAATTCAAGATTTATAATTTATGGGAACATATTAGAAAATAAAAACTATAGCAACACAAATTTGAAGGGCTAATAATCAATACTTGTAAATAAAGATTAAGGTTATAAAAAAATAAATTTTTGATTGACTAATTTTAAAATGAAATAAGCTTTAAAATGGTAAGACATACAAGAAAAATTCTAATTGCCAATTCCCTTAATATGATTTTCAAATACTGAACTAAGAACTTTTAATATCTTCTGTGTCATCTATCTATATCTGGCTATCTATGAATGTGGTATGTAAGAAGTAAATGCAGAAGAAAAATAATATTGACAGATGTAGCCATATATTGAAACTGCAATAAGATCAGATTGACGTTATGAAGTTAATTATGCTAAAGTGTATAGATGATATATAAATTCGTAGAAATGGAGTACCTTATGCGGCTAAGATGGCTAATATCCGCCACCACTGCCTGAGTAAGAATTTCGTTGAAAACCTCCTCTTCCGTAGCTATTACCACCACCGCTTCCTCCGAATTCCCTTCTACCACCGCCACTGCCGCCGCCGCCTCCGCCTCCACTGCCGCCGCTGTAATCATATCCAATATACACACACCTCGCCGGCAACCTCCAATGAACAACATACCACCTCAACCATTCTCCTAACCATACTCGTAACCACAGTGGTAACGAAATTATGTACAGTACAGGAGATCACTTGCATCCATTCAAAAGAAATGCAAATATTGAAGTAAATATATAAAAAAAAAATCAGCAAATTTCTCTATATTTATGTATATAGAGTAAATAGTAATGAAAATTATATATTAAAAAAAAATAAAAAAATAGATAAATAAAATGTAAAATATACCAACAATATTTAATAAATAAAAAAATAAAATAAAGTTAACATATAAAAACAATCAGACACACTCAGAACTAACTTCGTTAAAATATATAACTTGCATAGAAAAGAATCTTTACAACCAAACAATATGTTTCGTATAGTAAATGAAAAAAAGTTCAGGAATCAAAGAAATCTCAACGTAAAGAAAAACAAATTTTGTAATACTAAAAATGATGCATATGGAAATTTGGTTTAACCAATTTATAATATCACTATCTATTCAAAATCTACATCACATCAGATTTGGTAAGAACTACTCATTATTACGCAGATGAGTGACTATCAGTTAAATGAAAGATTATCTTTAAATCTTCCAAGATTCACATCAGTAAAAATGAATTTGTAGATTTCTTCCCAACTAAACTGCAGCCATTAAATAAAGCAGCTTCATCAGTAATTAAGATCAGAAGAACTGAGTTTTATACACAATGTCAGTGTTATCATGGTTTAAGCATAGTGCACAATAATTTACACCTTTAAAATATATATTTTAGTGCATTAACATTACCGACGCCTAGTTCACATGAAATTTACTAGATTAATTAAGATCAGAACTGATTTTTAAGCACAATATCAGTGTTTCATGGCTCAAGCATAGAGCACAAGGAATGCATAATTAACACCTTTAAAAAAATAAATTCAAGTACATTAATATATTGTCGCCTAATTCACATAACTGTTAAGCTAATATGAAATTTGCAGCTTCTCCCAATAATTTGTCTGTTTTCAGGTTGCCCTCATTTCTCACATGTAGATGATAAAAGGACCAGGCAGGACTCCAGTAACGAAAAATTCAAATCAAAAATGCAAAATTCCTAGAGAGAATCTACTACTTCATTCTCATCCACAATAAGGAGAAAATAAGACTTGATAGATTTAATGGGATGATAATGGATTAAAAGAAATTAAAAAAAAAAAAAACCTTAGATGAATCATCTTAATTAGAAGTGACCAAGATTTTTGGTACTAATTCAAAGTATCAGATAATTGGATGACAGGTGGCCAAAGATCATATGAGACACACTGCACATGAAATCCTCTAAGATGTAGATCGGTTAACTTGAACAACGATAATAAATAGCTTTCACTGCTAAAAGACTTTCAGAATGTCATATACAGTATGATATATATGATCTTGCCCCACCAGACTTAAAACTTCTGAACTATTAAAGCAGTTTTCTTCAAACATAACCAAGATTCTAATCATACTCATTTGCCTACAAGAATTATAACTATAATAAGAGAAGTTTGCTCAAGAGAAATAGAAAATACATTATTTTTTCAACAGAGCAGGAAGCAACTTAACTAAGATGTTGGAGTTAACGCTAATTTATAATAAAGCAGTCCAGATTACCATAAAAAACCAAATGAAATTACGTACAAAAACACTGATCTATTCCATCAGAAACAAATCAAGTTGATCACCTTAATATTAACCTTTATTTTGAGTGATCAGAGCGAAGTAGTATTTGAGAATTTAAACTAATACTCTTTTGAAAATACTTGCCATTGACAACCTAGTCTAAGTAATCTAAAATTGATTATTAACCAAATGTGAACCAATTTTAAGATGAAAACATATTTCAGAAATTAAGATTTTCTTTAAAACAATTTATCATTGGGTACTTGCATGAATTTTAAATAGTGTTTTGTATTTGTGAAGAAGAAATCATTAGCAATTAAGAAGCAATTTCATTATACAGGAATAACTTATGTGTTGGGAGCACTGAATACACAGGAAAAAACTAAAGAAATTTATCATTGAATTAAAAATTATACTTCGGTTATCTGGTAAGAATTCTTATTTCTTAGTATAATTTAAATGCTAACGTAATAAGAACGACCAAAAGTAACGATACATAAATAGCAATAAGTGGTAAAACCTTTGAAACACCTTAAGGATATTCTTGGTCATCCAAGACAAGGGAGGTTCTTTCTAACTTCTCCTAAACAATATTATTATCATACTTAAACTGACTAAATTATCACATTAAGTTAAACATTAGGGAAGAAATTATATACGACTTTTAATAAATTATTAACTAGTAAGCTTAGTATTTATTAATTAATAACAGAGCAATTAAATTCTGGTAAATGTCCCAAAAATAGTAGTTGGTTAAGTAATCATCCAGGAATAACTAAGCTATTAAAAAGACTAAAAATCTAAAACTGATTCGATGTTGCCCTTACAAATTATCTGGTCTAAAATTTATGTTAGAAAATAAATTACTAAAAACTTGGGGGGAGGGGAACAAAACAGCAGCAAATGAGAAAACTGGTTTTAACCATTACTATGCCCAATTTTGTTCGAACCTTCAAAAGAAGACACAAGTTACTTTGGCAGAGAATGAAACCAACAAAATAATAAAAATAAAATTTGATAAACAGAAATTAATAAAACATTTGGAATTGGCGTCACCCGCCTCCAAAACAGTAAATTAACGTAATCTTCAGTTGTATTACCTGAACCTGTGTGGTGATCTGCTTCGGAAACGTGGCTCCCTGACACTAGAATAGCCATTACCTTGGTAACGACCACCTCCACCACCTTCCTTGTTCCCAAACCTATCGCCTCCCCTATCACCACCGCCGAATCCACCTCCTCGTCCACCACTGCCCCTAAATCCGCCACCACTACCACCCCCACCTCTTCCCCTTCCTCCACTACTTCCTCTCCCACGTCCACCACTACCCCCACGGAAAGAACCAGATCTACCTTCATCCCTCATTCCAAAACCACGACCACCACTTCCTCTGCCTCCACCACCTCTACCACGCCCTCCACGACCCCGCCCTCTAGATATTTCAACTCTTAATTGGGCCCCCATTAGTGTAGTATTATTCATATTATCACAAGCTGTCTCAGCATCTCTCATTTCAGCAAACTCAACAAAAGCAAAACCAGGGGGGTTGTAAGCTACCCAAACATTATTTAGTTTTCCAAACTTCTCAAATGCAAATTCCAGGTCTTCTTTTTTAATTTCGCCATCCAAGCCACCAACATAAACCCTTACTCCTCCACTTGAACGAGGGCCACCACCTTCAGCAAAATCTCTCATCTGAAAAATTAAGAATTAATCAGTTAAATATACTTCAGCGAAATCTCTCATCTGAAAAATTAAGAATCAATCAGTTAAATATAAAGTTAAAAAATCCATGAATAATTTAATTCAGTGTACAGATGAATGATAATCAAGTCAGAACAAGAAGTACGATAACCATAAGGTTTTTTTAGTCACATGAACTGATAATAAAAAGAATCACCACCTTCTGAAAATGAATTAACTCACTTAAGAGACCTAATAAAAAGCTCTTTCAGAGATCCGAACAAAATTAGAATATATTACTGCCTAACAAGAGATTGAAGTTAGAAATTTAAATAACAGATGCTTTAATAAATGCTTTAATGATTTTTCGTGGATTGTTGAAAAATCAAAGAGGGAATTAATTCAAGTTACAAACAAGATGATTAATCATTTAAATTCAGAAAACGACAGAGAACTCTACATCTAAAATGACAACTACATACATAACAGGAGTACAAAAGGAAGTTGTGACAGAAAAACACCAGTGTCCAGTCAAATAAATACTAAATTTTTAATAAATAGTATTTTATTGAACTAAATAGTATTATACAACAAAACAATCAAAAATACTATTGATTAAAAATTGAGTATTTCAAATGAACCTATACTATTATTTTAATCTAATAATCGGCCTTGTCAAGTATTGTTATTCTTAGTTGTATTATTTAATAATTTAATTGAGTAACGGAATCACGATTACAGTAGATTAGATACAAATTATATTAATTTTATTAGCAGACAAATATTACCATCAAACTGTTTATTACATTCATGTACTCCAAGTTTATTCCTAAACATCAGAAATAACTCTTGATTGATGTTGAGTTTTTAATAAGTACATTTTCATTAATTTCGATTATATTTTACAATAGAACTGTATCTAAAAAAATATTTTGATGTCATAGAGGAACATTGATTTACTTATTTGTGATGAATTTATTTTTGTTATTTAGCTTTTTTTAAAAGTACATCTTCTAAGAGTTCTAAAAGAAAGGAAATGAATTATCTTTTATGATTGATTCAACCTTAACATGTACTTATTGAATGGCACGCCACATGTGCACAGTTGAAGACTAATGGCAAACAAGCAATCATAATAAATAAAATTATTTAAACATGTTTAAAATCTTAAAGCTTAATTCTGATAATTTAACATAAAGAGTAAATGTCGCCCTTAAAACTGAATTGATAGTAATTCCTAATATCAATATGCAGATTTCAGACATGAAAAACATGTATATTTGTAATAGCATATGTCAGAAGAGCAGTTTAATATTCACAATCAAACGAAGATTAAGTAGGGTTGATAAAGCTCATTTGCTGATATTTGAAAAATAAACAAAAGACTAGAATAATAATAAGTATAAGATGCCAAGATCATAAATAATATACATTTCACCTCAACACAAACCTAGGTGAACAAAATGGAAGCATAAACAAAACATAATTTAATTGACTATGGCAGCAAGTAATGCAGATTTAAAACTGCAATGCAATCTAGAGGGAATTTAATTTTGTTATGAACTCGTTGCATATTAGTGATTCAAATAACAAGAATAAATGGTCAATAAAGCATGTATGGAAAAAAAAAATTATTTTCAGAAACTAACAAAGCCATAACTAAGCATAAACAAAATCTTTGTTTCTAGCTTCTTAGCAGTTTTAAATATTAAACATTTAATACTAATGAATTAGAGCCATGCAAAACCAAATATCCAATAACAGTGTGATATTAACTATGAAGTACTTGATGGTGAATCATCAGTTCAATGAAAAATCGACTCATCTCTGTTTAATTTTCAACAAAATGGATGCTACTAAAACAAATGTATAATTACCTACAATGTAGGTAGCATCCATATTAGTAAATAATTCCTCTGAATAATAATCTTGGGTCTACATACTGATTTTTAACACAAAGTTAACAATGGCCGGTAACGTAAAAAATGAGATTTAAAAATCATAGTAGGTACAAAAATTAGGTAGTTGCAAATTGAAACGTGCAAAAGGAGTAAAAAAAACCAAAACGGTGAAAATAAACTCTATGAACTCACCGTATAATTACTCCTCTACACAACAATGAACACCCGAATTACAACATGCTAGTTATAAGGTAAAATCTTTGATTCAATACGCATTTACTCATCACATGGAAGCTAAAATGCAATAAAATTAACTTAATTCAATAATAATAATATAAAACTTACTTTAAACAAGTTCTAAACAGGTTGTTCTTCTTCAGCCGAATTCAACTGTGAGGGCGTCGGGTTGAAAAAGAGATCGATGCAAGATGTCCGCTTCAGAAAATGTTTGTCTCACTGCCTTCTAAATATTATGTATGGCGTAATTACTTATTTATAAAATTATTGAACAGATAAATTGCTATAATCAATTTTAAAAAACTCCTTAGTCCTAGTAAAAATTTTACATATAAATTATCAAAAATATTTAAGGATTAGGGAAAAACTTTTCGAAAGTAATGTGTTCCGGCTAAATAAGATTAATTTTATTTAAATATTTTTCTGAGTATTAAACTGAATTACTTTTAAATCGAATTGAATCGCTTTTGTTATGGCGTTGAATCACAATAATTTCATTCCAGAATTTAAAAACTGCTATACTAAACAACTTGCCTAAAGTAAACACATTTGGCGCTTTGATGATGTTATTGATTGCATAAGAAATGATTGATTCTATTGCGTTTTAGATTTTATTTATTTTATAATGTTTACTTGGGTATAATTTAGTAAATAAGGGATACGACATGACTGAAAAATTACAAAATGTTATATATCATTATATAATATTGTAAATAATAATTAATATTTACTTTTTATAATGCTTATTAGCTTGTTTCTTCTCGTTTCATACCTATATTTTGTTTTTAGAAATGTTCATTTTTTTAAATTAATTAATTTTAATTATAAACATGTTTATTTGTCAAGCTTTTTAAGTTTTACTTACTTATTAGCATTACTTACTTATTTAGATGCAGACTTTGAGGGGAGATGGCGAGGAGGGCGATCGCGTAGGAGTACATACACAAGTATTTTACCACACCCCAGGCCCTCGGTCAAGAACCAGAAGTGGGGACCCCACATCATGACAATATATATATAAAGTGATTTCCAGGAATTTAAATATATAAGAAATTTATAGATCCTCAGAAACAGTGGCGTATCCAGGAATTTTCTCAGGGGGAAGGGGGCGCACCTCTAGACGTGCTCCCCCCTCCCCTAGCCGTTCCTTCACCACTACCTATCTCCCTCTCTTTCCTTAGCTGAATTTAGTCTGTCAAAAGTCCTCTTTAAATGATTTTTACGAAAGCAAACTCTATTTTTATTTAAAGTAAATTTTGTCTAATTTACACTGAAGCTATCATTAATTACTTAAATTAAATAGTTTTTTTGTTATCACTTTCTATTCAACAAAAAACGTGAAATAAAAAATCACAAAATTTTAATTCCCTACTTTTCTGCTAAAAATCGAAGCATTGTTTATATAAACTTGTTTGTACTTATTGAGTTTTGGTATCACTCCTTTAAATATTTCACTTTACTTACGAGACACCCTGTATATGGGTTTAGACATGTAAAAAACTAAATTGCTAACACGGGTCACCAAGGCAAAACTTTTTACAGCAATAAATTACAGATTTATCTGATCTTCTTTTTTTTTCATGTATTACTACTAAACAGTGCATCAAAGCGAAAAACGTATTCTTTAAGACATTAAAGAACCACAAATTGTGCGTCGAACGAGTACCTAAACTTAATAATTTAATTAAGTGATATGGTCGATAACCACGATCAATGAACGCTTATTTTTACCAATATTGTCAAAATCTGAGAAAGATTACTAATGGAACTGCAGCTTGGAAATGAGTTCTCTAAGAAAAAAAAAAAAAAAACTCAGAATAATTTTCGATTCCGATCAAATTGTAGAACAAATAATTAGTACATTCCTTCATAAAAACGTTCCAAACAGCAGCTATTTTAATTAAAGCACTACACTTTCTAATGAGAAATATACAAATTATTATCGTGAACAGTTTCATGAATCGCATGGATTCTTCAAGGAGACTATAGTTGCTGTAGGTTACAATGTGCCCAGATCTATTGGAACTGTGTAAAAACTGGGTCCGGAAGAAAACCCGTATTTTCTTGTGCTCGGATAAAATGTTCGAAAGAATAGATGAAGTTTTTTTTTTTTAAATAAATTTTCCTCCATCATGTATTTCACCTGCGTGACTCAGTTCGGAATAAACAGGAACAAACTGCGAAAGGAGGACAAGCCTTCCCATCTCACGGCAGAACAATTTTTTTTTTTAAATCTTTTTTTTCATAATTTTATTTCTAACATCCAGATAGGGAGGCACCCCCAGGCAGAAATCACTAGTGTTAGTCATGATAATAACTTTTTTCTGTATTACATTAGAAAATTCGTCTATGAGAATGAATTTTTCCTGTATTTCTCTTTTCATCAAATAGGTGTTTTTTGGCATTTTTTTTCATAATCCAAGGGAGGGCGCCCCCCTAACAGAATTCGCTAGTGCTGGTCAAGATAATCATTTATTTTTTTTATATTACATTAGGAAATTCGGGTATGATGATGAATTTTCCCTACATTTCTCTTTTCTTCAAATAGATGTTTTTGTCACTTTTTTTTCCATTATCCAAGAGAGGGCGCGCCCCAAGCAGAATTCGATAGTTCTGGTCACGATAATCATTTTTTTTTTTATATTACATTAAGAAATTCGGGTATGAGGATGAATCTTCCCTACATTTCTCGTTTCTTCAAATAGGTGTTTTTTGTCACTTTTCGGAATTTTTTTCCCGCGATCCTCGGCTAGATCCGCTAGTGCTCAGAAAGAGCTCCCAACTGTTCTACGGCGATAAAAAAATTGCATAACATTTATGCGCGGAAATAAACGAATACAAAACAATTATTTTTGGGATACTAGAAAAATACAAAACAATTATTTTGGTGCCCAAACATATAACGGTAATCGATAAATACAAAACAATAATTTATAGCCCCTCAGAGGAGGGCCCCCAATATTTTTACGCCCATAAAAAAGTAAAAAACATATATATTGGGGTCCCATCGGAGGAGTCCCTAAAATATGCGGAAATAAACAAATTCAAGACAATTATTTTATGGCCAAACATACCACGGTACTAGATAAATACACAATGATCTACGGCTATAAACAGTACAAAACATTTATGTAGAAAAATCCTCAAACAGGCCCTAAAAAATTTCGAAAATGAACGAATTAAAAACAATGATTTTGGGCCCTCTGAGGGGGCTCTCCAATCATTTTATAGCTACAAAAAAGTATAAAACATTTATAATTGGTAATTGGTTGACTGTCGTGGATAATGAAGAGAAGAATAGTTGGGGTGCTCAGTCAAAAAGGAAGGCAAAAAATAAATTATAATATTTATTTTTTACATATGCCGACGTGACGTTTTTATTATCTTTTTTACCATCATTTCTTATGTTTCTCATACCTTGTTATCTGGTTATTTTCTTAACCCTGATGAAGGCCTGAACTTCAGGTCGAAACGTCGGCATGTGTAAAAAATAAATATTATAATTTATTTTTTGCCTTCCTTTTTGACTGAGCACCCCAACTATTCTTCTCTTCATTATAAAACATTTATGTTGAGGACCCATCGAAGGGGTCCCAAAAATTTACAGCTATTAAAAGTACAAAACCTTTATGACCCATCGAAGGGGTCCCCAAAAAATTACCGAAATGAATGTGTACAAATTAATTATTTTTGGAATATCATAAAAATATAAAACAATAATTAAAGATCCCCTTGGGGTTCCCTGACTCGGGGGCCCTCGGCGATCAACGACTAGCCAGAGCGGGCCTGCCACACCCAATGTTTCTATAATTGAAATTTTAATTTGTATTAAAAGATAATTATATGTAGCAAAGTATCCTAGAATTTTATGATTTATTCATGCACATCCATCCATTTTTGAAGCATCGGAGAGTTTAAAGTTCATCTTGCTACCTCAAACCTTTAAATAAAAATAAAAATATGTAATATATTCAATATCTTTGTTAACATATTTTCAAATGTAAGCATACGCCAAAAGAAAAGAAGAAAAAAGAAAATAAACTAATATATAAACACTGTATATATTGTGTATATACAAACAACGATTGTGTTGATTATGTTAATTATCACTCATAATTTTTATAAATAATCTAAACTCCTGAGACTTTTTTTTTTGGGATGGTAGGAGTCCATCGCCTCCCCAACCAGAATGAAAAATGTACACTTAATTTATTTTATATTTTATTATTAAAATTTTATTTTTCTTCTTTTTTTCTGGTTTACTTTGGTTCCAATAATGCTTAAATTGTAATCATATTTTTTATTGCATTTATAGATTCAGCCGATCTATATATAACTAAACTTAATGTCAATACTTAACTACCCAATGCATTGTTATTTAAATCTATTATCCGGTCAAAAGTTATTTTAAGGTTACAACAATATGTTTTTTTCATCATAAAACATTGCTTGAAATATTTTTAACAGAATACAATTTTTCAAAGTAAAATAATATAGTTTTTAAAGCAATTGCTGTGTCGTGATTAAGTGCATTATATTTGATTTTTTTTTTCAAGTATATTTTAAAAACAATGTTTTGTCAAGTAAAATTCATATATAAATAGGCAGAAACAAATTTTTAATTGAAAAACATATGAAAATATTTAATAATTTTAGCCAGAAACCAATTTGCAATTAAAAGCTAATCCATCAGTATTCAACACTTAAATGTTTTATATAACTTATTGTTGACTGCAACTTAAAAAACAAAACAATTTTTTACTCACGTATCATTATGTCAAAAATACGCATCACGGGCTTACGTTAGGAGTAAACAATTCCAAACCAAACTTTTTATTATAGCCATGTTTTGTCTTCTAGTTGATTGTCAATGCCTCCTATATTACAAATTGTATAAAGAGACCTGTTTGAATTACCGAGGTGACGTCAAGTTCAAGCAAGTTTCAAAGCTCATCGGTAGTATCTTTTCGCCAGTTTAATTCACGGGTCCGAATGGCACGCTGAGCTCATCGATTAGCTCAGCGTGCCAAGTTTTCTACCTATTTTAATTAGAGTTAGGGTTCGTAAGAGGATTCTGTTAGGTATTTGTAACTGGTTCAAACAACCTCGCACCTTTTAAAAAATGTTCCCTTAGGTATTAATAATTATATTTTTATAAATAAAGTCTAGATTTTGTTAACAACTATTTCCACTACGTTATAGTTTATATTTATTTGTTATCTTTAACATTTGTTGCTAATGAATTGCAATTATATATATTTTGATTAGCACCTCCAGGACCAACTCCTCATATTATATCATGGTTAACCATCTCTTCATCATTATTCTTTAAATAGTTATAGATAAGGAAATTTAAAAAATAAAATGTTAAAGGCATTTTTTGAAAACTATTCTTATGTTTATTTATTTGCGTTACATGTTAGCTAATTTCAAACTTTTGTTAAATCATAATATATTTTTTTCCGTTTAGCATTAATAATTATAGGAATATTGAACCCCTTTAAAGAGTTTATTTTGCATTTTTAATGTTTATAGAAAGTTTTCCAAGAGTTTTACATGTATTGTTAAACTCATTATGTACCTTAAATTAAACTCATTTTATTTCTTGACCCATTAACTGAGTAAAAAAATATTTTAAAATAAATATTATGAGCTAATTCTTTTCACCCTTACTTTGAATCCATATTTTTTTTAATGGTCTTCTAATTGTATCTGGTCCGACTCCTTTTCCTAATAGTTTTCATTTATTCCTAATGTTTTCATAGAATGTTAAGGCTGGTGCTTAAAAATGGTTATAAAAAAAAAATTCTAATTTTAACAGAAAAACAACCCTTTACCCATTTCCCTACATAGAGGAATTGTTGCTATATAATTATCCAAATGAACATGAAACTTCTATTGGTATGTATAAAAACCTTTGTTTCATTAAAATTCTTGTTTTATATTTAAAATATATATATTTATTGTCACGCAAATATTTTTAATACAATTAATAAAAGTGGTATAAAAGTTGTATTTAGATATTTAAAAGAAAAAAAATTAGTAAAGAATTGTTTTTGTTACTTCAATCAATTTATTTAAATGTTTTCACTACTCATTTATTTATATAATTTTCAGTTAATAATACATAGTACAGTACAATGGAAAATATATATATTACAGATAATATTTTCTCGTATCATACTTATCATAGATAATGATGTAGTTTATCAAAACAAGTGTTTATTAGTTTTATTTTAAAGTTTAATCATACAGAAAGTGAGCTATACCAACACCTGCTAAATATTTATAACTTTCATTAATACTGAAAATAGAAAAAGATGATAAAATCTTCATAGGCCATTTATAATCCATCAATAAATAAATGAATTATAGAACAACTTCTTTTTTGTTTTCTGTTGGCATTACAGATCTTGAAGATATTTTGCCATAAAGAATATATTCTTCAACAAATAATTTTTCTATATGTTCATATAATTTATTAATTTTTAGTTCCATATAATTATATAATATCATTAAATTTGTTATAAATAATTATTCTTGAAGTCTAAGCTTTATATTATTGATCAGTTACTGATGAATGAGCTGAAGAAGAGCAAGGAAGAGAGGTAGAGTGATGGGGTGTGGAAGGCCTTCAATTAACAGCAGAGCTATATTTGCAAGACAGAAAAAACATGGATTATTACTACATCTCCAAATCTATTGAGATGCTATATTCTACTATACAGGTATTTATTTTTTTATTATTATTATTTTAATTACAATTTCAGCCATTATGTATATTTAATTTTACTCTCTATCTGCTCACTAAAGACAATGTCAAAATAACATATCCAATCTCCAGGCTAAGATTCTCTATTTTTACTTTCACTTACATATTGTAACATATCTTTCGTATATTTGACAAATAATAATAATTATATAATCTCGTGGCAGACCACTTTATACTGTTGGGATAATTCCTAAATAAATAAGAGGTTGTTTAATAATAAACAAAATTATAATAGTATTACTATACTTATTTATCTCAGGTGTGGGTTATTGATAATCAGATCAACTCAGACAAACTATTATTATTTACACATTTATACTAAAATTAAACACTGATTTTAAAATAAAGTCAAGTATAAATTGGCAAGCTAATGTTTTTCTATATTATATGTTTCTTCCTTTGTGTCACTGGACTCATTTGTCTTCAAACACTTTCCAAAGTTCTGCCAAACACAACTTCCAAGATGGTCATACTATTTCTGGGTTTTACCCACTGGAGTCAGGATCACTTCTTCCATCCTCTCTTCACCCCAGCCAAACACTAACTACTCGCCAAGACAAAAACCATTGTCCCTCTCCTCTTTGGGATTTTCCTTCTTGGGAAACTACAGAGTAGCCATTTTCTTTTCTCTTCACTAGTAGAACTAGATTAGCTTGCCTATAATATATATTTAATATATAGTAAGGGTAAGTATTGCGTGAAAATTTTTGAATCTGAGTTTTTAATGCAAATACACGTTTTGGGGTACCTGAGTCTAAATAACCAAATCCGGAAAAATGGTCTGTGTGTCTGTATGTCGATGTGTGTTTGTATGTTAACAGTCTAGCTCAAAAACAAAAGGTCGCATGAAACTGATATTATTTATTTAAGATAGATATATGCCTTAGATGTGACAGCAACTTTTCACTTAAAATCGGCTAACCGGAAGTGCCACTTTATATCAATGCTGAAACACATTGTTACAATTTTTTTCTAAAATGGCTCTAACAATTTTGATTAAACTTGGTGTATCATTGTATAATTAAGTGATATTTAATATCAATCAGGTCTCATCTTCATTGATGTCACTTTACAGGGTTTAAATGCCCAATGTTCATATACATCTTCCTCTAAAGTTCCTTTAATATGGTTTATTTTTAATAATTAATCATCTCACATTATTAAAAGTTACGAAAAAATGCTAAATATAACTTTTGAAAGAATTTGATAACTGATAAAGGAGAAAAAAAAATTAAGATGCTTCTTCAGGTCGAAAATGAATCTCTGGAATTAGTAGTCAGAAGGTATACGTATAACATATCCTTGGAAAGCTGAGAATTTTAGAAAAAACAATATATAATATAGGAAGTTGTAGAAGGTGAAAGAGAGTGGCGAAAACATTATGAATAATAATTTCAGAAAACTAAAATTATTTAACGTAAATCACATATTTACAAAGAAATTAAAATTTCTTACTATATGTAAAGTTTAAAATTTTTTTCTAAAAAAAAAGTATTTAAAATCCACCGAATCAAGCCAATGCCATCGTTTAAAATACTATTTCATTGTACTTGTGTGAAAGAAGAAGTGAAATAAAAAAATATTTCATGGATATGTTTATAATCTCAAATATATTTACTATAGAGTATTAACTCTAGATAAGATATTATATTTAAATAATTAGGTATCTATTGACCGTTTATTCCAAAAACTAATCAAGTAACATTTTATAAAATTAAATTAGTGAATAATTTGACAAATTTTTTTTTTTTTTGTGAAATCCCAACATTATCCACTTACAATTAGTATGACAAGTTTTGACCTATCCGTGGCAGGCAATGAAAAACTCGTAATTTCGTTTTAGTAAACTTTACAATGGAAAATAACAGTTTAATAACTAATAGTCCTACAATCCGTAATCATTTATAGGTTAAATATTCAGATATACTTTCAAACCTCTGTAGGCATATATGAGTCTTTCGACAGAATAACTAACTTCAATTTCTACATTCTTTATTATTAATTTTAGTGATGTTTCTAGTGGCAAAATTTATACCTTTATTCACAGTTCTATATTTCAACACTGCAATTAGCTATCCCGGAATCAACTTACTCACTGTATGTATAGATAACTTTTTCAACTAGAAATAACACTAAAATGACATTACTCAAAAATGTTGAAATTGGAGTTAGTCATTCTGTCAACTGAATGGTTCAGAGCTTGAAGTTGTGTGGTTTATAAAAGCAGATGGAGTGACTAGATTTTTGTTGCCTACTGTCGATATAATAAATAGACTTTTTGTAATTAGAATTGTCTTAATGATTTGTTATCTGTTAGCTTTAAGCTTTAGCTCCGTTTAAAATGCACTTCAAAACTTTTATAATAGCTGAGCATTGCCAGAAAATAATTTCTATTCAAAGTAGAGCGGTAAGTGAAAGTTGTGTGTTGTGTGTGCAACAAAACAGTGCATCATCAATATATGTTAATATATAAAATGCCCATCACAGTGCTAGTGGATCCAGGAAGTAATTTTGGGGGCTTCAGTCCTAAAGCTTTTTTTTTTCAAATATATAATGATAATTACTTTGAAAAAAAAAAAGAAATATACTAACTACCTATAAGAAATGGTGTTTAAGTGATTCTTGAAGCCCTATTAAATGTAATTACACGAACAATAATACTTTAAGAGATAATTTTTAAATATTTTTTTCTCTAAAACATGGTAACATTGGATGGTTATTATTTTATTTTTTGGGGGGGAGGGAAGATTCAGCCTGAAAGTCCCCTTTCTCCTCCCATAGGTCCATCTATGCATCACAGATATTAGTTATATTTAAAGTCATTTTAAAGAATAATATAATAAGATAAAATTGTAATTTTTAATGAAGAGGAAATTCCAATAAGACAGGATAATTAGAAGAAATAACAATAATAGTAATAAGAGAACAGAATTAAAACTATAAACTAGAATGAATTAATGAATAGATTTTATTTGTTAAAGATTTACAAGCTTGTACAAATTAGACATTTATAAATAACTTTATTTCACTTACCTGATTCTAGTTTTTAATAACTGTTCATTTACTTTACTCATTAGAAAAACAATAATTGTAAAATAATAATACTTTAATCCAATAATTTTACAATTTAATTAATTAAGTACCTACATTACCAATGAAAACATAATAAAAATAATAATAAGTTCAAATTAAGCAGAAATTTCTGTCTAAGTTGTAATACAAAATTGGTTTTTCTAATTAGTTACAAATATTTTTTTTATTAGAATTAAGTATTCAACAGTTGCATACCTGTTAGAGAATATGAGCTAGTTACTAACTGCTGCTTGTGATTAGAATTTGGAATGATGGGTAAGTTCATTACAATAACTGAATTTTGTTCTTAATAAATATTATTTATCTATTAATGAAGTTTAATTATTTAATGTATTATTTTTTTATTCTAATGAAAAAATATCTACTTGAATATATCATAGAATTATTTGTTATAAATGATAGAAGATAATAATGTAATTATTAATGATAGCATAATGAGTTATATAAAAATTGTTGGCTTTTATTTATACTTATAGTTTTCATTTCATATAGTATTGCTTATATTATTTTTTTAAGTATAAATCTTAAGCTGGCCATTTCTTTGTTATAAGGAATATTTGAATTTTTAATAAAGTTGTTTAGAAGCTATTTTAAGCTATAAAACTATTATATTCTATATCAATTAACTAATATATATATGTAGAGAAAGAGAGAGAGAGATTGGTTGATTGAATTTGATTGTCTTAGGGCTTAACACTCTTTCTTACAGACAAAAATACTGAAACATTTTGAATTTTACAGTTTGCATTACAATATACATTGTGCCTTATTTATAATATGTATATGTATGTATAGATAGATAGATAGATAGAAAGTAAACTTTATCCTGGGATGAGGTCCCTTATGAATAACAATTATGAACAAAAAATAAAAACTACATCTGGCCAAAAATTACATTAATCAATATTAAAGAAAATATAAAGTATCTCAGTAAAAGTATATTAAAACTAGTAAAAACAACACCATTTTGAAAAACGAAACAAAAAAAAACATTATTTAAATGAAAAACAAATCAAAATAATGTAAGCACGGGTTGATTTTTAAAATTAAAACTCGATCAATTTTAACAACTATTCACCTCAGTCAAAATATGTTTCGCAATATTTAAATATGTATTATATGTATATATTATTATATGTGTGTGTATATATATATATATATATATATATATATATATATATATATATATATATATATATATATATATAACATGATAAAGATATTTATTATAAAAATATCTCTCTTACATACAAAGAGAGAGATAGGATGAGAGGAAAAGAGAGAGAGAGAGAGAGAGAGAGAGTGATAGAGAAAATAACAATATCTATGTAGAAATAACAGGCTACTTCCATTTAAAATAATAAAAAAAAAAAAATAAAATAAAAAAAAAACATATTGCTTATGTACTTGCTTACATATCAGCTCCATTTCTTTATAAGGGTGTAATTTTTTCTTTAAAAAAATTGTTATTTTTCTATTGGACTAGCTGAAGCAAATATATGAAAAATTTCCTTTTGAATAAAAGAATAAATTATTCACCCATTAATTACTTATTCATATATTATGCCTATGAATAACTTATTCACCGTAATCCATTCAAAAAGTCATTCAGTAAAATTTCATAAAATCAATCACAAAGTACTTTGATGAATTTTCTCTCAATGAAATCTGAACATTGTTCACTTATTGTAACTGTTTTTATATATATATTAACTATGTTTTTGCATAGATAAATAAAGCAAAATTTACTAAAACAATCTAAAAGTTTAGTACCATCAAAATGCACGTAGTGACTTTTTGCAATAAACTGTATATTATTATATTATTTAAAGATAATTTAAAATTAAATAAATAGATAGATAGAAAATAAATTTTATTCTAGGATGAGGTCCCTTATGAATAACAGTTATAAAAAAAAAAAAAAAAAAAAATGAAAACTACATCTGGCCAAGAATTACATTAATCAATATTAAAGAATATATACAGTATCTTCAGTAAAGGTGTATTAAAACAAGTAAAAATAACACAATTTAAAAAAAAAACATTATTTAAATGAAAAAAAAAATACAAAATAATATAAGCATGGGTTCATTTTTAAAATTAAAACTCATCAATTTTAACAACAATTCACCTTAGTCAAAATCTGTTTCGCAATATTTAAATTATTATATAATATGTGTAACGTTTTGTTTTTAACAATTTAAAACATAAAAATAAAACCTTATCCATTGGTCCTGGCTACTACCCTCCCACCTCTGGTGGAGGATGAACACAGAATGAATTTTGAGAATAACTTGTTAGAATAAGTTTGTGCCTGTCAAACAACTTCCCAGTATTTTAGAAATGGCCAGGTAGAGTATAAAAGAAAAACACTTTGTTTTTTACATTTTGTTGCTATTTTATTTTTAAAATTGCCATGTTGAAAGGGGGGTATAGCTGTATCAAACGGTTGAGTCTGTATTGATTGATATGAATCCTAAAATTTACTTTATATAAAGATTGAATCATATTCAACTCATATAGGAAAAATAATTATAAGTTTAAAGAATTTTTTAGTAACTTATCTGTCATAATTTATATTAAAAAATAAGAAAATGATCAGCTATTTTTTGTTTATTAACACAGCAACACAAAATGTTTTGGACATGCCTTGAAAACCATCTCTGACAGTTTGGCGGGCGACAGCACAACACCTACTCCATCAGGTAAATAACTTTAAATTATATACTTTAAATACTTGCTAACTACAATTTATTTTGTTGCTAATTCTTAATTTTAACAAATTAAAATTATTAAAACTTATGACATTAAAATAATATTTTTCATTATGAACAGTATTTTAACTTAATTACTTGGTTGTTATAGTGTACCATATTTTCTATACATACAAACAGACATGGACAGTATTTCAAATGAAATATTTGAAAATAAATTTTACATATATTTTATAATTACTATTCAGACTTAGCTTATAATTATTTAATTATTTTATATATTAATTTTTTTTTCACATTATACATTAATTTTAAATACGTAATGTAAATTATCGAATTGGGCAGGTTCTCCTTTAAATATTGTAGCAAAACTGATCGTTTGTATTAGAATTCTCACCTGTGAAAATCGAGCTTAGAAATCTTCTAGATCAATTGTGTTAAATTTGTAATACAAAATATGTTTTACAATTCATTCTTATTATAAGACCCAGAAGCCTTGCATAATTAATTTAATACTCTGGGTCTTATTATAAGAATGAATAGTAAATCATATCTTGTAAAATAAACAAGTGAAGGTGGACTGACATGTTCAGTTGGGAAAAAATATGCATTTTTTTAATTAATAATATTTTTAAGTACTTTTTAACTAAGAAAAAGGAAGAATTAAATTTATGAGATATAGCTCAGAGAATAATTAAAATGAAATACATAATTTGACAAAACATACTTTTTTATTATATACTATTCAGAAATAATATTAATTGAATAAAATAATTTATTCACAATTATTTTTATAAAATATATCCATTGTTTTCTAATCTCATCACACCAGAATAAATCTATTTTTTAAGGAATTAGTTATAAAGCCATAGTTCATGAGATGTATTTTGTATTTTGTTTTGTATAACTAAAATATAAAATACTTATGGTATTTTATATTTAAAATACTTATACTGGAAACAATTTAAATACTTATACTGGAAACAATTTAAATAATTATACTACACATTTTATGTTGAATAGGAAACAATAACAAAAAAAAATATTTTGTTTATAAGTCCTAAGGGAGTATAAAGTAAACTGTTACTTAACTTTATTCATGTACCTTATATAAAAAAAATTGATTTAAGTAACTAAACACTTCTCCATAGCAAACTAGACAAAATTTACTTCAAACAAAAGTAGAGTTTGTCATTGTTAAAACTATTTAAAGAGGATTATTGGTGAACAAACAGAGCTTAGTTCGGTTTAAAAAAAAGTCATAAATTATTTGTGATTTTTTTTATCACCCTTTAACTGTACTACATTTACCCCAATGTTACAAAAAAATGTCTTGTTTAATAAGCTTTAGGTACATTTTGTTGAGGTTTATTAGCAAAAAGTTTGAGATTCATCTCAAGTTGTGTAAAGAAATGATGTGATTTCCTATCCAGACACTTCAAATAACCAGTGTTTTCTGCAAAAATGACTACAATCAACTGTTGAAAAGCTTATATTTATTGTTTTTCTGCGATATGGGATGTATTATAATAAGCATAATTGCCTAAAATCAGATTTTATTCATAAAAATAAAAATAATGATTTTTCATATATTTTTTATGTAAGATGGTTTGGAAATTGTGTTTTTCTTCCAGATCAGAGTGTTTTTAGGCAATTAAGTTTATTACAATACATCCCATATCAGGGAAAAACAAGAAATAAAAGCTTTGAAGTAGTTAATTGTAGTAATTTTTCCAGAAAACAAGTTTAATTCAAGGTGTCAGGATTGGAAATCACATAATGTCTTTACACAACTTGAGATGAATCTCAAAATTTGTCCTAATAAACCTCAATTCAATTAATATGTCCTTAAAGAATATTAAACAAGGATATTTTTGTAAAAGTGGGGCAAATATAGTACATTTGAAGGGTGATAAAAAAACTTTACAAATAATTTATGACTTTTTTTAAACGGAAGTTAGCTGTGTTTGTCCGCCCAATACTCCTCTTTAAAGAGTTATAACAATGAGAAATTCTACTTTTGCTAAGGTATATTTTGCCTATTTTGCTATGGAGCAATGTTTAATTACTTAAATAAAATATTTTTTATGTTATTGCTTCCTAATCAACAAAAAACGTGACTCGTTTAAAAAAACACAAATCTTAAATTTCCTACTTTTCATCTGGAAATTCATCTATGAACTTTTTTTATAGATCTTGATGTCTACTATTAACCATTTAAATATTTCCCTTTTCCTACGAGACACCCAGTATATAATATATACCAATTTTCAGCAGAAAAATAGGAAATCCATGTTTTGTGTTTTTTTAAGTGAGTCGTGTTTTTCATTGAATTGAAAGCAATAACTAAAGAAATATTTCATTTAAGTAATTATAACTACTCCATTGTAAACAAGATGACATTTACTTTGAATGTACATAGAGTTTATTATTGGTGAAATTATTACAGATGACTTTTGAGCAGCTAAACTAAGCTAAGCTCTGTTTATAAAAAAATCATAAATTATTCGTGATCCAACTATACTATTGTTACCCAACTTTTATAAAAACTTCTTTGTTTATTAATCTTAAAGTCCATATTAATTAAATTGAGGTTTATTAGGAAAAACTTGAGATCTAGCTCATAATGTTAAAAAAAAATGATGATAATTTTTATCCAGTCAAGAAAAAGTATCCCTGTTTTCAGCTAAAATGACTGCAATTGTAGTTATTGTATAATTGTAGTTTATTTTCTGTTTTTCTATGATCTGGGATGTATTATAATAAACCCAATTGCCAAAACACACATTTTATTCATTCAAAAAATTAATTTGAAAAATATTGATTTTTCAAATATTTTTCAGATAAATTAGTTATAAACTATGTTTTTCACCCAGATCTCTATTATAGAAATTAATCTGTACTTTTGATTGACAAAATTAATGTTTTTAGTCCTATAATGTTTCTTTAAAATATTAAAAAAAAACTGCTTATTGCTCCACTTATTTTAATTGAAATGTTAATATTAGGATCAGGAACATTTAATTTGTCACTTATAAATAAGGATCAATCCCTCAAATGGAGATTTGGGTGAAAAACACAGTTTGTAACCGATTTACCAAAAAAATTATTTTAAAAAATTAGTATTTTTCAAATTAATTTTTTTAAATAAATAAAATGTGTGTTGAGGCAATTGGATTTATTAAAATACAGCCCAGCTCATGGAAAAACAAGAAATAAAAGCTATGCAACAATTAATTTTTGCTGAATACAGGATAAAAAATATTTTTTTTTTTTTTACAAAACTTGAGCTGAATCTCAAAGTTTTCCCTAATAAACCTCAACTTAATTGATAAAAATTTAAAGCTTATTTAACGAAGTAGAAGTTGTAAAAGTGTGGAAACTGTATTATAGTTGGATGATGATTAAAAAAAAAAGGTGAATAATTAATGATTTTACTAAAAACAGAACTTGGGTTAGTTTAGCTGCTGAAAAGTCCTCTGTAAATGGTTTTAACAATGGCAAACTCTATGTCTATTTAAAGTAAATGTCATCTTGTTTACAATGAAGCAATTAATAATTACTTCAATTATATATTTATTTAATTATTGCTTTCGATACAATTAAAAAAATGGACCACTTAAAAAAACACAAAACTTGAATCTTTTTATTTTCTGTTGTAAAGTGGTCCATTGGTTGTAGAAACTTTTTTGTTGTTCTTGAGGTCTGGTATGACTTATATAAAAATTTCCCTCTACTTAGGAGACACCCTATATAATAACCTTTTGTTAGTTATAGCTAAATAATAAAGTGTTACTTAATGGGAGGAAAAATGTTCCTGCGTGGCTCTTTAGTTTTCATTATTGATTAAATAATTATTTCATTATTGAATTGTAAAATAAGATTATTTTATTGGAATATTGGATTTTGGGAAGGGATAGTAGCAAGTGGCGCCCCTAGAGTCAAATGTTGGACCGACAGAGTCAGTATACACCGAACGGTCTTGTTGTACGTTAGTCTGAGGGCTAGTACTCGTTATGAGAACGTAGTCGTGTCGTGGACTCGTTAGTCGTAATTTTTAGAAACTTTTTTAGTTATAATAAGACATTTCCACGAGATGAGGAGAAACGTCAAGATCATACTCTTCCTTTCAGTCGTCTGGGTTTTGGCTGTTCTCTGCTATTTACATTCAACGCAGGAAATAATGGTAAAATTATTTAATTTGTTTACATTCTGAGAGAAATATATTAATAATCAATTTTTTTAAATGCATGTTGTCTGTTTCATTACACTCCTTTGCTGTTATTTACGTTTTGCGAATTTGTAAAATAAAGCAGTTTATTGTCAAAAAATTGGCGGTATAATGGAGAAAAATTGATTATTTTTGAAATATACATGAATTTTTTATTAATTGCAGTGATTATAAAATTTAATACATTGACGTAATTCCTGCAATCGTAGCATTTAATATTAAAGTGTCTTTGCTTTAAATATTAAAAAAAAAGTAGTTGACAGTTGGGCGTTTCCGAAGGATCGAACATTGCAACCTCCGAGTAAGGTTATGTTGCTCGTTTTGTGTTTACATTATACACTCACCGGCTTACTTCGTTTTCCTGGGATGATATTTAGTTTTTAAATTATAAGACCGTTGTTAAGCTATTTCTTGGTCTAATTAAAACAAATAAATAAATATCCACTCATCACAATTAATTCGCAGTATAGGTGTTAAAGTATATTGTATTTTAAGTAATTTAACATTACGTTTGACAGTTGATCATTTGTGCTGTTTCTTCATGTAAATTCCTTAAATTTGAGTATAGAACATATTTTTGGCGTTTTATACATTTATAATGTTACCTCTCCGAATTTATGATAATTATTAAATGATTTACTGAGCTTCATACATAAGTATTTTTCCTAAAACTCATCGCTAATTCTATTTTTAAAAATAGTTCTTTGATTTTTCTCGTTAAATTATGCTTACTAGAATTACAGTGTAACATTATTTTAATTAATTTTTAATTTTGGTTGAAATGTTTTTAAAAAAAATTATCCGCGCTTTCTTTATTATCCCCGAAAATCAGTTATTATTCATTTCAGTTTTTAAAAAACTTCAATTCTGCCTTTTTTGAAATTTGTTTAATGGCTTTGATATTCTTATTCTATTAAATATCCCTCGAATTCAGTCTAAAACATTTCAGCAGTTATGAAAATTTGAAAAATGAGAAAAAAATAAGATATTATTATTTATTTCATTTTTAATTAAAATTTTTATTAACATTTCTTTTCAATACAAATTTATTTTGATTTAAGGATTTTTCTACAAAATATATTTAGCTGTAAATTAATAGAGTCAATGAAACATAACTTCGATTATAAAACATATTTTACCAATTAATACAAATTCTGTATTTTGACCTAAGTTATTTTACTTTCACTGCACGCTTATATATTTTTACAATGCTTGTTTTTTGATGCAAAAAAAAAAAATATATTATTACTTCAAAATTTATTAATAAACTTAGCGTTATCGATAATTCATTTCATTATGCCAAATCTTTTTGTCCCTTCCCTTGTTTAGGGGTTTGACGGAAAGGGCTTAAAGCCAAAAAAAATCTATTCACTGGAATATTTCTTCCCACCTCACAGTGGGACGAATGACCAGTCTAGGTGGAAAAAATTAATGGTGAAATTTTTCAAATCCAATGTAATAAGATTGTTAAACAGGAATGTTTAATTAGAAGATAATCGTGAATTGTTTTGATTTCAGCGGTGCCCAACGTAATTACAACCCTGTTAACAATCACTGATTTGACGGCTGATGTTTTGTTCAATTATTTTCCAATCTTTCTTTTGAGCTCAATACCACTTGTTAATTTTTTTTTTACGATAATAATTTTTATTTGATAGGTATGGATGGCTAGTATTTAAGTAATTCATTCATCAAATGGTCAATTCATAATTAGACCTGTTAAATTATTTATTTCTACATGCTCTAAAATGACGTAATTTTTTAATTTCAAAATTTATTTACTAAAATTTATCCCAAATACCTCTGGAATTTTTTTCTCGGACCTTACTAAGTAGATATATTAAACAAAAATGATAGAGCTGATTGCCTTTTCAGGCATGATTCCATTTAAAAAAAAAGAAATATATTAAAATAAGGGAGCAACGATTCACGTCGAAAAACATCTCTCTTTTGCTGGATTGAGAAATTATCTCAAATTGGCAGTGACAAAAATTGAAACGAAATGGCAAGAATTTGTTAAATTAGTCTTTAAACATCATTTTTGGTTGTACAGTATAATAAAATCTTAGTGCTTCTGGTGAAGAAACTTTGCTAAATACTTCTCCTTTGAATATTGGCCGCTATGTTAAACGATTCGAAGTCTGCTATGCTCGAGGTAAGATCAATAAAGTTGAAGATGTAATTGATACACGAGCCGCGGAAAAAAAATGCGTTCGCCACAGAAGTCTCAGTTAAGTCACCACGGCAACTTCAATTTTGTATTTTGTCATCCAGTCACCTAAAACTACCCGTGTTTTCAGCAAAAATGATTACAATTAACTCTTGCAAAGCTTTTATTTTTTGGTTATCCTTGTTATGGGTTGTATTATAATAAGCATGGTTGCCGAAAAACCACTTTTATTTATGAAAATAATAAATTTAAAAATAGAGGTTTTTTATTTTTCATATATGGTGGTTATGAAATCGTGTTTTTCTCCCAGATTTTTGTCATAGAAATTAAGATACATACTTATAATGAAATGAAATGAAAATATATTTTATTATTCTGGGACTGTTGTCCCTTTAGAACAAATTATAAGTGCTGATTTCATGTGTAAGTGGGAATAAGTAGAGTAGATATTTACAATGTTGGTTATTTACAAGTAGAAATACAGACGGAAAGAGAGAAAAAGACATAAAAAGCGTAAATATGCATACATAATAATCGTACATAAAGCGTACATAATTCAACGAGAGAAAACTTAAATAACAGAAATATTTTCTGGGGGTACTTAGATAGCTCTTTTGGATATATTTCGTGTTCTGGCGGACTGAGAAGTAGTAGGTGTTTAAAGAGGAGGGGTTTGAAGGAGGAAACTGATTGTGCGCGTCAAATATCAGTAAAGATCTAATTCCAGAAGGAGGCAGCTTGATTTGCAAATGATTTGTTAAACGCAGCAGTTCGGTGAGGAGGGAGATAGAGGTCGCAAGTGCGAGATCTCGTAGGACGGGATTTGATGGAGTATTTAAATTGTAAGCTATGGAAAATATTGGAGGGTCGATGAGTTCTAATGGTCTAGTGAAAAATTAATGTTTCTAGTCCTAATATTTACGTTTTAATGAAAATAATTGAAACAATCAGTAGGCTTGTTTAATTTAAACGTAAGTTTTAGTAAGAAACATCAATTTTCTTATTTTTTCAGTTAGTTGAGTTTTATAAATATGCATCAATTTCTATGACAGAAATCTGGAGGAAAATTGCAATTTTATAACCACCTTTTATGAATAATATTTAAAAAATCTGTATTTTTAAATTTATTATTTTTATATATAAAATGTGATTTTAGGCAATTATGTTTTTTACAATACATCCTGTATCACGGAAAAACAAGAAATAAAAGCTTTGCAACATTTAATTATAATAATTTTTCACGGTTTCTTTTTGGTGACTGGATAGAAAATCACAAAGTTAGATTAGATTATACTATAAATTACCAAATTTAAGTATTTTATCAAGTCTGGTCGCTTGCTTGAGAATTGTCTCCTGTAAAAATCCACCTTAGAAATTGTTTAACGTTGATTGGGTTAAATTTATAATAAGATTATCGATGGGCATACAATTAAATAGTTTTAAATCATTATTATTTGCTGTACCGAATGGTAAACGTCCGAGGTTTAGAAGCCTATCTGAAGGGACTGTGTTTAAACTGTGAACGGTGGAGGTGTGTAATAAGCGATTGGTGGTGTCGGCATCGAACTTTCGGGTTCTCTAAGCCTTTTATTTATTATACTTTTGTTATTTTATTTTGAAGTATTTTTTCTTTGTATTTTATATATACATTACTTAATTGTTGTTTCTTATATATTTTCGTACTTTTCCCTTTATATTGAGTACATAAATTAGATAAATAAAAGTAAATATTAAGTGTAAGAGTTTTTCAGCCTATATTGCTTACCGTCCCACTGTGCACCGGTACCGTAACGTAAAGTTGAGTAATATCCAGTTAAGAATAATTGATTCGTAATTATCGTATCTTCTCAGAAACGTTCGAGCTGCCCTTGACATAATGTGACAACATGTGGCAGCAATATTTGTTGATTACTTATAAATAATTAATCAGTGAATGTTCCCTTAATTAACAGCTGCACAATATGTCAAGTAACTGAACAATGACGATCACACAATCTGATTCATTCCGTATTCTCAGCCGAAGATATTATACCTTGAACCTGCTCATTGATAGGTCGTTAATAAACTAATCCAGTATTACCATATCATTTATGTTCTACTTTAAAACAATAAATAAATAAATTAAAGGAATTGGGGTGTAGGAAAGGAGGGAATAGAAATTCAAGAATATAAAATATATGTTAAATATATTATTTTAATAAGAGTGCTTTTTGGCGATCTCAACTTTCTTTATTCACCACGCCATATTTTAATTGACTTTCTCTTTTGTTTTTGAAGGCTTGGACTTTTATATGAAATAGTGTAATCAACAGTTAAAGGTTTTTCGCTTTATTTAATTTAAAGTTTTCAAATCTCCCAAAAAAGTGGCTATATAAGAACTACCTTAGAGAACAAATTTAACAGATTTTTAAAAGATATTTCAACATTTATTTTTAATCAGTTTTGATATAACTGGAATCTTTATTTTCATTTTTTAAATTTATATTTTGACTAGAGATTTTTTCCCTTGCAACTTTTCAAGTAATGGTTTCACAGAACTTACTTCTGTTGATTTTTCCATCTAAAAATTTTATTTTTAGCTAATCAAACAACACATCAGAACCAAGTAATTCTGTACGTGAAAACTTAACTTTTTTTATGAATTAAAAAAAATAAAGGATAAACTTTACTATAAACCTAGAACTTTATATTTTTTTAAATCATTAGAAGTTTTATTTTAAGTACAATTTTTCCTTAAAAAGTTTCACTTAAACTGTTTAAATATAACTTTTTTAAAATGTTTTTTTCTTTGAATTTTAGTTGTTGTTATTTAGAGCTTAGAAGCGTAAAACACCGAGGTTATCAACGCTTTTAGCCTTGAATTTTAGTAAATTTAATGTCTTTCATTTTCAGTGTAGATTAATTTGAACTAATTTAGATATATGTTATTTTGTACGTAATATTTTGTAATTGGTAACAAGCAAGAAATGTGTCTTTAAATATTTTTTAGACGTAATTGACCCGAATTAAATGAGAAAAACTTTATTCTAGGACAAGGTCCCATAAGTATAACAAGCACGAATAAATAAAAATAAACTATATCTGGCTAAAAACTACATTAACAAAAATTCAAAAAATGCTTAGGGTGAACGCACCAGTTATGGACAGGGTGGACTTTAAATGTAAATAATAAGCTTCCTCGTTGATTTAAAGGTTCCAGTTTTTTTCTAGATTGAAGAACAATGTCCTGTATTTATAACTTTATGAACAAAGTTCCCAAAAGAAAATTTAAAAATGCCTATCATCGTTGTTTCTATAGAGCTCTTGAAATCAGTGTGTTTCATACCTTCCTACTAACAGTTTTGCTAAGAGTAAGTTGAACATTTATTTTATCTTATTTATCGTTAAATAAAAATTTAGAATATTTCTGAGGCATGCCCATTACTGGTACCGACCCCCATTACTGGAACAATTGAAGTTCAGTGTGTCCATCACTAGTGCAAACAGTTTTTTTTTTTTTTTAATGGAGATTACAACTGTATAACTGAATATTTTTTCAATTTTAAAGTATTAAATAGAAAAAGGAGACTCTAGAAATTCTAAATGTCCTACGGAGAAGTTTATAACTATAATAATTACGTCGGCATAAGCCAAAAAAGAAAAAATTTCCTTAGCTATGCCCATCAGTGGTGCGCTTACTCTAAAGTATCTTTAGTAAGAAGGTATTGGAAAAGAAAGTATTTGAATGACGACTAGGATGAAGTATGTCGGGGATTAGATAGTAGGAGATTCCAGAAGGTAGTGGAGCGGGCAAGAAAAGGACGTTCGCATGTTCTACAGGAATCGGCACGAAGGTCTGAAACGCGGGGTCTTGATTTTTGTGGATTAAGGGTTTAACTGTAGGAGACAGTTGATGTAAGAAAGGTGCTAGGAGTTGATTGGATTTGTTCGTAAGTTAAGGACCAATTCTACTGTTGTGTTCTCATCTCTAGGAATGGTTGATAATTCATGGTTTAAAGCAAAATTATTGAATTGTGGGGTAAAATATGGACATTACTGGAAAAAATCGATTTTTTTCAAATTTGGATTTAAAGTCAGAGGTCACCCGAGGATGATCCTCATACGTCGACATTACTATCCTATTAAGATGGCGGCCGAAAAAACCGTGTTGTTATGGCCTTTAGTGCATAAATTAATGTACTGATTTCAATGAAACTTGGCTTAAGTCTTCTTCTCGATGCCCTTTAAATTTATCTACATAACATTTTTCAAAGAAAAGAAGCTGGAAAAAAAGTTACGAGGGGTGGTAAAATTAAATTCCGAATAACTCAAAAAGTATACACTTTTTTTAATTAGATATTTCGAAGATATGTATTGGTTATTAAAAATATAAAAATTTTAATAAACAAAAAAAAAAGTTGAAATCGAGCAAATATATGGTATAGATATTTTTTATATGGTCTACTGCGAATATTGTATCCTTTGGTTTGTTTTTTTTATTTTTAGAAGTGTTACTGAAGCAATGCTATTTTTTTTTTATAGTAAATTACTGATGAAAAAAAAAATGTTTAGGCCAATAATAGGAATCATGTTTTATTTATGTTACGAAAAAGACAGGGGTGTCCATCTCTCCCATTGTCGATGGCACAAAAACCTCTCCCTCTCTCCCAACATATTTTATTACTTTCCTCTTCTTAAAAACAGTGCAAGAAAAAGTAGAATTTAAAAAAATGTAGATCATATATAATTATATTCACAACAGTCATTCTATCTTTTCTCTTGTTTTGAAAATATTCATTCCGGAAATTCAAAACCTAAAAATTTGGCCCCTCAAAAATTCTGCGCCACGAATCCCCTTCTGGACATCGCTGGTGAAAGATAATGTTACTTTACATGTATAATTGTTTGGAAATAATAAACCATTGTGTAATAATTTGCAGCGTTTTTTTAAACATTATATATAATACTTTCTTTACTATCCAGCCCTCATAAAATTGTAAATAGTTACTACTGTAAATATATATATATAAATTATTAGATCGTTCTTCATTGTTTTTACTTCATGTTTATTTTCAATTTTTTTATTTTTTATTATTAACTGATTTAAAGTAGAAAGTAACTTATAATTTATTCTTAATTATGTATCTCTCAGGCTCCTTAGCCCACATTTTTGTCTTTCTGTATTATTCTAAAGGGACTCGTCCTTATAAAGCATTATCAATAAATAAATAAAGCATTATCATTATTATTATTATGATAATAAAGTGATTCTCTCTCTAACGTGTACTTGTGCTTTTTATTAAAATATTTTATGTTAATTATGTTTATATTAAGATATTAACGAGACTATTAGAGGTTCAATTTTTATTATATTAATCGAAGTAATTTAATATATATTTACATGAACTTGTTTATTTAATGTTTTTAGATAAATAAAACAAATTATTCCGGGTGTTGTAGATATGTAAGTAATTTAATTTCTTATTACTTAAAATATTGCTTTAATTTCAAACCCTATTTCGGTTTGGGTTATGAATAAAGTTGTGGTGAAGCAACTTAGTAATGAAATTGTTCTTTAGGAGACAACATAAACTGAGAAATTTTCATTAAGTAATATTTCAGCACTGAAAATACGATCTTATCTCGGCTTTATCAAAGTAATGAGGAGTAATAACTGGTGCTCCTTAGGGTATTAATTCCTAATTACTATTATGGGCTTATTAGGGAAAAGCTTCTGGATTACCTAAGTTTTTTTTTTCTTTTTTTTTTTAAAGGTGTCCGTATTTTAAAAATGTATTCCGGGCTCGTTATAATTTTTTTTTTTATCAAAGTGCTTTTTAAAAGCTCTGAACGGTTTTAAATTTAATTTCATCTCTGAGGTGGAAATCTTCGAAGACAAGCCGTTGAAATATCTGTCGTAGTCCCTGAGGTCTTCGTTTTCTCGGAACATTTAACAGAGCGTCGCCTCACGTTCGGGGGAAAATGGATTTTCACTCCATTACCCGTTAATACTTTTTTTTTCTTAAAATTTTTAAAATATCCGTACAATTTTTTTTTCTTTTTCTTGTAAATTTTAGTTCGATATCGTTATATTCACATTCAGAATTATATTTGGTACTAGTTCACAAGAGTGCCGCAGGGTTACGCGTGGTTCACAATTACTTCAGTCACACTTGTTCATGGAGTACCGAACGCATCCGGTTTTATCCGAAAGAGTATAAATACACGGTGGGTCAGACCCCCTTACCGTGCACCCCCCCCCCCCCCCACATCCCTATAAATTGCATATCATTGTGTTCCTTGTGACAATTTATTAAAAAAAAGCCAATGTTCCCACAAAAAAAAGTGAACGAACTGCCCCAAACATGGCGGATTGACGACTTTGACTTAAGTTAGTTTCTTTGTTACTAAGAATCAGCATTTGGCCTAATTTCATCATAGTAGGTCTTTTATTAAAGCTGGATAGTCAGAGAATAATAAAACATGAAAAAATATTAAAAACTAATTGGTTTAGGCATTAAAAAAAATCGGTAGTCAATTTTTTTTACAAAAAAAATTTCAAGTTGAAAATCAAGCGACGTTTGTAATTAAACGGTCAACAATAATGCAAAACTTGCTAAAATAAAACATCTGGAGAAAACATTTCTCTTTCTAAAACACTGATTACTTTTTAAAATATTTGAAGTAGTTCCGTAGAAAATGTTCTTAAGCGGCAGAAAAGCGCTACTGGCGTAGGCGCCTTGAGGACTCTACAACACCACTCAGTACTCATAAATGGCTTAGTTATAGTGCTATAATAACGTTTTGGTTATATTATATTGATTATATTAACGAACAAATATTAATAAAATAATTTATTTGTCAAAAAATTTTTTTTTTTTAATTTATTATTTTTTTATTATTATTTATTTTTTAACTTCCTTTATTCTATACGGAGGTCGCTTAAGAAGGCCTCTATTATAAAAATTATATAATTATTATAATATTAATTATTATAATATTGTATTATATAATATAATACAACTTAATTCTAAAATACTTTGCAGAATATCTTGAATTTTTTATTTAATATTTGCAATTTAACATTTTGTTTTATATATTTACTGATTCTTAGAGTTAATTTAAATTGTATATACTTCCCCGAAAATGAGTCATATTAATATCTGTTTTATAAACTAAAATAATATATACCTAATCTGAACTACTTTTAATGAATAGGTAATGGATTGTTTAGTAAAATTCATATATCGCTATTAAAAAAAATAATTTTTATTTCCTTTATTTTTTTCGGAAGTTGGACCATATCACAAAAAATATGAAATTTTAAGATTAAATGCATTTTTCTCTCTGCATTCTCTCTGCACAAAAGAAATATGGAAAGGGCGAAGCTATAAGTTCTTCTAGGTAACTGGAACTGATTGTTAGTATTTGGTCTCAAAATGAGGGAAAAGTCGAAATTGAACACAAACATTGGAAAAATACATTAAGCGAACGACAAAGTAAGTGCCAATATTTCGGAACAGAAAACAAGGCTCAGTATGGCTAAACGAATATATAGTAGACAGATGAACAAAATATTTCAAGATGCTGCTAAAAGAGGGTCAAAATGCTTGATGAGTTTGGATGATATTCAGCAGGTTTATTATGGTGAAGACCACTTTATCAGCAAGAAGGATGTGTTCTAAGCAATTGGCAAGCAGGTCTGGAGGAAGTAAACGAGGTATGACCAAGACTGAGTTTGCAAGACCAAGACTCGTCATTTGGGCAACACTAATGGACACATCAGTGAATGGCGTTTATTAGGTTGCAAATTTATTTGACGGTATGATATTTTTCTGTTGACTGAATGTCGAACTCTAGTTTAATTAATTTTTAATATTTCTTTAATTTTTTTGAAAAATAAAGTTAGAATTTTCAACGACAGATTTTACTAAAGTTACTTAACCGAAAAAGGTTGAAATTTTGTCAACTGAAGGCTAGTATTATCAATTATAAATATAATTGTGCTGTTGCATATTTAGTTAAATTACTTTATTCAAACTGTTTTCAGAATATTTATTTCAAATAAATACTTTATAAAGTGTTCCTAAAAACTTATTATAGAATATTTTGATAAGAACGTTTTTTATTTTTTTGTAAGCTTGTCAAGAATTGCATATTTTTATAAAAACATACACATGTATATAAGCTTCAGTATTTTATAATTATTTTTATTCATCAGCTTTACGCATTTAATTATCAGCTTTAAGTCCTCAAGTATAAGAACATCGTGTGGGTGGAGCGATGTGACCTCAACGAATCAAGAACAAAATATAAAAAGTACATGATGACATTCTTGAAAACAGATTATGTCTGTCTGTTTTCTCCTTTAGGCTTTCATACACGGCAATCTGACAAGTAGACTTATTTATAACCTCAATTCTAATTACTAAAAAAAAAATTGACTGTTTGGCTGGAGATTCGAAATTCATGAGTCATTGTTATAAGTGTTAGCAATATATTCTTCAGACATGATAATATAATGTCAACTTTATATATGAGCCTTTCAGTTGACAGAATGACTCCATTTTTTAGTAAAGTAATTTTAGTAATATGTTGGAGTGTATGTCATTCTAGTTGGAAAATGTATAATGCTAGTTGGCCCGTGCAAAAATTCGCACAGTTTATTGTTCAGTGATCAAATAATAAATTAATAAGAAAATGAAACAATGCAATATATTTTAAAAGAAATCAATTGTTACTTTCTCGAGAAATATAATCGGCAAAGGAAACAAAAATTAATTTAAAACTTCATTAATGTTTGGAAAGTGGAAGGAATTTGTTACATGTATATATTGTATTATTGTATACTATATATGTAAATTGTTTCAATAAATATTTTGGAGGGTAAGGAAAAAAAAAAAAAAAAAAAAAAAAAAAAAAAAAAAAAAAAAAAAAAAAAAGATTAATGTGTGGAACCTGTATGTTAACAAATTTCAATAATTTTTGCTAAAAATAGTCAGATTTCGATAATTTTTTTCTCTCGTTTTGTTGGAAATTTAGTAATCTTTTAATATAATCACACACATAAGGGAAAAGTGTGTAATTTTCGAGTCATTCGCAAATAAAGTTTCTTATCTTTTCCACGAAAGAATTTTTCTTGTGATAAGGCATGAGGGAAATAACAGTCATAACTAATGTGCATTGAAAAATATCTTAATCTTATCTTGCATTCAAAACGTCGTTTTATCGAATACCTTTTGATTTTGATGCAATTGAATTTTATTGTTATTATTAGCAGTCCTGCTAAAAGCCGTCTTTACTTTACATTTTTAATCAGGGGTTGAAACTTTTTAAAATATTTCCATTTTAATAGTTCCTATGAAACTTTTAAAGAAAAGTGTTCTTAAAATAGAAGTTCTAAGAAACATTTTTCTATTAAGTTCTAGATTTACGATCTCATGATCTTACAGTATAAAATTTTAACTTTTATTTATTTAAGTTTTTTAAAAAAATTCCCTTGAACGAGAAATTGGGCTTATATTAGAGTTATAATTTGTCTTAAATTAATTACACGCCATTTTTATTTGTTTGAGTAGCCAAGATTAAAAATCATTTTTTTAGATAGATTTTTCAGCGAAATCGATAGAACTTTTAAATAAAATCTTTAAAATGTTTTGTTAAAAAGTTAAAACGTTAAAAAGTTTTATAAAACATTTACTGGGAAAGTCGCAAGGGAAAAAGTTGTAGTTCCAAAAGAACTAAAAGCTATCTACGATAAAAGTTAATTTGGTCCGGAAATTTAAAAAAATAAGTTTTTTTTCCATTTCAAGTCCTGTTTCATTAAATAATTTAAAAAATAAAAATAAAAGTAATGTAAAACCTTTACTTTAAAAGTTGCAAAGGGAAAAGTTCTAGTTTCAAAAATCTGAAAAACTATTGATAGTAAAAATTCCGATGCTACCGAAAAGTTTTAAAAATAAAAGTTTACTCAATTATACAGGTAACAGAAGATTTTTTTTCACTTACTTATATATGTAATGTATAGTAAGAGTAAGTATAGCAATTTTGAAGATTTTCTAATTTGAGTTTTCAACGAAATTTTTAAGTTTCTTGAGTCCAAATAACAAATCCCACTGAATGGTATGTGTGTATTTGAAGAGCCTAGCTCAAAAACGAATAGTCTTACGTAACAGAAATTGCGTATTTGAATTATAAACTTGGGATGTTACAGCTAGATTTTCGTCAAAAACAACAAACCGAAAGTGGTACTTTATTTCTCAAAAGCATCTTCAAACTTTTGGATTAATCTTAGTATATCAGTGTATTATTAAGCAGTTTTTAATATAATGTAGGTTCTATTCTCATTGACGTTCTCTAAGAGGGCTTAAACGGCTAATTTTCAATATTAGCTTTCCCTAAAGTACCTTTATTTTTTTTTATTTGAAATAATTAACCATTTCGCATTAATCTTTGATATTAAAAATAGTTAAATATAAAATATGAAAGAATTTGATAATTAATTAAAGGAGAAATAAGAGATCGTAACGGATAATAGTTGTAATGCAGAAACTAAAAGAATACGAGCTCGCCCGAAAGATTAGAACAGGCTTCCGTACGTAACATGAACTTAATTAATACGGACTCCGACAATATTCATATGTAGTTTTCATAAATCCTATTGTTAGTATTATTTAATATTTAATTTTATATTATATTACAGCGATATAGAAATTAAAATTTATATATAAAAGGGTAATTAAACAAATAAAAATACCCACTATGAAATGTAAATAAATATAGCGTCTATAATTTTTATTTTCTCTCTCCCTTTGTCTGTAAAAACTTATCTCTAGAAGAGAGTGGTAAGTGAAAGTCGTGTGTTGCGCACTGAAATTTTTTATTACAAAACTTTTCTTTTTTATAATTTTATTTATTCAAACTCGAACTGTAATATATATTATAAATACATTGCTTGAAAAATCTAGTTACAATACCTATTTCTTCTTCATCTTTTTTCAGACTTCCCAAGGCATAATTGGATATCGATTGTTCAATAAATTTATAATTATTATGCCTATGGAATTTGAAGTTAAAGTATAGGTATTTGTTTAGCGATTGGTCCGTGGGAGCGGTAGCTTTGAGGGTTTTAAGAAGGATTTTAGATTGTGAGGATTATGGTTTAGTGAACCTCCAAAACTCAACTCCGTTTGTCCAAATAAGCCGTATAATGGTCAAGTTGATGACCATTGTGTAGTATTTAGGAAGCTTAAATTGTTATGCTTTACGCTCTGTTATGAGGGGATTCCATGTTGATCGCTTGTAGAGATTAAGTCATTTTTAATGGAATGGAAGTATTTGTTTTAATTTTTAACTTTTTTATGGCAGTAAATTTAAATTACATAAGTTTTATAAAGGTAAAAAATCGTATTTTGTTCCAATCAGCCGGGAATCGACTCTGTGTTAAATACTATGTTTCACTAGCGGATCCAGGATTTTATTTGGGAGGGGCTTCAGGCCGAAAGATTTTTTTTCATATACGCATAACAATAATTAATTAGAAAAAAAAGGAAAGAAATTAACTACCTATATGAAATGGTGTTTAAGTGGTTCTTGAAGTTCTATTAAATGTAATTACACTAACAATAATACTTTCAGAGATAGTTTTTAATATTTTTTTCTGTAAACCATGGTTATATTTTACCATTTTTGGGGTGGGAGGCTTCAGCACGAAAGCCCCTCCCCCCCCGTAGATCCGCCTCTGCTTTGTATTGTGTGTTGTGTGCTTTAATAGGTGATGGAAGCGCATGAATTCAAGAAAATATCTGGCGTTGAGTATTGTTGCTGACCATATCGATTTCTTTTCCTTTTCTTTTTAAGTGAAAACTTCTTTAGTCGCGTTTTACACTTTTTTTGTGGAGAGTGAATTAGATTGATCCGTCAGATTTTAACGGTCGGGTGAAGTCGGCTGTAGTCGACTAATTGCAATGTTTTTGCATACGGTTTAAAATATCTCAGTAACTAAAAATCGGACCTGTATACTATAAGGGAGGAAATTGTTCTTCATTTCATCCTCCTCGTTATAGGCTATAATTCAAAATTGTATCTTAACACAATGCCGTGTAAGGGAGCTGAAAAGGAAAATATAGCGTCGAAAACCAAATGATAACGAGTTTAGTTGAACATATGGATTAAAATATTTCAGATACTAAAAATCGGACCTCTATACTGTAAGATAGAGAAATGTTCAGCATTTTATCTTCTTTGGAATGAGCTATTATTGAAAATTGTATCTTAACCCAACACCGTGCTAGAGAGTAGAAGAGGGACAAAGATAGTGTCAAAAACCAAGTGATAACAAATTTTATGGAAGATATGGATTAAAATATCATAGAAACTAAAAATCGGTCCTGCATAATGTAAGCGAGAGAAATTTTCAGCGTTTCATCCTCTTTATAATGAGCTTTTATTTATAATTTTTATTTTATATTGTTAATCTCGCCTTATTAATGTTTTCACTTTTATCATGGGGTCTAAGCACACACCTTAGTTGTTTTTTTTCTTATATTTTTTTTTACATTTACATAAAAAATAATTTATGATTAATTTTCATTTTATCTTTATGAATTCATTTTTTTTTTTGTTTAGTATAATATTTTATAAATAGATCATTTAATTTTGTAATACAATTCGTAGAAAAAACATTTCTGTATAGTTTAATTGAGGTATGTTTAATGGAAATGTCGGTTGTGCTAGTATTTTATTTACATAGAACAAACCTCTTCAATCCGGTTTCTCTGTCCGTGACAACCTTAATAGAACCAACACAAGCGGAAGTGTTGATTAAACGGATGTATTTTCTCGATTTCATCTTGGTCACTGTTCAAACAATTTTTTTTAATCCAAAATTAAATAAAATTTGAAATTAAAAAACAAAATCAAAAACAGAACGTGATACTAATTTTTTTGGAATAGTTTCAATTACAAATGACAATAAATCTTAAATTCGAGATAAATTGTTTTGGCCAATATATGACGTTTTCAAGCTCTTTTTTTTTTTTTTAATATTATATATATTGAAATTTACAACTGTATTAACTAAAAATACAGTAGGCTAATGTGAATTTGTACAAATACATAAACAGACATGGATGTTGAGAAACCATACGTTTGTAATAGAAGCAGACCATCTGCTTATTTGACGCTTAGGAAGATTGCCAGGAATCAAGGAGGTTTGGATAGGTCTGCAGTTTATCATGGATGGATAGATATCTAGATTGGGCTAATTCGACAAGGTATGGAACATTAAGGCCATTTTGGGTAATTTTATTTGTCAAGAACTAAGGAGATTTTTAAGGAGAATTTTAGGTAGAGTTCTGGATTTTAAGGATACAGGAGGAATTCTGGTTTAGCGAATCTTCAAAGCGCAACGCTCTAAGTCCAAATAAGCCTTATTAATTAATTGGAAGATTAGATCGTTTGTCAAGTATGTGTTAAGTAGCCGGAAACGTCAAGTAGTATCTTGTAACCTCCCTTATATTCCCCCACTTCGACTACGCCTGCTTGGTGTATAGAAGGATATCTTCCAGGCTAGAAATGAAACTGAAGAAACTTTTTTTTTTTTTTTCTTCCCTACCTCGAATTTTAGGCTATACGGGATTTTCCCAGGCCGGGGGTGAGGGCGGGGAATTTAAAATCCCCTCCGGCACCGGGACCCGAACTCGTACTTTTTAAATCTTCTCAATTCTGTAATCCGGTTGCCAGACAACTCGCGGTGCTGTGCACACGCTTTAGCCCATTCGGCCACCCCGCCCCAGAAACTTTTGATCTGTTTCATAAGATACATCTTCGGGGTCCACAGGCGTTCTTATGTTTCACTCTAGTACACCGAGTTGAAGTGGCTTTATCCTACTTCCCGACGACGATTCCTCCTTGATGTTTTCCTTGTCCAAGTCCTCAGAACCAAAACTTCCCCCTACATCCTCGAACTTCTTACTCTACGTTCCTCTATCCACTCTCTTAATACCAGGTCTCAACCTATAGATTTATATATCTCCTCCCATAAAACTATTTCCTTCAGCAAATCCTTCGTCATTCGTGCTACATCCTTTTGGAACTCTCTTCCCTTCCTCCATACGTCAATCCTCGTCCACAAATTCCATCTAAAATTACTTGCGTCTGTATACCGTTTAATTCAATTAACTGCGCAATTGCAATAACAATCAACAGTTAATTAGTTTGAATTTTGTATTATTCTAAGCTAGACTTGGACTCGTAAATTTGTAACTCTGTTATTATTCTTAGGGAACTATAGTCCTAGAATAAAATTATTTTTTTCATTTCATTTCATATCTTGTCGATTCTGTATTTTATGAGAACCTCAAGCCAGACGTTTGTCCAAATGGAGTCTTGGAAAGCAGATCTGTTCAACAAGGATAAGCGGAATATTATTGAAGGATACAGTAGCCTAGATAGTCATATGTTTAATCAAGTCTAAAATTTATACATTTGAAATAAGTATCGCCTCTTGAAGCGAATTGTTTTCATTAAATATAAACAAAGTGTATCTGTGGGAATTTGAAATTAGGAACCGAAGTTGGGAAAGATGCAGAAGAAATTAAATGTCCCTAATTAATTGGTGAAGGTTTGGAGTTAATCTTCTGTGAATGGTCCCACAACTTTCATTTCCGCTATTTGCTTTCCTTCTTCCCACATGGACCGCCGCAATTACAATCTCTTTTTTTTTTGGACCGTATTGTTTTAATAGCTATTACCTAATAGATTGTTATTTAATGGTAGATAATTGGATACGAGTTATAGGTGATTATTTTTGTTTATTACTTTCAATCCAACAATAATAGGTGGAGGGAGGTGTATAGACAGCGATTGGTGGTGTCTGCATCGAACCTTCAATTTCACTAAGCCTTTTCTTAATATTATTGAATTTATTCGCTCTTCTCTTATAATTATATTTCAACAATAAAAATCTTTTAAACAAGAAGATTGTATATAATATATAAATAACGTGGCCGTTTATAAATAAACTAAAATAAATTAACTTCTTTAAAAAGCACAAAGTATACTATTCTTCGGTAGTACTTGTTATGATAATAATTTGTTACAAAGTTCATATTTCAAATTTAGTTGTTCTCATTTTTCCTCTTTGTATCCTATTATTTTGCCATTTATTTATCCTAAAAAAACAGCTAATAAAAGTCTAAATCTCATATTATATTTTAAATAGAAAAATCTTCTTGTTTCAAAGATTTTTTCTTGTTGAAATATAATTGTGGGAGTATAGTCGTCTTTAAAAAAAAAAAAAACTAAAAATCTACGAGTCTAATTAATTAGAGTAAGCGCATCAGTGATGGCCATAGTTAAGGAATTTTTTTTTCTTTTTTTGGATTATGCCACCGTAATTATTATAGTTAATACGTCTCTATTGGTCATTTAAAATCTCCAGGACCTCCTTTTTCTATTTAGCACTTTAAAATTGAAAACATATTCAGTTATGCAGATATAATCTCAATTTAAAAAAAAAATCTTTTTGCACTAGTGATGGACACCCAGAACTTCAATTGCTCTAGTAATGGACAGTGGGTCGGTACTATTAATGGAGATACCTCAGGAAAATTATAAAATTTTAATTATCTATAAAGATAACGATTAAGATAAGATAAGATAAATGTCCAACTTATTCTTTGCAAAACTGTTGGTTGGAAGCTATAAAATATAGTGGTCTCAAGACCACTATAGAAACAACAATGATAGGCATTTTAAAATTTTTTTTGGGGAACTTTCATACAGTTGTCAATAGAGGGAATTGTTCTTCAATCTAGAAAAAAAACGTAACCTTTAAATCAGCTTATTAGAACAAAGCTTATCATTTTCATTTTAAGTCCAACCTTTACTAGACAAACGCTCTAAACTTCCCATTAATTACAAAAGACTTATATACTTGACTATAATAAGACCTATTTGGACTTACGGAGTTGAGCTATGGGGCTCCACTAAACCATCGAATTCCTCTCGCATCCAATCCTTACAATCCAAAATCCTTCGTAAAATCCTCAATGCTCCTTACTTTGTCACTAATAAAATTATCCATAAAGATCTTAATGTTCCTTATGTTTCAGATCTGGCCCAATCCAGATACCTATCCTTCCATAATAAACTTCAGAATCATCCCAACCCTCTCGTTTCTAACCTTGCTTCCTCTTCAATTCCTGATAACCCTCCGAGGCGTCTGAAAAGAAGATGGCCCCGTGATCTCCTAATATAGTCATATCATTAGAGTGCTACCATTGGGTAGTTACTAAGCAAGTGTATTCATGTAATTATATCAATTATGTCCAAATTTACTTGATGTATTTATGTAATACAGTTGTAAATGTCATAAAGAAATATAAAAAAAAAAAAAGTCCAACCTGTCCATAACTGGTGCGTTCACCCTAAATATATTAATTAATAATAATAATACCTCTAGAAATAAATAATCGAAATAAGGTTATCGTAAACTTAGTTTTAATTACCGAAAAAAATAATTTATTTTCTGGTTGTTTATTCATGATGTAGTAACAATTTAAAAACAATAATTAGAGATAATTTTTTAAAAGGCTTATGTAATAAATGCAGAATTTTTTATCCTTCAATTAGATAAATTATCTTTCCATTACCTATTTATGGCTTATAAAATGATCCTGTATAATGTTTATTAATTGAAATTTAAAATTTTGTTTAATTATAATCAATTCACAATTCATATCATTTATGATTCAATTAATGAATATTTTATCAACGGAGTTTAATTTATCTATTGAAATTCATTGAACGAAATTAAAGATTTTATCACGATTTTAAAATATTTCTTTTATATCTAAAGATGGCAGGTAAACATATAAAAATTTAAACCAGAATAAAGTATTAGAGTAGTTCGGAAGTCTGTTTTATCTCCTTATCTGAATAGTTTATTCTTATTTTTATATCGTTTCATGCTCTCACTCATTATCAAACTAATAATAAAATTAATAGTAAACTATAAAAATAATAAAATCCTGATCTTTAAATCTTTGCTTTCTCGTCTTTTTGAATGTATATTGTTCTCTTAATATTATATTGGTTAGTGATGTAATAGCCGTATTAATTATGGGAGAGTTAATTTTCATTCATACTAGTAGATCAAACCATGTGTACTGTTTACAATTGGCTATAACTTTGTTAATAATGGTCCGATGTAAATGATCCCCCCCATTTTGTTAGGAATTTTATTTTATTATTTAAAAATATAACAATCTGTCACCTGGACAATAATTATAGTGATATATGAACACATTCACATTCCATTTATACAGAAAATATAAAATTTTATAAAAATATAAAACACAGGACTTCAAGAGATCCCTACGCTACTCTCTCAACCGCGCCAATGGTGCTAAAGCCAGTGGTTGTAAGGAATTAAAAAAGGTTTCTAATTAGTATCTGTATAATTAATAATTGTATAGTTTTTTAATTATGTGCAAAAAAATTTATTTTTCTTCATATTTTTTTCTCTGAATTTTGTGGGGATTTTACTTATTTTTGGATATGATGTAAAATTAAATAAGATATGGCTTACGAATATAAAGATACATTTGAGAAATAATATATAAAGATTTCATTTCAATTAGTTTTCTTGTATTATGATGGTATAAAACGTAGGTTTTATAGAAAAACTTTCTTATTCCAATTATTTGTTTTTTTTTTAGTCAAGACGCAAAATATCAACTAGATAATAATCAAAAAGTATATATAATAAATTAAATAAAATAACTTAAACATAAGTAAATTAAAAAAAAAAAAAAACACATATATACCTATGTACACTATTTACAATCAGGCTAGGCAACTCTGAGGCAGGCTTGTCCCTCTAACTATGTAGGGAAAAGCAGAAATCCAGGAGATCCCTGCGCTACTATCTCAACCGCGTCAATGGTACTAAATCCATTGAAGATTGAACGAGAGCGCTTTAGCCACCCACATGCATTCTTGTCTTTTGTGGAGAATCTGCCCATTGTCAGAAATACAATATCTACAAACTACAAAAGGTCGCGGGGCCTCTACCGTTTTAACTTTATATATTTTATATTTTTTTGTACCATTCGTGTGAATGTGGTCTTACTTACAAGTGACAGAATGTTATATCATTTAATAAGTAAATATATAAACAACTGTAATTTAATCAAGAAAGATTATAAGTTAATTTGAAGAAAAAGTTTTTATGTCTACTGGTGTGGATAGATTCGTCATTTGAATATAATTGGTGAATAAAAATGTTTTAAGGAGTTAAAAATCAGTTGACTATTATGTTATCAGTTAATTAAATACTTAAACCTCCCCATGTAATGAAGTACAAAATTTGTCAATTTATTTTATTTGGCGAATTAATAAAACTGAATTAATGTGTATTTATATAGCGATGAATAGTTTAAAAGAAAAGTAAGGAAAACCATTAAAGCTTATTTCATACATTTTAATTTCATGCCAACGTTTCTGAATTTCTTTTTAAACGGAAGGCCAAGACTTGATCACGAGTTCACGAAACTGTTTTTTCTCTTCGGTTTTTTTTTTCTCATTGATTTATTACGTTATCCTTGAAACTCTTCTTTGAAATCAAGATGGAACTCTTGGACCGAAAACCCCTTTCACTACAAAATGTTTCGGGTGTTGATTTAGTGTTGAAGTTGTGTGAAACTAAAGATTCGTCGAGCTTTTGAAAGAAAGTGACCATGATAATTTCAAAAGTTTTTTTCACAACGGCATTTTTTCATATTCTAAACAAAACTAAAAACAAAAAAAATAATATACTATCTATGTTTAAAGTATATTGAATTAAAAGCTATTTTTCTGTAGAAAAATAAATACAATAATTTATTGTTTGTTAATATATTTTTACATTGCTAACTTTTGTCCTTGTCCGTCTTCTCATGTGAATCTGGGCGTAGAATTTGTCTTTTATTTCATAAGGGAATTTTATGAAACACGAATTAGCGTGTAATGCTTATCAGCCACACCTTTTTTACACTAAACCAATATTAAGAAATAGAAGATACTTTATTTTGTACAAGACTACTTATAACATAACCAATGTACTTAAAAAAAAATTATTTGTATTAAGAAAAAATATTGTTTATATTATCAACATCAATGTTAACAAGATTATAGATTATAAAGATTAGTTATTTACTTAGAACCCAATTAAACAAGTCAGTAGCGAATCCATTGCGAAGGAGTTGTTAATTACGCATTGTTATCAGCAGCAATATATCGAGTGGAATTTGTTCTTTGAAATATATGAATATATTTCATTTATTTTTTCCAAATTTTTCATTAGTTTTTGATAATATTTATAAAGCGTTTTTGATAATATAATATACAATCAATGACAATGAGCTATAGAAAAAAATAGGTATAAATAAAACAAAAATAGATACATAAACAGAGATATTTTAAAATTCTTCTGCTGTATTATGTGGCTCTTAAGATTTAACTTATCATCTTAATAGCTGGTTGTCATCTCTGCCTCTAAAAAAACTGGCATTAAAAAAAGTACCAAATACTGATTTTAGAAATAAATAAATAAAAATTAGTGTTGATACTTTAGTAAGAAGAAGTCTGTCCGTCTGCGTGACGGATCTCGACATCTCGCTGAATGATTTGTCTTAACTTTTTTAAAAAGTGTTTTAAGGACCTCAACCATCCATGACGAAAAAGGGCCGATGGATGAAAAATGTAAATAAAAAAACGTTACGTGAAATTAAACCAACTAACGAACCGCTGTGGCTTATTGCAGGTTACATCTAATTCAAACAAGCATGTTTTTTTAAAAATAACAATTCATTTTAAATTATTTTATTTTATTTATAAAAAATATTAAATTAAATTTCGCCGATTAATAAAGCACAATCATTTTATATTTTATTATTTAATCTTTTCATTATTAATCCGTGATACAGACCCCTTTTTATCAATTTATTAACATCCGGGTGAAACTTCGTAAATAGTTTCATTTCATCGTAACCTACAAATATTTTATTAACGAAAATTCTCGAAATTGGGGCGTTTTCAATCTGTATGGTCTGTAAACGTTGTCTATTTAATTAGGTACTAACAATTCGTAAAAACCCATTTGATTTCCACTTTAATCGTAAGATAACTTGAGCACAAAGTCGAGAAAAAAGGTGGCCTGCAAAAGTATTAAGCCGGTTGGCGTGACCTACGCCCCCATATATTCAAAATAACGAGGTTATATAGGCCAAACAGCGCAATATTTGTATAGGACACCTTTTTTATCGCTTTTATGATGAAATTATCTAACGATCCAAGTAGAAAGCAAATGGAAGATTTGCGAGTTTTTAGTACCTAATTAAATAGACAAAGTTTGCCGACCTCCATATTGAAAACGCCCCAATTCCGAGAATTTTGATAAATAAAATAAGAGTAGGTTACGATGAGATGAAGTTATTTACGAAGTTTCAGCCGGATGTTAATAATTCGATAAAAAGAGGTCTGTACCACGTACTATATTGATGCTGTCATATGTTTAATTAAGTAGTAAAAATGATAACATTTAAATATTGTATAAATATTTTCATTCATTCTAACTAATACAAGAAAAAAAATAATTTCTGAGCAAAGTTCTTTCACCTTTAGGAAGTTAGGCACTTCTTTTATAAGGAACATTATACTAATGTTAAGTAAGAAAATTATCGAAGGAAACGGTTTGGAAAAAAAAAAAAAAAATGAGAA